>CM055095.1:71465616-71884534 GCA_029204225.1 Diphasiastrum complanatum | reverse complement strand
GGACCAGCATCAAGACCATGCACAACAAGACTAGCAAGACCAGCAGCAAGACCAAGAGTAGCAAGACCAGACACAACAAGACCAGCAAAAGCAACAGCAAGACCAAGAGCAGAAAGGCCAAGCACAGCAGGACCACCAAACAGCGCAGGACCACCGACAGGATGAACATCAGGAGGATGTGTATGTGGATGTAGAAATTTTAGACCCAAGCTAAAACTATTTTGAATTATTTTGGATATCAATTCGTAATGTATGGTACCTATTGCCTCTGTTTTGGTACTATGTACCAATATTTGGTACTGTTAATATGCTCCATCAAAATCGTGAGGGTAGTTTTTGGTAATGTCTGATATTTATCTTTTGTTTCTGCAGATATTTTTGCCCAAAATAAGTGTGAAATCTAGCGTGAAGACTTCAAGGAGATTCCTTACGTCAGCGAGGATAAACTGGGGGTGCCAGTATAAGGGAAGCTCCTTAGATCCTGCTTACAAATCACAAACACAATGGATAACACAATATGGAGAAACCACCCAACCAAGTAGAAGCATGCAATCAAACTCTAGAAGCTTTACCCCCACGCCAAGGAATAAGAAGCATGAATGTAGAGTGAGAGCCTGGCAATGAATCCACAACCATAATGAGGAGTAGGGCGAGTTTGGACCCAATATATAGAGCCAAAAGCATCTTGGGCACATAGCCATGCATAGCCCTAAGTTTCCTATACATAGATTCACCTAGAATAGAGTCCTAAGCATGGATCAATTATTCATAGAATTGCTATTGATAACTCTACACATACATACACTGTCTCATACCTTGTCTAAACTCCATTTAGTGTTATCTGGGCCTCACAAGGATATTAGTTACTTTTGGGTCACGTCCAGTATGACGTGGCAAAACTAACAGCTTTTTTCAGTGGAGTACCCGTGTATCCAAGACTAGGACTGTATTGTATCCTATGTACTGGTCATGGACATAACATTATTCCCTCCTTAAATTGTTTCTATCCTTAGAAACTAATCTTCGGAAAATTTTTCTTTATGCTATCAACTCTCTCCCACGAATCATCATCCTCAGTATGAGCTTTCTCCGAATTAAGCACTCAGAGATAGAACAATTTCTCAATTGTTTATCTCTGGTTCTGAGCACTTTCTCAAGTTCCAAAGGTACACTAAGCGATAAATCTTCCAAATGGGACGATCCAACTATATCACCATCATGTAAACTTGGTTTCAAACGACTTACATGAAACACTGCGTGTGCAGTTGATTTTTCTTGAAGAACGAGTTCAAATGCCAAAGAACCAATTCTACGTACAATCTTGAAAGGTCCACAATAACAGGTAGATAGCTTATAATGCTTCCCTTTACATAATTAGAATCTTTCGGAATCCTAAGATATACCCAGTCATCAACTTTAAAATCTCTTGGAGATCTCTTAAGATTGGTGTAGTATTTAGCTCTATCCTGAGTATTTCGGATACTATCCTTAGCCACATGCAACATCTCTTGTATATCATGCAAAAAATTAGCAACCTTCTGGATCTTAACAGACTTCGTCTCAACATTTACTGGAGATCTAGGTTGAAAACCGTACATAAGCATATAAGGACTGTAACCTGTAGCAGAATGTTTTCTACTATTATATGCAAACTCAACCAGTGGGAGGTAATCTTCCCAATGAGATTGCATGTGAGAAACATATGTCCTCAAAATATATTCCATAGTTTCATTAGTCCTTTTTGTCTGGCCATCTGATTCAGGATGATCAGAAGAACTTAAACTCAAAGAAGTTTCCAGTTTATGGAAAACTGCTAACCAAAAGTGACCTGTGAACTTAGGACCTCTATCACTAACAATGTCACTGGGCAGACCATTGAACCGAAATAATCTTTCAACAAAGATCTGGGATAACTCAGAAGCCTTTATAATTGAATTGACTGGTATGAATGCAGCTAACTTAGTTAACTGTTCCACTAAAATCCAAATAGAATCATTTACCCTTACGGTCTGAACAATGTTCCAAATGTGCCAAAATGGGAGTTTGATTCATATTTTTCTCTCAACGAAAGATATAGATTCATAGAAATTTGGGTGTATGACAATTCATTCAGTTCACCGATCCAACTAAGAGCATCTGCAACTTGATTAGAGATGTCTCTTATGTAACGACTTTCATGATCGAATTCTTGCATCAATTCAGTCCATCAAGCTTTTCTCCCCCAAAGATCATGTTGATTACAAAAATACTTAAGAGGCTGGTGATCCGTATACACTACAAACTTACTACCATACAAGTAGTGTCTCCAAGTTTTAAGTGCATGGATTACAGCAAACAATTCTTTTTCCTGCATAGTATAACACAACTGAGGACCAGTGAATTTTTTTGCTTTCAAATGCTAGTGGCCTATCCATTTGTAATAGAACCGCTCCAATTGCAATAGCACTTGCGTCCCTTTTTACGACGTAAGGTAAATTTGGATTTGCAATTTGTAACATGAGAGCTAAAACAATCATTGTTTTAAGTTTCTCAAGACATTGATTCAATTCCTCGTTCCAAACAATAGGCGAACTTTTTCTTTTTATTAACAAACCCTTTGTCAGATTATTAAGTGGTGCTGCCAACTTAGCATGGCCTATACTATGACCAAGTTGAAGGCATGATCAATACATACAACCTTCTGGACCAGACACAACCGGTAATGATCTATTCACACCTGGTGAGAGCAATCCGGTTTCCCATGGAGCCTATCCCTAGATATTATAACATGTTCCAATTATCCACCGATGTGTATGAAACCATATACAACATCATGTCATACGAAGATGACAATGATAAAGAGGACTTGCTTAACGTCTGAAATCAGGATGCTTTGTGCCTTATATTGATTCATTTGGTACTTTCACAGTACCCGTTTTGAGACTGATGAGTACCAATTTGGTACTTTGGATCACTTATCTATCAGTAATTTGATTTTTTTTTGATAAGTTCAAGCTACGTTTTTTGGTGCTATCAAAGCCTCAATCATAGTGATTTTGGTATTGACTGAAAATGTCTTTTCCATTTGAAAAGCAGGTAGTGCTTGTTTAAAACTCCAAAGTACCTGTTCTTAAATTATAGATTTTCTATTTGGTACTTGACTACCAAATTTGGTGCTATCGAAGTAGCAATTTTTGTACATTTGTAACTATATGAAATTGCACTTAAGTCTCAAAAATAGGTACTTCCTGTGGATCTTTAACACTGTATCCATCTTTGACACCTTTAATACCCCTTCACTCTTAAGCAAAATCTAAAAACTATCTAAAGAGCTCCCTTCTCTAACAAATCTGTTGTGCCATGCATCCTGTTGTGCTGTCGTTGTCTAGTACATCGTCTTGGTGCATTTAAGAAGGTAGAAATCCTCTCCTCTCTTTGCTGCTTTGACTGCAAAATTGTCCTCAGTGGACAGCAAGTCACACAAACTGTCAGGATTTTCCTCATACATGGGCAGGTTAGTGTCATTATGAATTGGCATGGATCCATCAACACCGTCATTATCTCCAGCGTCATCATCTTCGTCGCTGCTAGCTGTCTCTGACTTTGGCAATGGCTAGATAAACAAATAATTCCACTCTTCCACATGTTGTCTGTTCCTGCATCTTCTCCATTGCCCTGTAATACATGAATCGTAGAAACATGACAGTGTGCGAAATCGTAGTGATCATGGACTATCATGGGAATATTCGTCAACACAATGGAACGAGCATGAGCCTGTGATACCCTGACAATCCCATTTCACATCACGTTGTACCTCATCCTTGCTGACCAGCCAAAAAACCCTTCTTGTACTGCATCTGTGACCTTTTCCTTTTGGCCTAAATCTTTCTTTTAGATATGTGACCACATCTGTTGCACATTTCAAGGGCCAGCCATCTAATTTCAACTCCTCGTGAGTGAGAGTTCTCTTGATGACCGTGCCTGCTCCGTCATGCTTGCCTTTTCCATGGCCTGAGGCAGAAAAATTATGCATCATTTGCAGACCTATCAAGTAATAATATCTAGCCAAAAAGCGAGCAAATTGTTAGATTTTTTATCTTTATGTTGGTTGCGATACACAGTGCTTGCGAATGATACCCTTGGTTACGAACCTGGTATCCTGTCTACTACCAATTTGGTACTATGTTCGGGTGTCCCATATAGTCCCAGTTTGGTACTATATCTATAAGGAAAATAGTACCAAAATTGTTACTCCAGAATAGTGTAGTTTGGTACTACAAGATGGACTATGTAGTTAAAGTCTTATAGTTCAATACCAATTTTGGTACTATCTGAAGTAGCAAACTTGAAAACTACAGAGTAATAATAATAGAGATAGTGAGAACCCCCAACAAATATACCTGGCCACGAAGAAGAAAGGCCTTCGAGCTTTGAATTGGGATGCCACACCATTTGACCACACCCAGGTCAAAGATGGAACGAAGGTAAATCCCGAAAAATGTGAAGATTGAAATGGTTCCAGAAAATGTTGGATTTACTTAACATACCATATTCCAAAATGGTGTCAGCTTTTTTGCATGGAATATAGTGACAATGATGAAGCGAAGGTGTCGACATTTTTGCAAAAAATACGGGCAAAAATAGAAACGTAGCGAAGGTGTTGCCATTTTCGCACATTTTGCAAAGGTAATGGATTGACAAAAAAGTGTCAGTTGGATGAAATGTGAACAATGTCGCAAATTTCATTACAGCATATGGGCAAAGAATGCAAAGGTGCAAGTGTCAAAAATTTGGCAAACTTCGATGGAAATTATTGGACCAAAGATGATGGGTTTTTAAGAACTGGATAAAATGTGAATAGTATCAGAAATTAGTCATAGTAGCGCATCACTCTTGAGCCATTTACTCGAGTATCAAGTAAATGTCATTCAAAATCCATTCTTAAAAACTTCTATGACTTTGTAAGGTCTCATCCATCTAGTATGTAATTTTTCAGGAAACAACATGTGTCTGTTATCATACAGAAGCACGTAGTCCCCTCGTTTAGTTTTTATTTTTTTAATAGATGGATCAAAAATTTCTTTTCTTTTATTCTGAACTCATTCGATTTCAATTAATGAAAGACGATGATCCTCCTCCAGTTGCGTCAAAGATATCATCCGTTCCCGGAGACTATCGTGTTCATCCATTTGCTCTTCATTACTAATGTGAAATGTCGGAACTTCGAATTCTATTGGTAATATGGGATGCATTCCATACACAGGATAGTATGGAGTCTGCCTATTTGTGATCTTTTCAACAGTTATGTATGCCCATAATATAGATGGTAACTTCTGATCCCAATCAGAAGAATGCATTTTCGTTACTTTATTATTAGGGCCCTTTTTGGACTCAAAAAGGGCCTCTTCCTTGCCTAAACTTGTTTGCTAATTAGGATTAATTAACTCACCAATCGTCCTACGTGGCAACTCACCATGGGTTTATCATGAGTTAACTCATACTTCAATAGCCTTCAATTAGACCTAGCATAATAATATAGCAAGTACAAGTGATTTAGGATCTAAATGAAGAGATGGAGAGTATTTTTTTAAGGCCTTCAAAAAATCGTTTTATGACTTGTATTGAGGTAAAAAGGGGGCCCACCCAAATTGAAAAAAAATTCAAAAAACAAAGCGTGGGAGGGGGCATGGAGTACACCCCCCCACTCCCTCCTCCTGTGACGCCCGTACCTGCGCCCTCCCCTCTCCCGATCTCAGTCCCTCACTCCCCGGGACGCTGGCCTAGTTCAGCGCGCATCTTTCTTCCTCTTTTCCAAGGAAATATGTTCAAAGCAAATGCTACCAAATACTCTAAGGTGATCAAGCTATTCAACTACAAAAACTTTAGATTACAATCCAGAATCACATCTAGATACCAAAGTCCTGCTGAATATCAATTCAATTTTTTATTCTTGGATTCATTATGATTCGTTATCCAATTGAGCTCTCTTGGATACAATCATTAATGAGTTGAGTCCCTTCCTTAACTAAGGAATACTCTATCCCAAGAATACTGTATATCCAATGCACACAATTTTAAACTGATGAGGCAAAATGATTCACTAATCATGCGTCTTACAAGCAATATAAATCAAAGCCCATTAGTTCCTGGTGAATCCACATCACACTGATCGTTTTACCAATTAACTTCATCATGGAGTAATCAACTACTCAAGTTAATTGCCAATGATTCAGAAATCTCGAATGTCTAGGTGAAAAACTAGTATAACACCACATTTAGATCCTTACCCAAATCATTTATAAGTTAATCCATAAATCTTCTATACAAAGATTTGTTAACTCTGCAAGTATCTGTCAAAACAATAATTGATCATATGTTCATGTTTACCGACTAGGTTAAGTGCACCAGATAACCTTAGTAACTAGGATTACACAGTAGATTCATACAAGATTAATCGTGCACATATGAGAATAATCTCACTATGACCCAGTACATAAACACATTCATACCTGGCAGATTCCTCTAGAACCCACATATGTTACTCACATATCTCACTGAGATCTTGTAACTCAGCTACAAAATATTTTCTATTTCTCATGAGTAAATAACATATCCGCGAAATCTCTGAGATGAATTCAATCTCAATAGTTTTCCAATCCAATTTCTTTTAATAGCATGATTTTTTCCACTCAAACAACCCCTCTCTGATCCTAGTACTAAAACTAAGATTAGACTGTTTCTATACAGAACTCTCAGACTTAAATTTTGATCAAACTTACTTCTATTCCAATCAAAATGGAATTAGTTACATTCGACCTTTTACTGTACTACTTATAAATAATGATTCAAATTCCAAACTTGTTCCAGTTCCAGATTGTCCACACAATCCCTAGAGAATCCCTCATATTTCGAAAAGTTCCTACTCAACCAACAGATTTCCAAATAGAGTTTTATTCGACCACTTCACCCCTCCTTTTAAAGAAATTATAAATTTCAATAAAAGTTAACTGGAAAGATGATATATGAAAATATCTAAATCCAAGAAAAGTCAGTAATAAGTGCTTCCACTAAAGAATTTCACTTCATTACAAACAAGACTTCTCCTTCAAATATTTTCAATCTAAGTGATAGAAACCACTATTCCATCAAAATCCATTTGTGCAACAGAGAAATTCTATGGTTTAAGAAATTGAAACATTTTAATTTTAGAATTTCTCTGAATTTCAAGCCTATTCACACAAGTAGTAATTTATATGACATAACAGTCTTTCAGAAGAATAACTTCATGCTGGAAAAAATCATATAAATAGTCTGATGTCTTTTAAGAAATTATTAAAAAGTAAAGAATTAATTAAGAAAGTGAGAAATAGATTTGAGGGCCTCTGATTTTGTAAATAATGAGATATCATATTAGGATCTAGATTACACCTCAAAAATTTCCAAAATACCCCACATTTGATCGAATATTTTTTTCTTTCCCATATCACGACTAGGTACTAAACACACCATTGATCATCAGATCTTTACAATCCTAGAATTTCCTTTCCAAAAATTACTGATGTCCCATACCATAAAGATCCACTAATCATCTAGCTGTCCTATAATCAGTATAGGATATTATCTCTTGTTTCCAAAACACTGGAGATCTTTTTTATTTGGATGACTGGCACGCCTATCAGATGGATACCCAAAACTCACAACGACTCTCCCATTGTTATGGGCTGCTACAAGCAAGAACAGTCTGAAAGAATGTAAATGCATAAGCAGATTCGCATTCTCACTAACAGGATCATAAAACAGTTCATACTCAGACAAATGAATGAGTACAGTCCACCAAAGAGATTAAATAGGTTGTGGAATTACTATAAATCGGTTTTTAGTATGAAGTTCAGTTTCAAAATTTTGTATGATAGTGCAGTATTATAATGTTGTGGATAATCGAGATCCAATACAAAAATTTTCTTACATTAGAGGAATTCCAATATAAAAAATGACCCTTTGTAAAGATACTTTTATTTATTTTTTCTTTAGTTTCGACCACCACCTAACCTTGCCCATCAAAATGCACACATTTCAAATCTACGTAACGTAAATAAAAATATATTATAGCAAACTTTGAAGTTTACTTTGGGCACCATGGATGTATCCCATTGATTGGCTCTTCATGCCCTATGCCCGACGTCAATACCTCAACTTAAATTTGTTTGACTATGCTGGTTAGTGTAATAAAATTTGTTAACTAGACTAGTTAAAGTTAATGAATAATAGTATGCACAGTAACCTGATTTGGTTACTATGACTTTATCATGAGATTAAATGTGATATTGAAAAACGGTATGAATATCATACACGAGAAATTTTGGCACCCAAGCTCTGGTAATAACAATGGCAAAGAGACCAAGATCAACAATTGAATCCGTGATTTTTCATAATAAAAAAGATGGTAAGTGGGAACCAACAAAAAATACGAAGGATTCATGGGTGTTGCTGCATCCATCATCAAAGGGCAATTTTCAATAGAAAAAAAGGGCAAAGATTACATATAAGTCATACTAGAAAGCAAAGATTATGGAGTTAAAGACAACTCCTAGAGGTCACTCTATATCTAATGAATTGGTACAACATGTATATATGCATTCAACATTAAAAGTACAAGATGTCAATCCTCATGATCATAAAAAATGTAACTGTAAGTATATCAAAATATCTGCACTTTGCTGCTATCATTTGTGTTTTTTGATTTAAGCTCTTAAGAAGTGTTTCATTAGAAGTTTTTCTTCTTTCAGATTTATATCCATCAACCCTAAGTGAATGGGAGCCAGCACAATCACTTGCAAGTATATTGGATGTCATCCACTCATATATTGGAAAATTGCAGTATAATAAGGGAAGAAGTCCAAAGCATCTTGCAGACAGTGGCATATTCTTTTATGATTCCAAAAATATTCCAAAAATGGATGGGAGTTTTAGTAAGCTTGAAGTTATATCACTGCCAAGTTTTGGAAGTGATGAATGGCTTACTCCTGATAGTATTGTGTCAGAATCTTTTAGATGTAAACTACTCCTAGATGTAAAAAATTCAATGAAAATAAGTACTAGTATAACTAGAATATCAAACTAATTGACAATTTCTCACACACAACAATTCTTAGTCTGAATAATGTTGCAGCGGGAATGTAGAGTGCAAGGTAACAATTGTTGTTGGGTCAAACAACATTTGCATGGATTTTTAAAGGACTATTTGTGATGGAAAATATATTGCTTGCAAACACAAGCACTGTGTTTTTGAAGCTCAAGCGCATGACCATATATTAAAACATGTTTATTCATTAGCCGATATTGACTCGCCATGAATTGTTTCATGTCATTTTCAGCAAGACAATGTTGGTGGTCAATTATCATCATTGCAAGGAACTTCGATGTTTGTCCACAAATTTGAATGTCTACTGTAACCAAAATAATTTGAAATTTATTATCATTGCTTCATATCTTGATGGCGTCTGTCTATTCAACAATAGTGCAAAATCTAGAATAGCGATAACAGGAGAACTATCATCAGCATTTGAAATGAAAAACTATGGAGAAGCACATTGTTGCATTGGAATCAAATTTCTCAAAGATAAAGAGGAAAGGTTTTTTTTTTTTCAAACAACACAAACAAAGATTCTAGAAAATTATAAAATGGATGCCTGCAAACCTATCAAATCTCATGTGGATCTTGGACTCAAATTGTCAAAAGATTTGTCACAACATCTCCAACAATTTGAGAAGCCACTTGGCTCAAAACATTATTGCAGATTGTGAATGTACATCAAGTCTCACCAATTAAGAGCACATCCAGATTGTCACGGCACAAGCGGTGTCAATCTAATTTGCTAAGAAAAAAAGTCATCAGTTCATGACAACAACACGTATCTATTTTTGGACATTGAGATTTGGAAATTGTTTAGAGGACCTGATACTTTAGAGTTGCATACACCATTCTAGTAATCTGGCCTGTTGCTACAGATGAGCCTGTATTGCTGCCGAAGCATTCTCTGAGTAAGAACTGTGCGAGCTGATTGATCCAATAAGGACACGTGTGTGTGAAGCAATGCGCCACTCCCTGTACTACTGTATAACCGTAAGGAGGTGAGTTCTGTATGTTTGGAATGCCGCCGGATATAGTGGTATGGTTGAGTTGTTGCATTACATATAGGATCAACGAATCCACAACTAAACTTTCGTAACTTTGCATTGAGCAGTTGCCGCTGTAGACGACGTCCTCACGTTGAATGCCCTCGGCAAAAAGGTGATGCTGCTGCATTACGAAAAGAAAGGCTAGACCAACGGTTGTGCTTAGTAGGCCAATTGCATATGTTGCCATCCATTTATGTGATCCCACGGGTTGATGATACCAAAAAGCATCCAATTCCATGGGCTTGCCCTTTTATGTGATCCCATGGGTTTTGATATTGATACCCAAAAAGCCATCTGAATAAAGATATAGACGGGCCCACCCACATGCTACCACGAAGGAGCGTATTATTCACGAGGCCCCACCCTCATGTAATGATGTAAAGATATAGACGGGCCCACCCACAAGCTACCACGAAGGAGCGTATTATTCACGAGGCCCCCACCGTCATCTAATGATGCAGAATGCATGTGTCATGTTATCAAGGATGTATTCACCATGATGGAGGCTTGTGTAATGTTGGATGAATGAGGCTGGGGTTCTTTTTACACCTTTGCAATGCAAAACTAGCTCCTTGCTAGATGTCATCTTTATCCCATCCCTATTGTGGTCCCACCACAAAGCATCATTGGTGGCTTTAGAGCATCACCAAGCATCGAGAAGGTATTCTCCAAATACAGGTCAACTCACGTCCTCATCCAAGGGTGGTGTCACTAATCTCTCTACAACACAAGACCTCTCTAGCATCTTTCAATGAGGGCATAACCTAGTCTAGAATTGTCATTGATATTGTTGTCTAGTATTTGCCACCTTTCATATTCTCTAACAAGGCCATGTGGAGGCTAAAGTCCTCATGTTGATGCAATATGGGCATTCTCCGCACCTTCCATGACGGGCCGATCATTTATGTTCATGTCATTTTTTGTTTGCATGTGGAGGCTTAAAACTCTCTCATGCTGATGCAATATGGGCACACTCCCCACCTTCCATGCCGGCCATTTTGTGTGTTGGAGTAGAAGGGTGAAAGCGGATGGGAACGGAGGAAGAGAGAAGTAAATTGATTGCGGACACGACACTCCCGTTGTTATGGGCTGCTACAAGCAAGAACAGTCTGAAAGAATGTAAATGCATAAATAGATTCGCGTTCTCACTAACATGATCATAAAATAGCTCATATGCAGACAAATGAATGAGTACAGTCCACCGAAGAGATTAAATAGGTTGTGGAATTACTATAAATCGGTTTTCAGTATAAAGTTCAGTTTCAGAATTTTGTATGATAGTGCAGTATTATAATGTTGTGGATAATCGAGATCCAATACAAAAATTTTCTTACAAGAGAAGGAATTCCAATATAAAAAATGACCCTTTGTAAAGATACTTTTATTCATTTATTCTTTAGTTTTGACCACCACCTGACCTTGCCCATCAAATTGCACACATTTCAAATCTACGTAGTGTAGCTCAAATAAATTGGAAAATAAAAATATATTATAGCAAACTTTGAAGTTTATGTTGGGCACCATGGATGTATCCCATTGGTTGGCTCTTCATGCCCTCTACCCGACGTCAATACCTCGAGTTAAATTCGTTTGACTATGCTGGTTAGTGTAGTAAAATTTGTTAACTAGACTAGTTAAAGTTAATGAATAATAGTATGCACAGTAACCTAATTTGGTTGTTGTGACTTTATCATGAGATTAAATGTGATATTGAAAAACGGTATGAATATCATACAGGAGAAATTTTGGCGCCCAAGCTTTGGTAATAACAATGGCAAAGAGACCAAGATCAACAATTGAATCCGTGAATCTTCATAGTAAAAAAGATGAAAATGGTATGTGGGAACCAACAAAAAATACAAAGGATTCATGGGTGTTGCTGCATCCATTATCAAAGGGCAATTTTCGATAGGAAAAAAGGGCAAAGATGACATATAAGTCATACTAGAAAGCAAAGATTATGGAGTTAAAGACAACTCCTAGAGGTCACTCTATATTTAATGAATTGGTACAACATGTGTATATGCATTCAACATTAAAAGCACAAGATGTCAATCCTCATGATCATAAAAAATGTAACTGTAAGTATATCAAACAAAAAATTTCTTACATTAGAGAAATTCCAATATAAAAAATGATCCTTTGTAAAGATACTTTTATTTATTTTTTCTTTAGTTTCGACCATCACCTGACCTTGCCCATCAAAATGCACACATTTCAAATCTACGTAACGTAGCTCAAATAAATTGGAAAATAAAAATATATTATAGCAAACTTTGAAGTTTACGTTGGGCACCATGGATGTATCCCCTTGGTTGGCTCTTCATGCCCTTTGCCCGATGTCAATACCTCAAGTTAAATTTGTTTGACTGTGCTGGTTAGTGTAATAAAATTTGTTAACTAGACTAGTTAAAGTTAATGAATAATAGTATGCACAGTAACCTGATTTGGTTGCTGTGACTTTATCATGAGATTCAATGTGATATTGGAAACGGTATGAATATCACACAGGAGAAATTTTGGCACCCAAGCTCTGGTAATAACAATGGCAAAGAGACCAAGATCAACAATTGAATCCGTGATTTTTCATAATAAAAAAGATGAAGTGTAATAAAATTTGTTAACTAGACTAGTTAAAATTAATGAATAATAGTATGCACAGTAACCTGATTTGGTTGCTGTGACTTTATCATGAGATTAAATGTGATATTGAAAAACGGTATGAATATCATACAGGAGATATTTTGGCGCCCAAGCTCTGGTAATAACAATGGCAAAGAGACCAAGATCAACAATTGAATCCGTGATTCTTCCTAATAAAAAAGATGAAAATGGTATGTGGGAACCAACAAAAAATACAAAGGATTCATGGGTGTTGCTGCATCCATCATCAAAGGGCAATTTTCGACAGAAAAAAAGGGCAAAGATGACATATAAGTCATACTAGAAAGCAAAGATTATGGAGTTTAAGACAACTCCCGGAGGTCACTCTATATCTAATGAATTGGTACAACGTGTGTATATGCATTCAACATTAAAAGTACAAGATGTCAATCCTCATGATCATAAAAAATGTAACTGTAAGTATATCATGGAGTATATACCAAAAAGAGGGAGCTCAAGCTGAGCTAACCTATTTCACACATGTGATAAATTGCACCTCTTGAAAAAAGCTAGAAATTGGAAATTTGCCCTTTGGCTACAAAACTTGACTTTTTACCTACATGCCTCTTCATATTATATACAAGCCACTCTATTCCTATGCCTCACACATGGAAACATGCTCCAATGTGTGGTATTACATATATACAACAAATCTTGGCCTAGATCATGCTATATTGATCATTTTTTACAATCCTCAAAAACTAGCTTGATCTATTTACAAGATTCTATAAAAGATCTATCTATGCTCCAAGACATACTATTAACTTGAAAAAAATCATCTTTTGGCAAGGATTTAGAGAGAATATCAACAACACAATCTGAAGATGACACATGTTGAAGTTGGATCTCCTTAGTTTGCACCTTCTCCCTCACAAAATGGTGAGAAATCTCGATGTGCGTGCTCCTAGCATCAAAGATTGGATTGGTAGCAATTTTTTGGGTTGATTGGCCATCACAATAGATGATAGGGACCTATTTGGGCTGCATC
Organism: Diphasiastrum complanatum; assembly: GCA_029204225.1. Lineage (NCBI taxonomy): Eukaryota > Viridiplantae > Streptophyta > Lycopodiopsida > Lycopodiales > Lycopodiaceae > Diphasiastrum > Diphasiastrum complanatum. The sequence goes on along the minus strand of CM055095.1, from coordinate 71,870,724 downwards.
ACATGAAGTTCCAATAGCAATCTCCTTAGCCATAGAACCTCCTTGATAGTGGAAGTTAGAGCTTTATACTCGGTTGATGAAGATAATGAGATAGTTTCTTGCTTTTTGAAAAGCCAAGATACAACCCCATCACAATAAATGTAAAAAAGGCACTGATGGACTTCCTATTCACTTTTTAATGTACAAAATCTAAATCTAAAAATGCTCTCAAAGAGATACTAGTACCCTAATACAATATGCCAAAAGAAATGGTACTCGAGATGTATTTTAGCACTTTTTTTGGCACTCTTCCAATGCAATTGAAGAGGATTTTGCATAAATTGACTCAATATACCTACTCTAGATCTTAGATCATGTATAGATGTAGTGAGATATATCAAGAGGCCAATTAGTTTTCTATCAAGTGTGATGTCCTGGAAAGATCTGTCATCATCATTTTTAGAAAACTTTACATTTTGCTCCATTGGTGTGACACAACTTTTACATCCTATTATTCCAAATATTTCAAGAATAGTAGATGCATACTTTGATTGAAAAATAAATCTATAGTCTACTCCTCTACTGATTTCAATGCCAAGAAAGAAATATAAAACTCCTAGATCTACCAATTTAACCCTTCCATAACTCATGGTTCTTGGTTCTAACTTCTTGGGTTCTTTAGGGGCATTAAGAGGCCCTTGTAGGTGTGTCCTCCTACTAGGTTCCCATGACCCTCAAGTGATGGCAAACTTTGGCCCAAGGCCAATTATGTAGTTGTGGCTCAAGGTTGAGGCCCAAGATTTAGGAAAATGACCAATACCCAAAATAGGGTCCTCCTAACACCTCATTAGGTTCCATACCTCCGACCAAGGCATAGTCACCTACCTGCCCTTATCCAAGGACACTAGTACCTTAATCTAAAGGCACCTACCCTTAATTCCAAAGGGTGATTCGCCAATTAGCCCCCTAAACACTAAATGGACAAATAGGGGTTAAAGTACTCCTAGTTACATAGGTATGTAATATGTGGTCTTGGATGGTCTACAAAGTTGATTTTGGATTATTAATGCTGAGAGTTTGATTTTCCGTCTAAGAAACTATATCACTCATGTCCTACAATCTAATCTAGAGTAGTATATGTGTGAATGGTAGAGAATGATAGTCCTTTCTGGTTATCATTATTATTGTGAATATTGATCGTGATTATTGTGAATACTTGTGATTATTGTGAACACTGATCGTGATTGTTGTGAATACTGATCGTAGATACTGAAATGTTCTGAATACTAATCGTGATTATTGTAAGTTGAATCATTCCAAAATGACGGACATATTTCGTGATCAAAATATTAAACCCCTGAAAATCACCTATTTATTGGCAAAATCATTTCATACAAAATTCTTAATCTTTTTGAATCTCAATATGCAATCTTAGTTCTACGATTGTCAAAACTTTTAACTACTTTTGTGGTAGTGATTGTGATAATGCTAAAATGTAAAAAAAAAAACAGATGAATCGTCACGATAACTTAACTTATTGATACTTACTTCTTTAGCAAAAATTCTAATAAATGCATTTGTTTATGCCTCAAAGCAAATACCACAAATCTGTAGGCAAATTGTTGTTTTGGGCAACTTCAAATGTTAAAACAAACTGATAAGAAATTTATTGTAAAATAGAAACTTATCAAAAACCAAGATATATTTCAGATTCAAAATATTCCAACGATATGCAAATTAAACATGAATCACCTGAAAAATCTATTAAATCATATTTATCTTATCATGCTCTCATGCTACTTAACTTACATAGCAACAAATTGATGCTACTGCATAAAAAATCATAGAATCAATCATCCACGTGTTCATCTTCTTATTATTTGCACAACGACTATGGTGCATATTACCAAGCTAAATACTTATCCTATAGGCTTCATTGATCTTGAAGATCTGCGACAATTTTCACTTTCATCTAATCGGTGTTAGATTGGAAAGCAGAGGAGAGCAAGAGTCTTTTCTAGGACAACTTTGTTTGGTTAATTGTGTTGTCTAACACAATCATCAAGAAATCTTATCATGTCAAATCTCTTCATGTAAACTTAATAATAAACTGGTTTTTAGCAATTTTGGATTTACAGGTCAAAACTTGTCTTTGGATTTACAAGTCCAAACTCATACTCCAAAAGACAAAAAGACGGAAGTTGTATCGAACTTTGTTATTATCTATTAAAGTTTTGAATGCATGTAATCAAGTTATTATTGTGATATTATGTCATGAAGCCCTTGTCATAATGTTGAAATTGTTAAATTAACAAAAAATAAAAAACATCATCACAATCCATAGAACATTTGCCTCTAAAAGTTAAGGACAACTATCAAAATTTTACTAAGCTATTTTTTTACATTCTTTTAATCTTCAAATAAAAAATAAAATATGATGATATGACATGGCAAGGCCTTTGTGATACTACCACATCGTTCTTGTTTTATATGGAACCTCCCACATAATTGATTCTCTTCTCATTTGATTGAACAAAGCTTTTGGAGTTATATTTCAAAATATTGTTCAATATAGATGAGGAATCATTTTTTTAGTAAAAATGATAAGAAATCAACAACATGAAAGATCTACCGTGAAGCCTTATGACAACATCCTATCCATAGCTAGGAGAAAACACCCAACGGGGTTGGCTCAGTTGGTTGGCTTGGCATCCAAAGTTTCTTTGGTCCCAGGTTCGAGCCTTCCCTTGGAAACCAAGAAGCATAGCTAGGAGAAAAGAAGGCGCCTTATTTGTAAGTCAACAAGATTGCATAGTCCTTTTGGTATACGTGTTCTTTGAAACTGCTTCCCAATATGAATCGCAGCAAAGTAACAGACATGAATTTGCATTAACTGATTTATTGCTGAGGAGAGAAAAGAAAGCTCTGGAAGTGATTTTCCTCTGAACGTATGTATTCTGCCACAGCTCCCTTTTTCAAACTGTTCTTCGGTCTTTTTAACTTTGATGGTTCAGTGCCGGCTCTGAAGCACAGCTTGCCAAGCCCCTGATGCTTCCATGAGGTTTTGTACAACTAGGTTCAGGTTGGAGAGTGGAACATACTTTTAATCCTGGTAATGATGTGTTGTATAGATGTATTTTAAGGCGAAGAACTGCAATATAGCAAGAAAAATTATAGCAGCTATTCGACAGGGCTGTATCAATGTTATATGGGAAAATCAGGAATGGAACGTAAGTTTGAGCTTGTTAATTATGTGTGGTATAGATGAATTATTCGGCGAAATAGTGAAATACAGAGAGAAAGATCATAGCATCTGTTCAGCAGAGCTGTACAGATAATATCTGGGAAGCCAGTTATTTAGACAGTTGATGAGAGACAAATGAACAAATCAAGGAAGTGAGATTGAAATTCATTTGGCAAAAGCTCACTCATTGCTGTTAAAATTCTTGGCACTTTTGAAGCTGCAATAGCTGCGCAGGGAGGAGATTTTGAGGTGTAATGATACCAGCCGAAAGGCTAAGGGGAAAACATTGTAGCCAGTCCTTGCTGTATGCTAATATCAATAGTTGGGCCATATACCATTGTGTCGCTGCTGCCATCACCTTCTGCTCCTATTCCACGTGCTATAACCTCCCCGTCTACATCAATATAGCCACCTTGCACAGAACCCTTTGTTCTCGCACCAGGAGTCATGCGGAAGGCTTTGACCTGCATTGCTGCTTCCCGTCAGGTTTTTCGGTGTGGGCAATCAACATTCAACAGAAAAACTGATTTGAAAATGATGATGCTTCCAGTGATGAACATAAGAGTAGGAGGATCACCCACAGCATTAGACAAAAAATATGGATCAGGAAAAAGTATGACTATTCTGTGTTATATCCTAATAAAACTCTAGTCATCATGGAAATAAGAAGCACTTTCAGTTAGCAAACTTCAGTTTAACATTGTGGATCACAAAACCTCTTGCCATATTTACACAAAGCTAAGCTCTCTAAAATACCCTCAACATGAAAACTTACAAAAAACTTTCTTTTGTGCTTTTCTTCAATATACAGCTATTCTCTTTATAATGCTTTTAGAGTTTGGGGCCATGGACCTATATCGATGTCTTGAAGTACTCGAGAACGTATAAACAAGCTGAGAAGAGCTTTTGCCCAAGAAAATACATGAAGGTTATGATATGCAAGACAAGTACAGAATGACACAAAATGATAGAAACAAGCAATGTCACATCTTAAGAAAAGAAAACTTCATGATAGTACATCAATGTTTCAGTATGCCCTTACCTTAAGGTACTGCACATATTTTGACTTGATATGAGTTCCTTTTTGCATTTGAAGGACCAACTTTAAAAGAGCCCATTTGGGACAATTTCTTAAAACAACCAAGTCCAGATAGCCATCTGAGAACTGCAGAGACAACCATCTCATCTTCAGAACAGAGCAAACCTTTTGCTTCTACAATCATGGGACAAGCAGTGTGAAAAATTTACGGACAATGTGACAAATGTTGATGCTTTGGGTAAAGCGTGAAATGACATAAAATCTGAACTGAGTAATATCTTGGTTTCTTATAATGCTTCTTGGTTTCCAAGGGGAGGCTCGAACCTGGGACCAAAGAAACTTTGGATGCCAAGCTAACAAGCTGAGCCAACCCCGTTGGGTGGTTTCTTATAATGCTTCTTGGTTTCCAATGTGGTTTTTTATAATGTTTCTTGGTTTCCAAGGAGGGGCACTTTGGATGTCAAGCTAACCAACCAAGCCAACCTCGTTGGTTGGTTTCTTATAATGGAATGGTCTAATTGAAAATCCTTATGCTGATGATAGAGATCCAACAAACAATCATCTTGAAAGAAGAAAAGTCTGCATTGACAGGCATTCCAAATGCGACCAACAAAACCATCTTCACATGGGATCTTCTCATTGCACTATAACTTGAAGTTCTTAGTACACATGACAAGATTAGCCAGAATAATTACCACATTGTGAGCTTATTAGTACAGCTTGACAGATATTTTTCCATCAATATTCTGACACTTGCAGCCACGGAATTTTTTTTGTTTGCCTTTATTTAATAATTATGAAATTTATTTTTTTTTGGGCCACATTCCAGAATGGAACGCGTTCCCTTCCGGAAAGGGCAACTATGGTATGTATGCATCTTACTTGAACTTCTCCAACTTCCATTTAAAAGAGGAGCTTAGTGATGTGATTAGCTAATACTTGGAACAAATCATACAAAAAAGCCAAAAGATCTCTGCCATAGTATCATCTTCAAAATGAAATCACAGCCAGCGAGAATCACTTATATTCTCTTCAGTACCCACTTTTAAGCAGCCATCTAGGTTACGCGAGGGACATGTAGATAAGTGCAAAACTTAAAACAATACAAAATGAATCTGTGAATTTGAATTATTCCAATTTCACAAAGAGACATCAAATTGCAGAGGACACTATGGTTCTAAATAGACAGCATTTTCTGCCATTCAATTATAACCAATATTTGATTTGCAAATGCTGTAGCAAGATATGGTGTAGCAGACAAGGAGGTTTTGAATTATCACCTCTGGTTGGTTATTTACATAATTTCCTTCCCCTTGATTCGTTGAATAGTTGTTCTTATTTAGGTCTTACTTTTGATCCTCCGGTGGCTGGTCAATTTTGGGCCTCTCATATTACCTAAGAAGAAGAGGTTATTTCATTAGGAAGGATCCCTCCACATCACCTCATGTTGAGTTTTAAGACTGAAAACAAAATCAGGAGATCTTATGTTAACGGAAATAAATGCAGGCAGTTTTAAGGTTATTTCTTCATGACATCATTCTACTTGCTGGATAAGTATTCACTGGTCTGCAATAAAGACTGTGTGGGTTTCTGGGAGTTTGTCATCCTGCATAAGATCTTATACTCTAGCTAAGAATCACTAGAAGAGGAAACTCATACAATAATTTAAACCCTGTCTTCTGTTAAAGCCAGCACTTATTTCTGATTTCATATGACTAGCTTAGGTAGAGCCATTGCAAATTTGCTTGAGTTTTGATTTCCAGCAGGAGAAGATCAGATCGTCCTGTTGTAACAGCAGCATACTCTCGTGAATGCTAAAAGCCTAGTTAATGTCACAAAGGAGATCCTTTATCTCACAACCTGAAAGTCCTCCACTATAAAATCAGACCAAAAGTACTTTCCTTACCAGAACAACCATGAATCATGAAACCAAAAAACCATCTGAAACATTTATATACAGAGAACAATTTCTCATAATTCAAGAATACAGAAATTTTCCATTCTTCAAAATGCAGATTCATGTTATTCTTATAGTTAACCAAGATCCAGAAATGCTGTAAATCCTATGCAATGTGCACTACATAGCATTGGACATTATGGAAAAATACAACTATGTCATACGATTGATAGATGTTCAGTAGCATATTGGTGTTTCTTAGCATGTTTCTTTTGTAAAGGTTGTTGTAAATTGAGTACATCACAACCATAGATCCATAGATAGAAATATTACAACTAGGAACTAGCAGTACGATATCCTTAAGTACACGCATAGTACTTTCTCTATGCAATATCCATTGAACTTCGTGACAAGTCTTACACAATTATAGGTGTATGATGCAAGCATCACTTCACCATGTAGTGGGGATCAGTAGAAGACGAGAAAGATTAAATAGTGCCATAGGGGGTAGATAGGACAATTAAGTTTTAAGTAGTGAGCTCAACAAAGTATCGAGGGAAACATAAATCTGGATACTTAGGCTACTGAAACTAAAATCAGAAACATTTTTTTAAATTTTTTGTTTGAGTGCAACTAGCAAGTGATCCAACTTCCCTTCAATCAAGTTTGTTTAAGACGAAAGGCATAGTTTCTCTGCACTTTTTAACTGGAAGCATGAAGACGTAGATAATATACAAACTTAAGAACACCATCGGGAGGAAATGAGGCGAACATCAACCTTGTAGAGCTTCATTCATTAAAAAGCTTTACCTTTGCAGAAGGTGCAGCAAGAAAATCCTCCGTTGCCCAAGGTATATTTTGCAAAAGCACTAATATGAATTCGCCTGACATTACTCTCCAGTCCTTCATTAAAGAAGCCCCTAATGGTCCTGAATACCCACTTGTTCGCCAGCTTCTTTCAGTATCAGATAGCATGGAACTTGTTTCACCAGAAAACGAATCAAACTCTCCGGTATAAGGCGATCCAGTTTCCTCATAACCAGGAGCAGGAATATAAGCAATTGTTCCATGGTATTGTCGTAACCAGACTATACGTAGAAGGCTCTGAAACGGGAATTTGAAAGTCAAAGCCTGTAAAACTTTGAAGTTTGAACTAATACTTGTGAATGCTCTAAATTTCTTGTGGAAGATACTGTACGGCATAAAGAAAGTGAAAAATAAGTTTCACATGAAATTTACAAAACTGAATCAGGTTGAATTAGAAACTTTTGTTTCGAAGGAATACCAAGGATAAAACATCAGTAACAAGAGTGTTGCCAGCAGTTCTCTATTCATATACAGAAGTGAGCACTTTTTGGGACCTGTTCTTGGAGAGTATCATGTCCACTAGCTCAAGACAAAGATGTAACATAGTACAGCAACCTACTTGCCTATACAGATAATGTATGATGTGACTTTATCTGTATGTTACACTAACATACAAGTCATACTCAAAGACTGCAAGACATTCTGAATTGTGAATGTGGGTTAAAAATATCGGCAATATGCAGATCATTGCTTGACTAGCTTCCCTTGGAGGTAGTTTGTCAATTCAATGACCCAATGGCTACCTGAAAATTACTCCTCATTCTGTTGTCTGATGGGTGTGTTGGGTCTGGAAGATTGGAGTAGCAATATTCTGGTTCACTCTCCATACACAACCATATGTACAGCACAAATTTCAAGAGATTCTGATTCTCAGTGGTTTAGCGGTAATACCGTAAATTACTCCCCAAATACTGTTTCTTTGACTCCCAGTGATTACATTGCTAGAAAGGGGTATTCCTATGTGTTTCAAGATGTAATATGGTAGTTTTTATGCAGTCTTCTGAAAGGCTCACTTCATACGTGTTCGAGAACTCTGAGCAATCAGTTTTTGGAAAATCAGGGTATTTTACTCTCCAAGTGATTCCTTTATAGCTATTCTCAGGTGAAGATGCTATATTCATCATCCCATTCTTTAGTTCAAAAATAAGAACTACTTTGAAAAATCATTCCTCCTAGAGATCAACACAAAGGAATAAAAATCTGAATCTTCTCTCAGATGCAAGGGATTAGTTGAACTTACATAAAACTCAAATCGGAATCCTCCCATCCATCTAAATTTTTCCGATTCAATGTCAACATCAGCAATGTATCCTGAAATCCAAAATGGGATGCTCAAGAGTAATTATCTAATTTCATATTTGAAGGCTGGAAATGTCCTTTCCTGCATGTGCTTATAGAAGTTGCTGAGCTGGTCATCTCTAAAATCAAGTTCTTTCAAACCATTGCATTGCTTGCAATGGTATCATTGCTTTGATGCATGGGTCACAATGCTTGCATTTCATAATTCAAAAGTAGGTCTGTATTGAAACTGCATTATGAACTAGATTAAAAGGAGCAGCATACAAAAGTAAAGGTCAGAAAAGTACCCCAACATAGAAGTAAGATGCTGTGGAATCTTGCCTGCCCTTGAGCAACTGTGGCAACATCGAGTGACTGCTTTTGACCTGTTGATAAATAGGAAAACTTCCTCAAATACAACACAAGAATGCTTAGAGTAGATCGCATCCAACATTTCCTTTTATTTCGACCTTCCCAGAACCGCCATATATGGAAAGTGAGTTTCATTTTAGACTTTCCTCATATATTAGAGTTTAGTGCCTGAAAATTGGTAATTACCTCTTATGATTGCAAAGGTTGCATTCCAAACATCGCAAGGCTCCCCAGCTGCTGTAAGTAAAGATTTGGCAACTCCATTTCCTGAACCTGACAGTTCACGCTCTCTTCTTAACAGTGAATACTAGAGGTGTAGTGTAATGAATAATGTACTACCTGAATATGTGATTGTTACTCCATCCTTGTAAAAGGCTTGATCCCATATTAGATATATTACGCAACTCGGTGACAAACTGTCTAAGCGGCAGAGTTCGGCATCTTCCACTTGGTCAATGGGGATCATGTCAAAACTGTCGTTTCGATAGATTTGGAACTTCCTCTTTAAAGACATGTCAAAGATGACAAAAAGTAATTGGCTACGACCACAGGACAGTCTTCAAGCTTAATTTCCTATGAAGTATCCTAAGATAATTGTTTTGGTAACTAATTTCAAATCCCCGACCTTGAAGTTAGGCATCACACATGCATGCATCTTGAAACCAGAACACGGGAGCTTTGTTTCTGTACTTGTTGAAGTGGCATTATATTTCTTTATGCATATTTTTCCAAGTCCTATAACAAAGAGCAAGGTGTAACATATTATTCTCCTTTGAAACTGTATAAATCGTATAGTTTACATGTGTATACAATATACACAAACCACATGCTTCAAAGCATGTTCTTTTAAGACAGAAGCGTTAACCTGGCTGTCCAGCCCATCTTTGACACAATTATTTCAAGCAGACATTCAGAAGACGTGTTACAAAGTGAAATCAAGCACACCTCAAACAGGTGATTATTTAAACAAAAGTGTAAAAGAGACTAGCTCTTTAGAAACTCACCGATAGTACAAGAAACAATTTCAAAGACAGTAGATTGAATCAAAAAGCAACCAGCTTGGAGATTCAATGCAACCCATGCGGGAGAATGGTCTCCACAAGTTCTGGGGGTTCATATTTGTGTTAAGCTGATGTCAAACACCTTACAAGCCTTTGAAATCTTTCTTAGGACACTCCAAACGAGATAGTGATAGCCGATTTAGGATTTTTGTCATGATGTGGAAACTGGTGGTTTCCGATGACGGATATATTCTTTGTCTTACACTCACCCTATGTATACACAATTGCCCCCATTGGGAACACTCCTGAATCTTGAAGTTTTTTTGACACCATGAAATATAACTCAGAGATTAGAAATGGGTTAAATAATAAACAATGTCTGGTTATTGCCAAGTCTGGGACCGCAGAATGAAAGCTCATGGACATTATGCACACCTGCTGGTATAGCTCCAAGTGGTATTTGAATTGCTTTCTCCCAATCATCTCTTTCCAGAAGTCCATTTAAAACCTTCACATACATGCCAAGTGAAACATATTACCTACTAATAAAGTTTATCCTTAGCTAAAATGAAGCAACTGAGCACTTGCCAAAACAGACATTACACTCAGGATTTTCAAATGTTTTCAGCGTGCTAATCATCAAGAATTTGTCGACCTCATTATGATATCTTGATGTCTCAATGTAATAAGAGTAACTTCTAAAACCACAAGGGATAATAATCAGCTATCTTAAAAATAGCCCATAGACATCACAAATCCTAGAAAATAGAGACAGAAGTGTGCACGCATATTGAAATAGTCGCTGAAGTACAAATCAATGGAGAACAATCCCATTATCTCTTATAAGTATCCGATGTATGTATCTTGATTTCAGGCTATGCTAAGTTGTCTGCTACCTAATCTAGAATAACCAATCATCCATTTAGCAATTAGGCATTAATGCCCATTTATACTTGCCAGAGGACCCATGAGTTAGGCTAGGTCAGTGCCAAATTGCTAAAACCCAATGCTGCCAAGAGACCTAGTATTGTGTGTACAAATGCTAGGACATATCATATAGAGGGCCAAGCACCCAAAGCATAAGGTACAATGTCATATAGTAGGCCATGCTCAAAGTCCCGTAATTTGCCCTCCTCCAAGAAAGACACCTTCCTTACTGCCGGTAAGAAGAAAAAGTTCATGTCGGAAAGTAACAATAGATAACAAAATACCTACAATGAAGATGATGTCTCAAAATACATATGTCAAAGCAAGAACATAATACCATTGATTGCACTTACCCTAGTACCCACAACCATTTGATGCTTTAATAGCAAGTCGTGAATATATGTTTGTTGACTGATGTAAATGAATCTGTGATCACGACCTCTGAAAATCTGTATACCAAGGTAGAAATGGGCCTCCTATATATCTGTCATGTCGAATTCTTTTGGTAACATCTTCTTGACATCCTTCAACATTCGAAAAAGTAATGTGTCATCAACATATAATGTAATGATAATGAAAGATCTATCCACTGATTTGTAATAGACCTTATACTCAGCTGAATTTGGTATAAAGCCTTGCTGAATAATAAAGAATTCGTTGATTTGCTGAAACCAAGCCCATAAAGAGCTTTTCGAAGCTTGCATACTTGATGGGTGGCACCTCATAGCCTTCGGGTTGAGACATATAAATGTCTTTTTCGATTACACCATGTAAAAATGTTGTTTGTACATTAATCTGGTGAATTTCCAGATCTACCACTGTTGCAAATGAAAGTAAAAGTCTGATCGACGAATGTTTGACCACGTGAAAGTTCATTCGGGATTTCAGATAAAATTGGTAAAGCATGTTGTCTCTCATATAGCAATCCATGGGTTAATGTCTATCACATGTACTTTGAATCCCTTGCCCAATGTAAATGGTAAATTGTAATTATTAAATTGTAAAAGGCTAAGTCACCGACCTGTGGAGACAATTGTAATTGCAATGTAAATATCTGTTATAGTGACTAAATCCGAGATGGCCAAGGGGGTACTGGGTCTCATGAGAGTCTGTTGGACTGACCTCCTAAAAAGTAGGAAGGGTTGACCGGTCAACGTGACACGTGTCATATGCTCACTGGGACACTTGGTCCAGTGCATGAGTGACACTTGTCGCGGACGGTCAATGGACGGGTCAACAGGACATGTGTCATATGCTCATTGGGACACTTGTCCAATGCATGAGTGACACGTGTCAGACTGTCCACCTACTAGCTTGCCTATGTGTCAGGATACTGCCAAGTGGCAAGTGTCGACTGTGCATGGAGTTTGCCATGTGTCGACGTTAGAATGTGTCAGGGTTAAGGGGTGCTTGAGGGGATATAGTGTGAGCCTTGTCAGGCATTCCTCATTATGGTATTCCTATGCAGCTATGGTTGGGAGGAGACTTGCAGCAGAGCTCTCATGTTTGCTTGTTGATCTATGTACATTTGCTTGAGATTAATAAAGTGACGGATTTGCTGGGTAATTCTGTGTATTTACTTAGGGTTTGTGAGCTTGTGTCCAACATTTGGTATCAGAGCGGTTTCTTTCAAGACTTGTGTGGAAATTGACATCTTCAGCTAGGGTTTGGAGCATTCTTGGAGAGCCAGCGCCCTACTGCAAGTGATCTGTTGGCAGATTTGGAGCCCATAAGATAGCAGATTGAAGCCCTATGGTGGATTGCTGACCTTTTGGCAGCCTTTGAGCATTTTCTACTACGCGGCTTGATTATTCTCTTTGCTTTTGTGAAAATCCAGCCCACATAGGATTTGTAAATCTGTTTGTAGCTCTCAGCACCTCAAATCACTACACAGATAGGTTACCCTGAATTTCTAGAAGAACTGGATAGAATAGACCTCCTACAGCCAAGTTTTAACTACACATAGACTCTTCTTCTCCAAAAATCAGCAAACCAGGGTTTCAAACTGACAATTGGCAAAAAACTATGGATGATCACCGAATCAGAAGGCGAAAAGCCCTACCCTACCAGCGACCAACCACAAGAAGCTTATTGCAACTGACAGATCTGAAAAATACTGAGTAGTTTTGCTTTGTTTCTGCTACGTATTTTTCTGCTATGGCATCCGCAAGCAACACCAGTCAAGATTCACAGAGATTAGATGTTGTATGTTCCAAAGTGGATGCTATCGAAGCTACTCTTAAGCTGATTTTGGAGCAACTCAAAGGTAAAGGGGCTAGTGTTCCTGAGAGAGTCAGTGGTACAGCTATGGAAGCAGAAAGGACATTGTCAACGGGCCATGAAGCTGGGATAATAGTGCGCCCTCCAAGAAGGCCCCACTCTCCAGTAATATGTCCAAATGGCCTAATAATGAATAATAAGGCCAAAGGCCAACCATATAGTCTAAGTATCACTAATGATTAAAATAGGCTCAAGGCCTACTTATGCATAAAGTAAAGTAAATGTAAATGGATGCGGCGAATGTAATGAGCCAAGTCCATAACTCTCCCTGACACACAAAAAAAGTCCCAACTGCCAAAAAGAAACTGGATCAAACATCAGCAAGCCCCGGTGCATCAACAACTAGAACAGCATCTGATGTAGAGGAATCAACAAGTGCAGCAAAAGCACAAGCCTGATCCGCAAGTGATGGTGTATGATAAAAGACATCAATAGGCTCCCATGTGGCCTCCTCAACAAGACGACCATCCCACTGGACCAAAAACTGAATCTACCGGTGGCGTTGATTATGGTATAGACGAACCTGTAATATAGCAGTAGGTAAAAAAGGAAACAACTTGGGAGCAGTAGGAAACTCAGCATCACAAGGAGCGTCATCCTCAATAGCAGCACCTAATAAACTGACATGGAATACATGACAGGCAGCACTACTAGCATCAATCTCAACAAGAAATTTCTGATCAAACTGGGGTAAACACATAACGGCAGCATCAACGACAGCACGACGAAGAGTATCAAACGCTAACTGACAATCAGAATTCCAATCCAAATGGAGGGGGGGTCCCGAATGAAGGAAAAAGAGGAGCTTTACCAGGACCATGAGGCTGTAAAGAATCAATCTGTGACTGCATAGTAGCAAAGCCGGTCATAATCGTATCGAAGCGAAGAACGAGGCCAGAAAGGGTATCATCCATGCGACGAAACTGATCGGATAAGTTTTCCTGAACAGTTTCACTCGGGGTAGGTGAATGTGCCATAATGATAGTGGAAGGAATAGACGAAAACTTGAGGGAGCGGACTCTTGTCGTCACCCCAAATTAGTCTATTAAAACCGATATTATCACAACTAAGAAAGGGCAGCAATCAGCAAATGGAAAAAGTGAAAATGAAGGCTGTAAAAATGCGCTGGACAGCCAGGAGGGAAATGTCAAATTGGAATATCAAACGGAGTCCGAATTCCGTGAAATGTGGTTGAGGATGGGCGCTAGAGAGCCTTTTGATAAACTGTGAAAGACGGCTGGAAACGGATAAAATAATAGGTGAAAGTGACAAGTCGGAAGGGCTGGGGCAGCGATGAACAGGCTGCAGGATTTTGGCAATTTGGAATAGCTAATGATTACGGAATTGGGTGATTTTTGGATGAGGATGGGCGCTGGACAGGCTGGGAAATAATTGTGGAAGATGGCTGCAAACTGGGAAAATGTTGGAACAGGTCGGAAGGCAGGGACAGCGATGGAAAGGAAGGAGGAGGAGCGTTGGGCAGCAAGGAAGAGAGGGAGCAAAGCAGGGGGAGCGCTGGGCAGGAAGGAGTACAAGGGGCAGCGATGGAGCAGTGCTGTCAAGGCAGCAATGGAGCTGTAGGAGCAGTGATGGAGGAGCACGGCAAGGCAGCGAAAGAAAAAAAATTCCCAAGATTATGCTCAAGAAAGTGCTCTGATACCAAGTTACGAATAGAGCCACAACTGATCTAGAGCTAAGCTATGAAAGCAGCACATAAGCAAGACTTAAGCTATGAAAGCAACACATAAGCAAGACTTAGCCCTAGAAAGCAGGAAAGAGAGAGATTAAGGAGGCTAAAGAGAGAGATCAATATCATCAGCTGAATAACAAATGACACAGTTTCCCTACTTATAGCCAAGAGGAAGCCCTAAAAGGAAGCTTCCGGTGGCTAGGGCTCAACTGGGAGGGATAATAGTGCGCCCTCCAAGAAGGCCCCCACTCTCCAGTAATATGTCCAAATGGCCTAATACTGAATAATAAGGCCAAAGGCCAACCATATAGTCTAAGTGTCACTAATGAATAAAAAGGGCCCAAGGCCTGCTTATGCATAAAGTAAAGTAAATGTAAATGGACGCGGTGAATGTAATGAGCCAAGTCCATAACTGTTGGGAATGAGTAGTTGTTATCATCCCGAAACAGATGGGCAGACTGAGAGAGTTAACCAAACCTTGGAAGACATATGTGAGTGAAAGGCAAACCCAATGGGAACGTTACCTACCATTGTTGGAGTTTGCCTATAATGATAAAAAGAATGCATCTACGAAGATGAGTCCTTTCGAGCTAAATTATGGTTTTAGACCAACCAGTCTAGTTACTATAGGTATGCCTCATAAGACACCTAGTGCAATGGAATTTCTAACTCACATGCAACAGATGTTGGAATTAGCAAAGGAAAATGTAAAAGCGGCGATGGATCGGGCAAAGACATATGCTGATCTGGATCGTACGCCAAGAGAGATCGAGGAAGGAGATATGGTATTTCTCAGGATTCCAAAGGACTCGAAAACCCTAAAGACAGGGAAGTGTTATAAGCTGTCACCTAGATATTGTGGATCTTGGAAAATTGTTAAAAAGATTAATAGCGTTGCTTATGAATTGGATTTGCCTGTTGGTTGTAAGGTTCATCCTGTTTTTCATGTTTCACGCTTAAAGAAGGTTTTACATGACGGTGATAACTTGTTTGCTGATGGCCTTGTATTGTTTCAGGAGAATGGGGAGGTGATGCATGGGCCAGCGAGAGTATTGGACCGGAGGCATAGACGATTGCGGAATCGTTTGCTCCGTGAGTACTAAGTTGCATGGCATGGACGACCTCTCAATGATGCTACCTAGGAGACCGCGCATAGGTTGCATGCACAGTATCCAGACTTTACCATCAAGGACGATGTCATCTGAGGAGGGAAGGGATGTCACATGTACTTTGAATCCCTTGCCCAATGTAAATGGTAAATTGTAATTATTAAATCATAAAAGGCTAAGTCACCGGCCTGTGGAGACAATTGTAAATTGCAATGTAAATATCTGTTATAGTGACTGAATCCGAGATGGCCAAGGGGGTACTGGGTCTCATGAGAGTCTACTGGACTGACCTCCTAAAAAGTAGGAAGGGTTGACCGGTCAACGTGACACGTGTCATATGCTCACTGGGACACTTGGTCTAGTGCATGAGCGAACAGTCAATGGACGGGTCAACAGGACATGTGTCATATGCTTATTGGGACACTTGTCCAATGCATGAGTGACACGTGTCAGACTGTCCACCTACTAGCTTCCTATGTGTCAGGATACTGCCAAGTGGCAAGTGTCGACTATGCATGGAGTTTGCCATGTGTCGACGTTAGGATGTGTCAGGGTTAAGGGGTGCTTGAGGGGATATAGTGTGAGCCTTGTCAGGCATTCCTCATTATGGTATTCCTATGCAGGTTGGGAGGAGACTTGCAGCAGAGCTCTCATGTTTGCTTGTTGATCTATGTACATTTGCTTGAGATTAAAGTGACGGATTTGCTGGGTAATTCTGTGTATTTACTTAGGGTTTGTGAGCTTGTGTGCAACAGTGTCCCCTTAATGTAGTGAAAATTTCTCTTCACCGCTTTCCAATGAGTTTCTCTAAGCGTAGCCATAAATTGACTTACCACACTTATAGCATAGCTTATGACCAGTAGTTGTGAGATAAATTAGTGAACCAACTAATTGACGAAACAAAGTAGCATCAACTAGCGCACTCATCTTGGTTAGAAAGTTTCTTACCAACCTCCACAGGTGTAGACACTGGCTTATTGTCGCACATCTTGAAACGATGTGCCTTGTGAATCCTGAATCCACATACCAATGCGTGTGATCAATGGAAAGTTGTGATGCCAATGTCATAGCAAATGTTGTAGTTTGGTCTTCATTGTCACTGTCATGATCTTCTTCAGCAAAATTGGTCAACTGTTTCACCTTGCCCTTTTTAATATCCGTCTTCTTTTTGCGGCAATTCCTTGCCCAATGTCCAGGCTTTTGGCAATAGAAACACTTGCCCTTTCTTCTTCTTGCTTGATGAGATTTGAATCCAATTTCATAAGTAGCTCGTGGGGAAGGCTCAAGAACCAACACGAGGAGTAGTGTGAAGCTATGGAAACAGAAATGAAAGCTATATTGAAAAATAGGACGTGGAACTTGGTTGAACTTGGTTGGAATAAGACGCCTATCACTTGCAAATGGATATACAAGATCAAATATGGAGCTGATGGGCAACTCAACAAGTACAAAGCACGGTCGGTTGCAAGAGGATTTGAGCAACATGAAGGTATTGATTTTGAGAAAACCTTCGCACCCGTAGCTACAATGGTAACTATACGTACTATCATTGCTATTTCTGCTTTCTATGGTTGGAAGATCCTGCAAATGGATGTTAAATCTGCTTTTCTTAATGGAGTGCTGGATGAAGAGGTGTACTTAGTACAACCTCAAGGATTTGTTGAGCCAGGGAAAGAGCATCTCGTTTGTAAGCTCAACAAAGCCATTTATGAATTGAAGCAAGCACCACGGGCGTGGTACTCTTGCATTGATGAACACTTCAAGTGAAGGAGAATGGTAAAGAGTGATGTTGATCCTAATCTTTACATTCTAAGGCAAGATTCAGATATAGTGTTCATTGTGTTGTACGTGGATGATTTGTAATGAGAGCTTAATTGATGAAATCAAATCAGATCTTTCCAATGCTTCTGACATGAGCAATCTAGGATTGATGCACTATTGTCTTGGCATTGAAGTATGGCAAAAGGAAGATATGGTCTTCCTTACACAAAGCAAATATGCACGAGATTTGCTTTATAAGTTCAATATGCAGGATTGTAAGCCTTTGAGTACACCTATGGATGTCAACATGAAGCTTACTGCATATGATGAATCTGAGAAAGTGGGTGCTTATTTGTATAGACAGCTGTTGGTTAGTTTGATTTATTTGACACACACACGACCTGATATTTCTTATGATGTTGGTGTTGTTAGTCAATTTATGCAAGATCCTAGTCAAGCACACTGGAAGTCTGCTAAACGTATTCTCAGATACATTCGATGGGACATTGAATTTTGGTTTGAAGTATGATCAGCCTGAAGCGCCAATGTTGGTAGGTTATACAAATGCCGATTGGGCAGGTAATATTGATGACAGAAGATCTACCAGTGGTCATACATTCAGTTATGGTACAGCTACAATTTCATAGAGCAGCAAAAAGCAACGTACAGTAGCCTTATCATCAACAAAAGCTGAATATCGAGCACTCAGCAATGCTACACAAGAAGCGGTATGGTTACAAAGATTGCTTGTGGATTTAGGTCAACCACAGGTGGATGCGACTATTATATCTTGCGACAATCAAAGCTGCATTCACCTTGCCAAAAATCCAGTTTTACATGCTCAAACCAAGCACATTGAAATACACTATCATTTTCTTCAAGAGAAAATTCTTGATGGAGCCATTGATCTTGTTTTTTGTAAATCCGAAGATCAAATGGCAGATGTTTTTACTAAGTCATTAGGTAGAAATAAATTTGAGAGTTTCGTACTCTATTAGGAATAGAAGAATGTAATTTTATCATTGAGGGAGTGTTAGAAATCAATGATAAACTTCATTGTTACTGTTTACGATGCACATTAATACTGACAGCTGTTGCCAGCTGTAATTAGCCGTAGGCTAGTCTATTAGTCTACTCGTAGGTTTTCTCTCTTTATCAGGGTTCAGGGTTCATTTGTACATTTCACATTCAGTATGTAGTGTAGTGATAAGGTGATTGTGCGTGTTCTTCTTCCGCCTTCTTGTGGTGAATGCTTGATGTTGCATATCTGATTATTGACACCCATATATGAGATGGTCCTTCGGGGCCAAATTGATCAATAATAAGGCCTTTTATGCCCTTTTGTCAAACAAGCGAACATCAACCGGCGTTGTATTTGGGTGTTGCTCCACCCCAGTGATTATGTCCCACAGCTCCATCAACCGGCGTTGTTCCATATGAGATGGTCCTTCGAGGCCAAATTGATCAATGATAAGGCCTTTTATGCCCTTTTGTCAAACGAGCGAACATCAACCGGCATTGTATTTGGGTGTTGCTCCACCCCAGTGACTATGTCCCACAGCTCCTTACCCATCAAGATACTCTTCATTCTAAATTTTCAAATGCTATAATTGGACACCCTATCCAATTTACTAGCTTCTCCAAGCATGGATTCCCCTAATCTTGTTATCCTACCAAAAAATTGCCCCTATATGTCTTAGTAAGGCCAAATGGAAAGCTTACAGTGCAATTAGAAGCCTCAAAAGTCAACTTCAAAGCGTTACCAAAAATGTTTCAAACCCTCCCGCCGCTTGATTTGGCCTAAGTCGCCAAAAACTGGGCAATTTTAGCTTAGTTTTTTCCCAAGCAAAAGCATATCGTCACTTGCTTTTAGCTTGCCAGAAGACAATCGGTTGGAATTGTTGTGAGAATTGGTGCAAAAGGAGGCATGTTCAAACTCTCTATATTGTTGTATGTCAAGCACTATTGCATAAAAAGTTGAAGGATTTTACCAATGACTTTGTAACTATTATCATTTGCGGAGGCCATCTATTCCTCATTTTGGGAGGTCCTTTAACCTCTTTCAAATCGTCGAGGCAGCAGTATATACCTCATTTATTGCCCAAGTTTTCTATCATTCATTTGCTGACAGTGATAGTCATGTCACTAATTCGCTAGAGTTTTTCACATTTATATCAGCAATTCTCTGATTTCAATTCAATCGCTAAATGAGACAACAACTTCTTTCCATATTTGTCATTGACTCTTTGATTGAACAATTGCTGAGGCAACAACATTTTCCCAAAAATATTCATGGTTTGGTCAACAATTTATGAACTGTACTTTAGTCATTGAGGTAGCAATCAACACCTCAATAATTTGCCGAAATTTTCACTTCTATCAACGATTTCCAACCTACAATTTAGTTCCTTAGTGTGGTGAGGAATTTTTGCCCCATAGTTGCCTACTATTCACTCACAACAATTCCTAAGCATATGCAGCTCAACACCATCTAGCTAAGTCATATTCATCTCATCAACTGCATACTTGAGTCCCTCTTCTATATGTGCAATACACCTAGTCCTAGTATAGGTTTGCATCTCTCCCACAACCGAAGTCTCCATGCACAGATGAAAGTAGAAGGTGGTCTCTCCATTTCTCTCTTTTATCTCTATGTGTTGCTCTCTATAGCTCTTCCAATTAAGCCTCTTCTTTTCAACATCTTGAACAAAGGCATCAATACCATGATCACTCTCTCTATCCCAAGCTACCATTCAAACAATCCCCAATTCTCTCACCCATACAAGCATGCTCTTCACCACTTGCTATACTTCAGTGCTGTCATTCACCATCAAGATCTCATAGCTTACATGTTGGACTCTCACTCAAGAGGCCAAAACTATTGGCCTTCTATTACTCTATCTCTTGAATAACGCTAACATTAGATTGATTCCCCACTAGACTCAATTGACAACAAGACATTATCTTTTACAGAAAACCAAACAATCCATGTAGAATCTAGCCTCCTGCATTGACATTCGGAATCGTCATTGCGCAGTCTTACATAATCCCTATTTGTACCTTGAAAAGAAGAAATGTAGCAATCTCTATACATACAACATAGCAACATAAATGAAAATGCATCGAGCCAATAATATTGGCCTTCAATTACTCTATCTCTTGAATAACCCTAACATTAGATTGATTCCCCACTGGACTCTATTGACATCAAGATAATGTAGCTTACAGAGAACCAAACAGTCCATGTAGAATCTAGCCTCCTGCATTGACATTCGTGAGCAGAGACGGAATCATCATTGCACAGTCTTACATAATCCCTATTTGTACCTTGAAAAGAAGAAATATAGCAATCTCTATAAATACAACATAGCAACATAAATGAAAATGCATCAAACATTCCATGCTAGATAATTTTTTCAAGCTATCACAGCACAAAATCCTTCTTCGTTCTTCTAGAAATTGTGTATAGCACAAGGTGCAGCATACCCTAACTTAGCAAGCAACTTCCCACCAACATTGAGATGTTTTTTCTAACTCCCCACACTCTACACATCTACCAGGAAGGAACACAAACACCACCTTCACCAACATTGTGAAGATCATCGGCTCCTGTAGATCTTGAAGATCCTGCTACAAAGCACCAAGCGGATAGACTATGGAGCCAAACCACCCAACCAGCTAGAAGCTAAAGATCAACCCACAATAGCGTCACCCCCGAGCCACGATGAATGAATGTAGTTGAGGAGAGAATTCTGATAGCAAACAACTAGAACTTAGAAGTATAGGAGGGCAAGTTCCTTAGGTACTTATAGCCTATAAGATGCCTAATGCATATCCTGCAAACCCTAGTACATTGCTAAAGTCAATTGGAGTTACTATTGATACCTCCCACCATGCACATAACCATCAAACACCATGCGCTACTCCATGTTCCATAATTGCAGTGTTTGGGCCCTCTCAAAGTTATTAATTACATAACTGGCCTTGAATGGAATTTTGAGGTATAACTAATAATCTCGAACATTGGAGGGCCGAATATCCACATCAAGGATTATTCTAGATCCTTGGACGTAACATTCTTCCACCCTTGAATTGCTTCTGTCCTCGAAAGTGGAAATTCGGGAACTCAGCTTTCAAACATTCAAGTCATGGTCTATAATGTGTATCACGATTTGTAAAGTGCATAAGGGTGGCCAGGACAGATAGAGATGTCAAAATATCCAATTAACAAAACTACAACAGTCACAAACCTTCAACAATTAAAAAAAAATTGACATTCTGAATTGTAACCTTTTAGTACTCAGCATGAGACATTTTACCTATCCTTTAGCACCTAACAACAAGGAATCTATAACTACAAGCAAAATGCAAAACAAGAAGTGACAATTTTCTCCCCCGAAAAATGTGTTGTGATTCCAAGTTATGTGCAAAACATCACAATGAAAACACAATACAGAGAGGAGAATGTAAAAATGTTGAGAAAGTATTGGAGAAGAGTTATAGTCAATGCAATAGCAATGTTCACATGAGCTAATCTTTTTAGCTAGATGACTAAATTATAAGATGATCTACAAGGCTAGTTAATGCTAAACTAAATTTAAGCCAATTTACACTAAGAGCTTCTTTGTAACCAATCCACTAATGATAATAAGGGACCAATGCCTATATTGTCCACAAGTTGGGGCTAGAGCTTGTGAGTCAAGGCTAGGGCCCGATTATGACCATAGGACTCATAAATGACTCTACTAAATTCCAAATAATAAATGGAAGACAGAAGGACCCACAGTAAAAACTATAGAGCCATGATAGACATTATAATTGGCCTATAACTCCTTTTTGTAAGGTTTTATAGTAAATTAATGTATTATAAAATTTCTTGTTATCGACCAAGACACTTGCACCAATCTTCTAAAAGCAATTGCAAATACTTACATACCTCAACAAGGACACCATCGCCACTCACGCATACGATGCCATCATAGTGTGAAATGTCGACAGTCTTTGCCATATCCTTAGCATGGCGTTGAAATTGAGTTTCTGAGAAAGTATCCAAACAATTGCTTATATGTAAATCACAATATATATGGCTTTCATATACTTCTTTGGTTAAAACTAGTGGTAAGTGCTGAGTATAATTTTTATTATATCTATGAAATTATGAAGTTTATAGGAAAAATGAAAGGTGGCATCCAAATTGAAAGTTATGAGCTAAATTTCACATAATAGAGCATAGAACATAAAGAAAATAGAAAACATGTTGCTAAGGAAATAGAAAACATTCATAACTAGATGAATAACAATGATCACCAAAGGAATTTGCTTATAATCAGTAGAGCTAAGTGATGTTGATTGAATCTGTGCTTATGAGCTAAGTGATGCTAAATTAAAGTTGTGCTTATGTTAAGTAAGAGCTACTAAGTATTCGATCGACTATTGAGGCTCATAGACCTATTCTTATTCTCTGAGGTTTGATATTCTATAAGTTAGGGTTGGATGCCAAATGATGACCATATGACTTGTTAGTAACTCTGATAAACACAAAATCATGAATGACAGACCACAAGGCCCAAAGTACATGCATTTCAGTACAAAGAAATTCACGTGACATTTATTTATGTACAAATCACTTTATTAGTGGATTAAGCAGTTATAAAAGGTAGTTGAAAGTACACAAGGTTTCCTTGAAGAGTATCCAATCACGAGATGTCATTATCACAGTATCACAGCTCTGATCGTGATTCCTTACAAAGTTTTGATATGATCTTTAACATGGCCAGATGTCATGGGGAGAATAATGTTATCCCATTCCCCACTGAATACAGATTCCACAACTATACCTGTTCTTGCTGCTACTGTTTTTCAAAATCCCAAGTTTGTTCCCAAAGAGAACCTATTGAAACTGACCTAGAGCTTTCAATCCTAACAAGTTTTGATGATAGCAAAACAATTATCTGAATGGTCGTAGCTACCACAACCTATGGATTTACAACAACAAAATGCGTTTATTCACTCATGTCTTATAAAGTTGATAATACAACTGTGACCACTAAGTTCATGTAGGTCTATCTTCAAGACCATCATCCCTTTTAGTTCTTCCAAATCAGAAACTTCAGTAATGTTACAAACTTCCAAATTGGTGGAGTTATTGGCTCCACAAAGCAATTCTTCCCATATAAAATTGATACTAGAACCTGTTTAGGGTTTTAGAGAGCTTTTCAAGATTCCTCTAAAATGGATCTATCCAGAATAAATGCAATTAGCATTTGTGAACAATCACATTTGGAACATCAGAAATGTATAGCAAGAGTAAGGAATAGCTCCCATTGGATACACGGTGTTGTTGCAAAATATCATAAATATATCGAAGTGATCTATTCAAAATCACCATAAACATGGTTATTATGTTCCGACCATAACCATCTACATCCCCAGCATGATGTGCATCTGCTGTATCAAATAGAAAACAGGATAAGAATGAGGACGTAGTATTTATATATCTCCTACTCTCATCCTATATATATGTTTTTCTGATATAAGTGGAAACCAATACAAATAAACTCTCAGAGGAACTCTCTTTTCCAGAAAGCTTGAGGAACAAATAATGTGAATACATCAAAAACTTCTATTGCAGAAAACTTGACATGTCTAGCAGAACCACAATGTCAATTCAGGTATGTAGAGCATAATTCCTATAATATGTCAAGAATTTGTTTTCCTCTTGTTTCTGAATCATATGTTCTGGAAAGAGACCAGGATCTTATGCATCAGTCTACAACAAATTTAACATGTTAAACTGGGATTTTGGATTTACATCTGAAATGAGTTGGATAATATCAGCTGATCAGATAAATTTGGAGTCAAAATGTCCCCAAAGTTATTAGATGGTCATTCCCACTTGTTTTAAATTTACTAATATTGAAATGATGTTGTAATCCATGAAGGGGATGGGGATAAGTAAATCACATGTACTTCACCTGTAGAACATACCAAAAACGCTTCTTACTAATGCCTTACTTCTAATTCTTGCTATTAAAATTGAGACAAGATTGAAAGCACAATAGATGGAATCTAGACGATGACGCCTACCTTATTCTAGTCAATGTTCTATACTAAGTTCTTCCTCTACAACTAACTAATCTCTATGCGGTCATTGTCTCCTTTGGGTAGATGGATAGATTTTCCCAACAACATTGATAATATAACCCAGGTAGTTATGAACTAAATCATAGATTTTAGCATCAATGAAGACTGACAATAGATAACGCAATCTAACAATCTCCCACGAAAAAATGGCAAATAGCATCACATAGAATCAATCGTTAGATTCTTACAAGCAACAACTAAGACAAGAGTTGCCCAAGCAATACCAAATCATAAGCTGAATTTTGAAACATGAATGTACATAGGGCCTATTTATACCCAATAGGAACCCTATATTGAAAGCTTCTAGGCACTTGACCTAAGCTTGTCCACATCAGGGTCACAAGAGAGGAAATAGTGTGCCCTCCCAATAGGACCTCCCACTCTAGTATCAAAATAGTAATAGTTGGGCCCTTTGCCAATTCTAAGTGCATAAAGAAGGCTTTTAGGCATGTACATGAATAAAAAGGGTTCATGGCCAACAAACGAATGTAAATGAATACAGACCTTGTAATCCATGCAATTTGTGGACCCGATAGTCCATAACTCTCCTTCACTGGCCCCAATGTGGGCATAGAAGAGAAATCAACAAGTCCCTGAGTGAGTAAGAACTGATAAATTGTTGCTCAATGCCTTTGCCAAGGCAATACCCCTTGAATTCGGTTCAGATGTATTTTCCGTCGTTGAGCTCAATGCTTTGACATCCACCCCATTCACAAGAGTGGTGACTGATAAGGCGGTAGAACGCGAACGGAGAAGAGAGAAGGAAATAGTTGCGGAACGACTCTCCCGTTATTATGGGCTGCTACGTGCAAGAACAATCTGAAAGAATGAAAATGCTAAATTATATTCACAGCTCAAGCGCTCTGCCCAACAGGATCTTAAGAAAACAATTCATACTCAAAAACAAATGGATGAGTACAGTCCACCGAAGAGATTAGAAATGATGTGAGGTATTACTGGAAATCATATTCAATAAGAAGTTTAGTTCGGAAAGATTCAGATTGATTGTGTGATGAATAGTGCAAGTTCCTCAGGCGTCAAAGATAGCCATCGTCTGATCAGAAACTGAGGAGTCGTGGACGTCCGTGTTCTGATCAGAGTGAGTAAACGAGCGTGATCAAGCAGAAGCGAAGTGCATTCAAATCACAATAGGCATTCATCTACGTTATACACAAATATCTCATGGACGGAGCATCCGATAAAGTATGTGATAAAGGTGTATTTATACACCGGATCTATGTATCTAATTACAATCAATGTTTTTGTCATCTAACTAAATACTTTGTTGTACTCAGGGAGTAGTTGAACTATAATGACAGAATGACAGCTGTACATTAAGTACATGGTCAGGCGACTCGGAATCGCTGACGTGGACGAGAACGTCGCATATTTTCTCTCACTTTGCATTTTTCGGGAAGTGGCTGGAGACATTTTTCATTCAAATAGATAACCTTCTCACTTTTTCTCTCTCTTCGCAAAAATGCCGAAAAAGGTGAAAATGCCAAAAAAGTTTACTTCTTTGAAATAGTTGAAAAGAAGTTACTGTCGGGAAATAGTGACTTTCCTAAAGTTGTCGAAGAAGTCGGACACTTCGGTTGACGAGCGAAGTTGTCGAAGAAGTCGGAGACTTCGGAGACTTTGGATATCGAAGAAGTCGGACACTTCAGTTGATGAACGAAGTTTTCGAAGAAGTCAGAGACTTCGAATGTCGAAGAATTCGGACACTTCAGTTGATGAATGAAGTTGTCGAAGAAGTCGGAGACTTCGGTTGACGAGCGAAGTTGTCAAAGAAGTCGGAGACTTCGGATGTCAAAGAAGTCAGACTTCAGTTGATGAACAGTGCACTGGGATTCCTGAGTCAGAGTGGACTAGCATTTCCCATCTACAGATCAGTATGCTTGCACGTATGATCCGTGCCAAACCATTTGTTCCTCACCAGGTTTTACTTGCTGAGTTTGTCGTCATTCCACTACGGGTGGAGGCTATTTTCAGATTGATCACTTATATCCAGAGAGTGATGAGTCTTTCGGTTTCACGGTATCCACACATAGCTTTTCTCTCTTCTCAGCAGCTTCATCACCAGGGTCATCAGTTATCATGGTACTCCCAGGCTTCTCGTCTTCTACAGATATATGGCATCGATATCTCTGACCTACCAGCGGGTTATCATCAGTATATCAGAGGGTTTATTTATCGTGCATGCTCTCGAGTGTCCTGGCAGGGGCCCTTGGGGGTCAAGCCGAACTTGTATTGCTCCAGTTTCCTTGAGCTAATAGACAGAGTTGGGATCCCAGTTTTGCCTCGTTATTTGGATAGTTGTAATAGATCCTAACACCACAGTAGGGCCAGCACTAACTGATCCACCCAACCTTGCCTACTCCCTGATATAGAGTAAGCCCCTCCTAGCCCAGTGTGAGGACTGGTAGCATGCAACTGCCAAGTGTCGGCCACGTGGCATTGACGTGGCCGACTACACGTCGGGACCCAACGTGGGGCCCTATCCTGCTGACAGGGTCCCTAGGCTATGTTAGGCCCACCATGGCTATGGACCGTGCCGGGGCACACTACTCACACTGTCTTGCCCTGTTGGTCGTGTACGCTGGACACGAACCTGACTGTGGTATCTGACCTATCTGTGTTCTCTAGGGTTCGGCACTCGTCATGAGCTCGTAACACTCCCTCCCCCTTAAGAACCGTCTTGGTCCTCTAAGACAAAGTCTGGAAAAATCTTGCGAAGGACGCTGCCTCTTTCCCAAGTGGCATTCTCAACAGGCTGATCATTCCACTTGACCAGATATTCTCGGTATAGAGTATGACGAGTCTGCGTCTCTCTACTATCAAGAATCTCTTCTGGTTCATGTGGAGGTTGCTGAGGATCCAATGGGAGACCTAGAACACTGTCCCCTACCAGATTTTATGATCTGGCTAAGGCTTTTTGTAACTGACTTACATGAAAGACTGGAAAAACCTTACTATTGTGTGGGAGTTTTAGTTCATAGGTGACCTCGCCTAGTCTCCTACTGATGGTAAAGGGACCACAATACCTTGGAGACAACCTAGCACACACTCCTGATTTGAGGGTTTTAGAGTGAACTGGGACTCTCAAGTAGACTTTCTCACCAGCGGAGAACTGCACATCCCATCTGTGTGGATCTGCATAATGCCTGGCTCAATCCTGGGACTGCCTAATGCTACGCTTATGTTGTAAAGCTGACTCAGGTGCACCTAGTGTGCCCTGTAAGCTCTAAGGGGTGACGCTCCCTAAGGTCCCAGAGCAAGTTAGAACGTCAAGGACTGAGCCTCCGACCTGTGGTGAGCCAGTCAAGTAGTCACAAGTCATGAGCTAGCTCTGGAGCTCAAGTCATGGCCTAGTCAGGAAGCAAGTTGATTCTGCCGCCCGAACGGCTCCCGGGACCCATGTCCGAGAGCCAGACTGATTCTGCCAGGCTTGCCAGGCTTAATCAGCAAAATAAAAACTAAGTCCCAAAAAGCGTGCTTTACAAGAAAGCACTATGTTTCAGAACAGAGGGGGTGCGCCGAATCACAGCAGAACTATAGGGGGGAGTCCGGCAGACAGAAACTTGGGCAGCTCAACCAGCGCCAGGAATCCAGTCGCCAGGTCTCAGCTCCCTCTACCAGCACGAGCCAGGCACAATGCCCAGCACGTGTTGGTGGCCCCGAGACCAGTCAGTCTATGTATGAATGTAACCTCTTCCAAATCTAATAAAGTTGATCCTTGGGGATGATTACCATTTCGGTTTCGCCTCCGGGACTGGTCCAAGTGGGAGGACCCTTACTACAACCTTTTTGCGTCGCCGGCGCCTAAGGGTCCCTGTCATCGACATGGGGCTCGCCACTATGCCAATTGGTCAGTTTGGTGACCACTATGCCTGGGGTTTCATGTGTGGCTTGTCTTTGCCTTTGGTTACCTTTTGGGGACGGATTCTAAGTTGGCTTTCAGGTTGGTTGGGATTCCAGTTTTCTTAAGTCTGAATGGTTAAGCTTGTTACGTTTCTGAGTTGGCTTTTACGTAAGTGCATCATGGATGAATGTTAGACTTAAGCGTGTGTTGGGGAAACCGCTCAAGTCCTAGTGCCCTTTGAGGCGCCGGCGCAACAGCTTAGCATGTTCTATCATCTGGTTTAGGTCTTCTAAAAAGTTTCTGGCTGCTTCAACTTTCTCTTGTTTAAACCCTACAGCTGTGGGTGAGCGTGGCTGAAAACCGTACATCAGCATAAATGGGTTGAATCCCGTAGCTGAATGTTTGGTACTGTTGTAAGCAAACTCTAATATCAAGAGATACTCCTCCCAATTAGTCTGCTTCTTGCTGACGTATGCACGAAGCATATCCTCCAGCACCTGATTTACCCTCTCTGTTTGACCGTCCATCTGTGATTGGTCAATGGTACTCATATTAAGTTTAGTATGGAGATGATGGAATACTGCCCTCCAAAATTTCCATTAAACTTACTGTCCCGGTCGCTGACTATGCCGGAAGGTAGACCGTACAATTTAAATGGCCCGTCTACAAACAACCTCGCTAACTCTGGAGCTCTAGCGGTTGTTTTGGTCTTAATAAAATGAGCCATTTTGGTCAGACGGTCAACTGTGACCCATATAGCGTCATTACCCCTTTGGGTTTTAGGCAGGCCAACTATAAAATCCATAAGCTGTCGTATTCTTGGATGAACTGACACCAGCCCCGGGAACTGGTTCTGGAGTCTGTAACTGTCTGCTCTGGACTGAGTTCCAGATAATAGAGAAGAATGCATCATGCTGGCACTTTGCTCTCAAGGACTCGAGTAACTCATTACGAATCTGAGTACTCGTTTATCATAGGCATTCTGGGGGCATCTGCTACTGTATTAAATTTCCCCCGTCTATATTTGATAGACATATCAAACTCTTGCATCAACTGTTACGAGCTCGTAACCAGTGCCGAACCCTAGAGAACACAGATAGGTCAGATACCACAGTCAGGGTCGTGTCCAGCGTACATGACCAACAGGGCAAGACAGTGTGAGTAGTGTGCCCTAGCACGGTCCATAGCCATGGCGGGCCTAACACAGTCTAGGGACCCTGTCAACAGGATAGGGCCCCCAGTTGGGTCCCGACGTGCAGTCGGCCACATCAGTGCCACGTGGCCGACACTTGGCAGTTGCATGCTACCAGTCCTCACACTGGGCTAGGAGGGGCCTGTAATAGATCCTAACACCACAGTAGGGCAAACACTCACTGATCCACCCAACCTTGCCTACTCCCTGATATAGAGTAAGCCCCTCCTAGCCCAGTGTGAGGACTGGTAGCATGCTACTGCCAAGTGTTGGCCACGTGGCACTGACGTGGCCGACTGCACGTCGGGACCCAACTGGGGGCCCTATCCTGCTGACAGGGTCCCTAGGCTGTGTTAGGCCCGCCATGGCTATGGACCGTGCTGGGGCACACTACTCACACTGTCTTGCCCTGTTGGTCATGTACGCTGGACACGACCCTGACTGTGGTATCTGACCTATCTGTGTTCTCTAGGGTTCGGCACTGGTTACGAGCTCGTAACACTCCCTCCCCCTTAAGAACCGTCTTGGTCCTCTAAGACAAAGTCTGGAAAAATCTTGCGAAGGACGCTGCCTCTTTCCCAAGTGGCATTCTCAACAGGCTGATCATTCCACTTAACCAGATATTCTCGGTATAGAGTATGACGAGTCTGCGTCTCTCTACTATCAAGAATCTCCTCTGGTTCATGTGGAGGTTGTTGAGGATCCAATGGGAGAACTAGAACACTGTCCCCTACCAGATTATCTGATCTGGTTAAGGCTTTTCGTAACTGACTTACATGAAAGACTGGAAAAACCTTACTGCTGTGTGGGAGTTCTAGTTCATAGGTGACCTCGCCTAGTCTCCTACTGATGGTAAAGGGACCACAATACCTTGGAGACAACTTAGCACACACTCCTGATTTGAGGGTTTTAGAGTCAACTGGGACTCTCAAGTAGACTTTCTCACCAGTGGAGAACTGCACATCCCGTCTGTGTGGATCTGCATAATGCCTGGCTCGATCCTGGGATTGTCTAATGCTACGCTTAGCATGTTCTATCATCTGGTTTAGGTCTTCTAAAAAGTTGCTGGTTGCTTCAACTTTTTCTTGTTTAAACCCTACAGCTGTGGGTGAGCGTGGCTGAAAACCGTACATCAGCATAAATGGGCTGTATCCCGTAGCTGAATGTTTGGTACTGTTGTAAGCAAACTCTAATATCGAGAGATACTCCTCCCAATTAGTCTGCCTCTTGCTGACGTATGCACGAAGCATATCCTCCAGCACTTGATTTACCCTTTCTGTTTGACCGTCCGTCTGTGGATGGTCGGTGGTACTCATATTAAGTTTAGTATGGAGATGATGGAATACTGCCTTCCAAAAATTTCCAGTAAACTTACTGTCCCGGTCGCTGACTATGCCGGAAGGTAGACCGTACAATTTAAATAGCCCGTCTACAAACAACCTCGCTAACTCTGGAGCTCTAACGGTTGTTTTGGTCGGAATAAAATGAGCCATTTTGGTCAGACGGTCAACTGTGACCCATATAGCATCATTACCCTTTTGGGTTTTAGGCAGGCCTACTATAAAATCCATGGAGATACTCTCCCATTTACCAGCTGGTATTTCTAAGGGATGCAACAACCCCTGCCTTAGCCTGCGCTTTATTTACTTGACATTTCTGGCAACTGGTTACATACTGGTGGACGTCCTTTTTCATACTGGGCCAGAAAAATTACCTACGAAGAAGCTCATAGGTCTTCTGTATGCCTGGGTGTCCCGCGCTAGGATTGTCATGACATTCATATAGGACCTGCTGCCTATAATCCTCTGAATTGGGGACACATACTCTATCTCTATAGAGCAAGTACTCATCCTGAATGGAATACTGTTTCCATTTGAATCCTTGAGTCAACTGACCCTCAACCACAAGGGGTTTGCTTGGGTAATACAGGCTCAGAATCCTCAACGTCATCTGACGACGTATACTCGGACTCATCATCATCCTCAACGGAAGCTGCCGTATTCTTGGATGAACTGGCACCAGCCCCGGGAACTGGTTCTGGAGTCTGTAACTGTCTGTTCTGGACTGAGTTCCAGATAATAGAGAAGAATGCATCATGCTGGCATTTCCCTCTCAAGGACTCGAGTAACTCATTACGAATCTGAGTAAAACTCAGCTCGTTTATCATAGGCATTCTACTAAGGGTATCTGCTACTGTATTGAATTTTCCACGCCTATATCTGATAGACATGTCAAACTCTTGCATCAACTCTGCCCAACGAGCTTTCCGACCTCTAAGCTCAGGTTGATTGCAAAGGTATCTGAGACTCTCATGGTCTGTCAGGACCTCAAAGGTTGGCACCATACAAATAATGCCTCCAAGTCTTAAGGGCATGGACTATAGAAAAGAGTTTCCTTTTCATAGGCACTATACCTAGTCTGTGCTGGCTCGAGTTTTTTACTCTCGAACGCAACTGGTCGTCCACCCTGAGTTAGCACAGCACCTACTGCAAAGTCGCTAGCATCTGTTTCGACCACAAATGGCTGATTGGGGTCGACGACTTTTAAAACTGGTGCTGTAGCTAAGGCTGTTTTGAGAGCATCAAAGCTCTCCTGTTGTGCGGACTCCCAAATGAACTCCTTTCCCTTCCCCTTAAGGAGATTTGTCATAGGGACTGCTATCTGAGCATATTCCTTGACAAATCGTCTGTAATATCCCGCCAGACCAAGAAAGATTTGAAGTTCCAAAATATTCTGAGGTCTTAGCCAACTGAGTATGGCTTTAACCTTATTTGGGTCCATCTTAATCCCATCTGAAGAGATAATGTGACCCAAATATGCTACTTCTTCAACGAAGAATTCACACTTGGATTGTTTAGCATAAAGCTTATGCTTTCTAAGCAGTCGAAACACCTTTCTGAGGTGTTTTAGATGCTCCTTCCTCGTTTTGCTGTAGACGAGGATGTCATCTAAAAATACGACTACAAACTTACCCAAGTATGGTCTGAGGACACTGTTCATCAAGGTCATAAAGGTAGCTGGAGCATTTGTGAGCCCAAATGGCATCACCTTAAACTCATAATGACCGTGACGAGTCCTAAAAGCTGTTTTCGAGACATCTTCCGATTTTATACGGACTTGATGATATCCCGATCTGAGATCTATTTTGCTGAAAAACTTAGCCCCGTCGAGTTGATCAAACAACTCGTCTGCCCAAGGCATAGGGTATTTATTCTTAATTGTGACTTTATTGAGGGCTCTGTAATCTACGCAAAGACGCATAGACCCTTCTTTCTTTTTCACCAATAGGACTGGTGAGGCCCATGGTGAACTACTGGTCTGAATTTGGCCTTTCCCAAGATAGTCTGTTAACTGCCTAGTTATTTCTTCATCCTCTGTTCGACTGACCCGATACGGAGGTTTAGAAACAGGTGCTGTACCTGGTACTAGGTTTATTACATGATCTACCTCTCTGCTAGGTGGTAAACCATGTGGCAAATCTTCAGGAAAAACATCTTTAAATTTAGACAATAAAGTTTCTAATTTACTGATTTTCTGCTGAATAGAACTGGAAATAGAAACTTCAGGAATAAACTGAAAGTCACATAAGAATACCTGATGGTCTTCGTCTCCGATTAGCTGACAGAGCTCTGAACTGCAGACCATAGGGCTGTTGGGAACATCATGCTCCCCATGCAACTGGATCTCTCGGCCTTTATACTGAAAGCTGAGGGTGTTCTCCTGATAGTTTCTGTGGAGGGAAGGTCCTAAACTGTAGAGCCAATCTCTCCCGAGAACAATGTCTGTTCGATCCAGGTGCATTATCTGAAAGTTTATTTGATCTTGGTACCCCTGAATACCAAGATTTAACTTACTTACCATAGTTTCCCATATTTTTTTATCTTCACCCTTAGCTAATGAAACTATGTACCTATGCTGACTAGGTACTTCTGGTAGTTTAAGCTTTTTAACCAGGGTGTGGTTGATGAAATTATGGGTTGCCCCATCATCAACCATGACTCTTACTGACTGGTTACCAACTTTCCCATGCATACGTACTAGGTCATGCGGCCCAAAGCTGAAGGGTCTCGCTAGCATTGCAGAGGTCAGCTGGCAACAGTGTTCATGATCTTCATGATACACTTTGATCTCGGAAGCTGCCGAGTCACTGGGGAAACATACAGTCTGAACAAGATGAACTTGTTTTTTATCTTTCTTATCTTTTTTAGTGAAAGGCCCCTTGGGACACTGTCTGACTGTGTGTCCCTTGCCCATACACACAAAGCACAAACGTTCTTGTTTGGCTTTCTCAAAATCATCTGGTTTTAAGGGCTGTATGAGTGAAGGGCGTTTCTGAGGAGCTTCACTTTTAAATTTGTCTTCTTTCTTTCTTTTTAAAAATTTCTTTTTAAATTGAAAGTCTTTCTGAGGAAGCTGCTCAGAAAGTGGTTGTTGTCTCGCTCTCTTCCTACCCACTGAATCATCATAGATTTGAGCATATCTGAGAGCTTGCTCAAGGGTAGTAGGAGAGTTTCTCTGGACCTCTACTTTATATTCATCTTTGAGGCCACGGACAAATCCCCTAATTTTTTGATAGTCATCCATATTTTTAATCTTTAAAATTGCTTCTCGATACTGCGAGATATATTGGATGAGGGACTTGTCCATTACTGTTCTTTCCCAGGCTTCCCAGGCTCTATCAAGTTCATTCTCTGGTAGAAATTCTCTTAGGAAAGCTTCTTCAAAAGCTTTCCATGACCGGGGAGTCTGCCCAGTCTCCTGGAGATTTAACCACCACTTATAGGCCATAGGCCCTAAAGAAAGACTGGCCTCAATTGCTTGCAAATGGTCAGGGGTCTGTTTAAGAGCATGAATGTTCTTCCATTTGCTGAGGAAGGTTTGTAGAATATCTGCATTTCTATCCTTCTCTTCCCCATTAAAAGTAGGAGGTTTTAAATCTTTAAAAACACTGGGGTGAGACCGTAAAGTCTCACCCGAAACTGATGGAAGTGGAGAAGGGGATAACTGAGAAGTGGAGGGAAGGCTTCCTTTCGCGGAGCTCAAAATCAAGTTTTTGAGTTCAGTGAACGAGTCGTCCACACTGGACTTGAAATTGGCTAATGCCAGCTTCAGTTCATCCACTTCTGTTACCAATTGGAGGAACTGCTCCTTGGTAATCAGTTCGTCGAGTTCTTCGGCGAACTGTTCCTGTTCTTCTACTTCCATGGGTTCCTTCCCCTTTCTGTAAGCCAAGGCTTCTGTTTCAAGTTCGTCGAAGCCTCTCTCCTGGGGTTGATCAGGTCCCTGAGGAGTGGTCATCTTCGCAACTGAAAGAGAGCTACCTTAACTTCTGAAGGAAAAAAGTCTAAAAGACTAATTTACAACTATACAAGGGAAAGGAAAGATGACTTAGCTGTTTCTGAAGACTGTACTTCCAAAGAAAGAATGAAGAGGAACCCTTTCAGCTCTTTTCCCCAAAATTTCAGACCTGCTGTTCCGAAAAATGCCAGTTTGAAGCTTCAAAACGGTGCTAAATTTCCCGGTTTTTTGAGGATAGTAGCTCGCTGTTCTGATTGCAATCCAACTTGTCCACAAAAAGGCAAATCTGAAGTCCAAAAACCCTTCTGAATTCTGAAATTTCAGAAGTCTCCTACTCGCTGATCTGGTAGGAATCCTCTTGCTCCAAATCTCTGACGTTGGGGCCCAAAAACTTGTTGAAAAACCAGATTTTCAGAAGTACTGGCAGCGCTGGCCCTGCTCCTCTTTTTTGGCTTCAAACTCGCTGAGAACCAGTAACTTTTTCCCTGGAAATCGGATGTAGGTCTCTGACTGTACAGCGATGGAGGTGCTGGCTTCTTCCTACTCTAATTTCGCTGGGAAAACTACGAAGAATCCTCTGAACTCAGTGAGAAACAGCTGTTTTTCCAGCGAGTTACCTACACTTGGAATCTGACTCCTTGCTACTGTGATTTCTCAGTGGAAATCAGAAGTTTGAAGGCTGCTCCTACAGCGATCCTCCTCCTCTATTCCTCTCTGAGAATCTGAGAAACACTTCCTATCTTCTGATAGCTTTCTCTACTACTGTCCTGAACTCCCTAGGATGGAGATGGCTCTGATACCAGTGTAATAGATCCTAACACCACAGTAGGGCAAACACTCACTGATCCACCCAACCTTGCCTACTCCCTGATATAGAGTAAGCCCCTCCTAGCCCAGTGTGAGGACTGGTAGCATGCTACTGCCAAGTGTTGGCCACGTGGCACTGACGTGGCCGACTGCACGTCGGGACCCAACTGGGGGCCCTATCCTGCTGACAGGGTCCCTAGGCTGTGTTAGGCCCGCCATGGCTATGGACCGTGCTGGGGCACACTACTCACACTGTCTTGCCCTGTTGGTCATGTACGCTGGACACGACCCTGACTGTGGTATCTGACCTATCTGTGTTCTCTAGGGTTCGGCACTGGTTACGAGCTCGTAACAGGGCCCCTGACCATTTGCAAGCTATTGAGGCCAGTCTTTCCTTAGAGCCTATGGCCTATAAATGGTGGTTAAATCTCCAGGAGACTGGGCAGACTCCCCGGTAATGGAAAGCCTTCGAAGAAGCTTTCCTAAGAGAAATTCTACCAGAAAATGAACTTGATAGAGCCTGGGAAGCCTGGGAAAGAACAGTAATGGACAAGTCCCTCATCCAATATATCTCGCAGTATCGAGAAGCAATTTTAAAGATTAAAAATATGGATGATTATCAGAAAATCAGGGGATTTGTCCGTGGCCTCAAAGATGAATATAAAGTAGAGGTCCAGAGAAACTCGCCTACTACCCTTGAGCAAGCTCTCAGATATGCTCAAATCTATGATGATTCAGTGGGTAGGAAGAGAGCGAGACAGCAACCACTTTCTGAGCAGCTTCCTCAGAAAGACTTTCAATTTAAAAAGAAATTTTTAAAAAGAAAGAAAGAAGACAAATTTAAAAGTGAAGCTCCTCAGAAACGCCCTTCACTCATACAGCCCTTAAAACCAGATGATTTTGAGAAAGCCAAACAAGAACGTTTGTGCTTTGTGTGTATGGGCAAGGGACACACAGTCAGACAGTGTCCCAAGGGGCCTTTCACTAAAAAAGATAAGAAAGATAAAAAACAAGTTCATCTTGTTCAGACTGTATGTTTCCCCAGTGACTCGGCAGCTTCCGAGATCAAAGTGTATCATGAAGATCATGAACACTGTTGCCAGCTGACCTCTGCAATGCTAGCGAGACCCTTCAGCTTTGGGCCGCATGACCTAGTACGTATGCATGGGAAAGTTGGTAACCAGTCAGTAAGAGTCATGGTTGATGATGGGGCAACCCATAATTTCATCAACCACACCCTGGTTAAAAAGCTTAAACTACCAGAAGTACCTAGTCAGCATAGGTACATAGTTTCATTAGCTAAGGGTGAAGATAAAAAAATAAGGGAAACTATGGTAAGTAAGTTGAATCTTGGTATTCAGGGGTACCAAGATGAAATAAACTTTCAGATAATGCACCTGGATCGTACAGACATTGTTCTCGGGAGAGATTGGCTCTACAGTTTAGGACCTTCCCTCCACAGGAACTATCAAGAGAACACCCTCAGCTTTCAGCATAAAGGCCGAGAGATCCAGTTGCATGGGGAGCATGATGTTCCCAACAGTCCTATGGTCTGCAGTTCAGAGCTCTGTCAGCTAATCGGAGACGAAGACTATCAGGTGTTCTTACGTGACTCTCAGTTTATTCCTGAAGTTTCTATTTCCAGTTCTATTCTTAATATCAGTAAATTAGAAACTTTATTGTCTAAATTTAAAGATGTTTCTCCTGAAGATTTGCCACATGGTTTACCACCTAGCAGAGAGGTAGATCATGTAATAAACCTAGTACCAGGTACAGCACCTATTTCGAAACCTCCGTATCGGGTCATCTGAACAGAGGATGAAGAAATAACTAGGCAGTTAACAAATTATCTTGGGAAAGGCCAAATTCAGACCAGTAGTTCACCATGGGCCTCACCAGTCCTTTTGGTGAAAAAGAAAGAGGGATCTATGCGTCTTTGCGTAGATTACAGAGCCCTCAATAAAGTCACAATTAAGGATAAATACCCTATGCCTCGGGCAGACGAGTTGTTTGATCAACTCGACGGGGCTAAATTTTTTAGTAAAATAGACCTCAGATCGGGATATCATCAAGTCCGTATAAAATCGGAAGATATCTCGAAAATAGCTTTTAGGACTCGTCACGGTCATTATGAGTTTAAGCTGATGCCATTTGGGCTCACAAATCCTCCAGCTACCTTTATGACCTTGATGAACAGTGTCCTCAGACCATACTGGGGTAAATTTGTAGTCGTATTTTTAGATGACATCCTCGTCTACAGCAAAACAAGGAAGGAGCATCTAAAACACCTCAGAAAGGTGTTTCGACTACTTAGAAAGCATAAGCTTTATGCTAAACAATCCAAGTGTGAATTCTTCGTTGAAGAAGTAGCATATTTGGGTCACATTATCTCTTCAGATGGGATTAAGGTGGACCCAAATAAGGTTAAAGCCATACTCAGTTGGCTGAGACCTCAAAATATTTTGGAACTTCAGATCTTTCTTGGTTTGGCAGGATATTATAGACGATTTGTCAAGGAATATGCTCAGATAGCAGTTCCTATGACAAATCTTCTTAAGGGGAAGGGAAAGGAGTCCATTTGGGAGTCCGCACAACAGGAGAGCTTTGATGCTCTCAAAACAGCCTTAGCTACAACATTAGTTTTAAAAGTCGTCGACCCCAATCAGCCATTTGTGGTCGAAACATATGCTAGCGACTTTGCAGTAGGTGTTGTGCTAACTCAGGGTGGACGACCAGTTGCGTTCGAGAGTAAAAAACTCGAGCCAGCTCAGACTAGGTACAGTGCCTATGAAAAGGATTTCTTTTCTATAGTCCATGCCCTTAAGACTTGGAGGCATTATTTGTATGGTGCCAACTTTGAGGTCCTGACAGACCATGAAAGTCTCAGATACCTTTGCAATCAACCTGAGCTTAGAGGTCGGAAAGCTCGTTGGGCAGACTTGATGCAAGAGTTTGACATGTCTATTAGATATGGACGTGGAAAATTCAATACAGTAACAGATGCCCTTAGCAGAATGCCTATGATAAACGAGCTGAGTTTTACTCAGATTCGTAATGAGTTACTCGAGTCCTTGAGAGGGAAATGCCAGCATGATGCACTCTTCTCTACTATCTGGAACTCAGTCCAGAACAGACAGTTACAGACTCCAGAACCAGTTCCCGGGGCTGGTGCCAGTTCATCCAAGAATACGGCAGCTTCCGTTGAGGATGATGATGAGTCCGAGTATACGTCGTCAGATGACGTTGAGGATTCTGAGCCTGTATTACCCAAGCAAACCCCAGTGGTTGAGGGTCAGTTGACTCAAGGATTCAAATGGAAACAGTATTCCATTCAGGATGAGTACTTGCTCTATAGAGATAGAGTATGTGTCCCCAATTCAGAGGATTATAGGCAGCAGGTCCTATATGAATGTCATGACAATCCTAGCGCGGGACACCCAGGCATACAGAAGACCTAT
Organism: Diphasiastrum complanatum; assembly: GCA_029204225.1. Classification (NCBI taxonomy): domain Eukaryota; kingdom Viridiplantae; phylum Streptophyta; class Lycopodiopsida; order Lycopodiales; family Lycopodiaceae; genus Diphasiastrum; species Diphasiastrum complanatum. Next base: position 71,831,520 of record CM055095.1, on the reverse strand, counting down.
GAGCTTCTTCGTAGGCAATTTTTCTGGCCCAGTATGAAAAAGGACGTCCACCAGTATGTAACCAGTTGCCAGAAATGTCAAGTAAATAAAGCAGAGCGTTTAAAGGCAGGAGGGTTGTTGCATCCCTTAGAAATACCAGCTGGTAAATGGGAGAGTATCTCCATGGATTTTATAGTAGGCCTGCCTAAAACCCAAAAGGGTAATGATGGGTCACAGTTGACCGTCTGACCAAAATGGCTCATTTCATTCCGACCAATACAACCGTTAGAGCTCGAGAGTTAGCGAGGTTGTTTGTAGACGGGCCATTTGAATTGTACGGTCTACCTTCCGGCATAGTCAGCGACCGGGACAGTAAGTTTACTGGAAATTTTTGGAGGGTAGTATTCCATCATCTCCATACTAAACTTAATATGAGTACCACCGACCATCCACAGACGGACGGTCAAACAGAGAGGGTAAATCAAGTGCTGGAGGATATGCTTCGTGCATACGTCAGCAAGAAGCAGACTAATTGGGAGGAGTATCTCTCGATATTAGAGTCTTCTTACAACAGTACCAAACATTCAGCTACGGGATACAGCCCATTTATGCTGATGTACGGTTTTCAGCCACGCTCACCCACAGCTGTAGGGTTTAAACAAGAAAAAGTTGAAGCAGCCAGCAACTTTTTAAAGGACCTAAACCAGATGATAGAACATACTAAGCGTAGCATTAGGCAGTCCCAGGATCGAGCCAGGCATTATGCAGATCCACACAGACGGGATGTGCAGTTCTCCACTGGTGAGAAAGTCTACTTGAGAGTCCCAGTCGACTCTAAAACCCTCAAATCAGGAGTGTGCTAAGTTGTCTCCAAGGTATTGTGGTCCCTTTACCATCAGTAGGAGACTAGGCGAGGTCACCTATGAACTAGAACTCCCACACAGCAGTAAGGTTTTTCCAGTCTTTCATGTAAGTCAGTTACGAAAAGCCTTAACCAGATTAGACAATCTGGTAGGGGACAGTGTTCTAGTTCTCCCATTGGATCCTCAGCAACCTCCACATGAACCAGAGGAGATTCTTGATAGTAGAGAGACGCAGACTCGTCATACTCTATACCGAGAATATCTGATAAGTGGAATGATCAGCCTCTTGAGAATGCCACTTGGGAAAGTGGCAACGTCCTTCGCAAGATTTTTCCAGACTGTCTTAGAGGACCAAGACGGTTCTTAAGGGGGAGGGAGTGTTACGAGCTCGTAACCAGTGCCGAACCCTAGAGAACACAGATAGGTCAGATACCACAGTCAGGGTCGTGTCCAGCGTACATGACCAACAGGGCAAGACAGTGTGAGTAGTGTGCCCCAGCACGGTCCATAGCCATGGCGGGCCTAACACGGTCTAGGGACCCTGTCAGCAGGATAGGGCCCCCAGCTGGGTCCCGACGTGCAGTCGGCCACGTCAGTGCCACGTGGCCGACACTTGGCAGTTGCATGCTACCAGTCCTCACACTGGGCTAGGAGGGGCTTACTCTATATCAGGGAGTAGGCAAGGTTGGGTGGATCAGTTAGTGTTTGCCCTACTGTGGTGTTAGGATCTATTACATCAACTCTGCCCAACGAGCTTTCCGACCTCTGAGCTCAGGTTGATTGCAAAGGTATCTGAGACTTTCATGGTCTGTCAGGACCTCAAAGTTGGCACCATACAAATAATGCCTCCAAGCCTTAAGGGCATGGACTATAGAAAAGAGTTCCTTTTCATAGGCACTGTCCTAGTCTGAGCTGGCTCGAGTTTTTTACTCTCGAACGCAACTGGTCGTCCACCCTGAGTTAGCACAGCACCTACTGCAAAGTCGCTAGCATCTGTTTCGACCACAAATGGTTGATTGGGGTCGACGACTTTTAAAACTAATGCTGTAGCTAAGGCTGTTTTGAGAGCATCAAAGCTCTCCTGCTGTGCGGACTCCCAAATGAACTCCTTTCCCTTCCCCATAAGAAGATTTGTCATAGGAACTGCTATCTGAGCATATTCCTTGACAAATCGTCTGTAATATCCTGCCAAACCAAGAAAGATCTGAAGTTCCAAAATATTCTGAGGTCTCAGCCAACTGAGTATGGCTTTAACCTTATTTGGGTCCATCTTAATCCCATCTGAAGAGATAATGTGACCCAAATATGCTACTTCTTCAACGAAGAATTCACACTTGGATTGTTTAGCATAAAGCTTATGCTTTCTGAGCAGTCGAAACACCTTTCTGAGGTGTTTTAGATGCTCCTTCCTCGTTTTGCTGTAGACGAGGATGTCATCTAAAAATACGACTACAAATTTACCCCAGTATGGTCTGAGGACACTGTTCATCAAGGTCATAAAGGTAGCTGGAGCATTTGTGAGCCCAAATGGCATCAGCTTAAACTCATAATGACCGTGACGAGTCCTAAAAGCTGTTTTCAAGACATCTTCCAATTTTATACGGACTTGATGATATCCCGATCTGAGGTCTATTTTACTAAACAATTTAGCCCCGTCGAGTTGATCAAACAACTCGTCTGCCCGAGGCATAGGGTATTTATTCTTAATTGTGACTTTATTGAGGGCTCTGTAATCTACGCAAAGACACATAGATCCCTCTTTCTTTTTCACCAAAAGGACTGGTGAGGCCCATGGTGAACTACTGGTCTGAATTTGGCCTTTCCCAAGATAATCTGTTAACTTAACTGCCTAGTTATTTCTTCATCCTCTGTTCGGCTGACCCGATACGGAGGTTTAGAAACAGGTGTTGTACCTGGCACTAGGTTTATTACATGATAGGTGGCAAACCATGTGGCAAATCTTCAAGAAAAACATCTTTAAATTTAGACAATACAGTTTCAATTATATAGGCTTACCAAGTTTGTAAACATTATAGAAATTTATTGTAAAGGTTTCAAAACCTTGAGTAGGCCCATAAGTTGTACATGGGGCCCTAGGGTCAATTTTACATGCTACCAACTATATGTTGGAACTATATGAATTTTCTTATGTTGTAGGAGGGCGCATATTTCCTATATAGGCTGCGAGCACTACCACCCTCCTACATCTACATGCAACCTGTTCAGGTAAATCCTATGAAGAGGCCATTCAAAGCCTTCGAGAGGAGTATCTCATGCGGCAAGGAAGTTCACCTTCTCAAGGAGGAGCTAAAGCTTTATATGCGAAGAAAGGAAAGGACAAGGCAAAAGGACGCGGAAACCAGTTTCAAGCTACAAGCATGCAAGACCCAAACTATAAAGATTCCAAAGTGGAATCATCTGAGCCTAAGTCAAAGAAATCTTTTTGCAACTATTGTAAAAAGCCAGGACATACTCTTGATAAATGTTGGGCTAATCCTAGAGTAGCTTGTAGACATTTTGGCGAAACTGGTCATTCATCTTTCAAATGCTATTCTAGGCCTAACAATGGTAAAGCCGATGTTTGTCAAGAGGAACAACTTTCTTCTAACTCAAGCAAAGAGGAAAACACTCTAGCGGCTGCTTTTGTTTGTGTAGAAGATTGTTTTAATTCTACTGATAATACTTCCCAAGTTGTGATAGATTCTGGAGCTACTGTTCATATCATCTCTAATAGAGCTATGTTGTCTAGTTATTCTCCTAGTTACACTCAGAGATATGTCATTTTAGGAGATGGTAGTCAACAAGATGTTTCAGGAATAGGAAGCTTGAATTTACTCACAATTGAAGGTTCTAAAGTTCTTCGAAATGTATTGCATGTACCAACCATGCAAAAGGACTTATTGTCAGTAGCCCGCATGACAAATGTGGGCATCAAAGTTCTGTTTCTTGACAATGATTGCAGGCTAATGGACACAAAAAGTAGAAAGCAGCTTGCAACAGGCTTACGGAGGGAGAACCTGTATCATGCAAAAGTTCTTATTGCATGTGACGAAGTTTCAGCCGTCGAAGACAAGATGCATGCCTTATGGCATGCTAGGCTCTATCACATGAGCATGCGAAGCATTCTTGATGTAGCAAAGAAAAAGTTGTTTGAAGGGGTTGATTTTGACATCAATATTCCCACTTCATCCATGTGATTCTTGCATGTTGGGCAAGATGACTCGCTCTCCATTCAATAAGGAGGGCCATAGATCTAAGAACTTCTTGAATTAGTTCACTCAGATGTTTGTGGACCTTATCCTGTTAACTCTATTGGAAGTGCACGTTATTTTGTCACATTCATTGACGATTTTAGTCGATTAGCAATGGTCTATTTTATTGCTAATAAAAGTGACGTTCTTTCGAAATTTAAAGAATTTCTCAGTTTTGTGCACTCTAAGACTTCAAAGAGAGTTAGACAACTACGTTCAAATCGTGGTGATGAATAGATTTCTGCAGAATTTCAAGAGTTTTGTACCAGCAATAACATTCTACATCAGTTTACAGCTGTGTACACCCCTCAGCACACTGGTGTTGCAGAACGGTGGAATCGAACTCTTGTTGAGGCAGCACGCTGCATGATGATTCATGCAAAGTTACCTGCTAAATTTTGGGCGGAAGCAGTTAATACTGCCAATTACTTGCAGAATCGTACTTTACAATCTATAGATAAGGAGAAAACTCCTTATGAATGTTGGACTGGGAAAAAGCCCAAGTTAACACATGTTAGAATTTTTGGATGTCTAGCATATTTGTTCCTAAAGTTAAACGCAATAAGCTAGACAATACTGCTATGCCAGGAATTCTAGTTGGATATGATGCAATCTCAAATTATTATAAGATTTACATTCCAGCTACAAAGAAATCTCATTTTTCTAGAGATGTACGCTTTGATGAATCAAAGTTCATAGATGATCCTATATTCCAGAAAATGGAAGAAGCAGATGTTCCAGGATATGATGTTTTCAAACCGTTTCATGATACCCCAGAAGAGCAGCCTATTGTTCCAACTATGCATGAACCTCTTCTTGATGAAGAAGAAGAAGAAGAAATCATTGAACATGCAGGTGAGGAAGAAGAAGAATTCGAAGATGGGGAAGCTGCTACATCACGGCCAAGGAGAGAAAGACGAGAGCCAGTTCGCTTCCAAAGAGAATTTGGATATTTTGTGGAAGCTCCATCAACTTATGAAAAAGCAATGCAAAGTAAAGAACGAGATCAATGGTGCAAAGCTATGGATGAAGAGATGGAGTCCATGTATCGACACCAAGTTTGGAAGCTGCACCCTTTACCACCAAGAAGAAAGGCTATAGATTGCAAATGGCTCTATAAGCTGAAATTTTCACCTGAAGGTGATATTATACGCTTCAAGGCTCGCCTTGTAGCAGAAGGTTATTCACAAAAGTTTGGAGTTGACTACTTTGATACCTTTTCTCCCGTTGTAAAGCAAGCTAGCATACGTTTGTTAGTTGCTTTGGCCACTTATTATGATCTGGAAATGCATCACATAGATGAGAAAATAGCATATTTGTATGGCACACTTGATGAAACTATTTTTATGAAGCAGCCATCAGGCTATGTGAGTAGACATCATCCTAGTTGGGTTTGCTTGCTTTCAAAAAGTATATATGGTTTAAAGCAATCCGCTAGGCAATGGAATAAGAAGATAGATCAAGTCCTAAGAGCATTGGGGTTTATACCATTCATTCCTGACGATAATGTTTATTTCAAAAGGGTGAATGAGTATTATGTATTGTTGACAGTCAATGTTGATGATTCATTGTTGATAGGAAATTCTACTCCTTTCATCAATCATTGTAAGAAGTTAATTGGCTCTATGTTTGATGTTTCGGACCTTGGAGAGGCAAAATTTTGCCTTGGAATTCAAATTCATCATGACAGGGTAAAAGGCATCATTGCACTTCATCAACAACATTATATTTTGAAGATCCTGAAGGACTACAATATGCTGGATTGCAAAGTCAAAGACATTCCTATGCTACCTGGAGTCAAATTATCCAAGGAAGATGGAGCGAAGAGAGGAACATGAAGAAATGTCCAAGATTCCTTATCACAATTTGATTGGATCTTTGATGTATCTCACTACTTGGACACGGCCTGATATTGCCTATGTAATTCATACTCTTAGTCAGTTTGCTACTAATCCTGGTGTTATTCATTGGAAGCATGCTAAATATGTTTTACAATATTTGAAAGCTGCTTCCGATTATGGACTTGTTTTCTCTAAACAAGATGGTCTATCACTTGCTTCATACAGTGATGCCAGTTGGGCTTCTAATGTGGATGATTATAAAAGCATTACAAGAGGATGTAGTATACTTTCAGGGGCAGCCATCACATGGATATGCAAGAAGCAATCTTTCGTTGCTCAATCCTCTTGCGAGGCAGAATATATCGCAGCCTCAAGAGTTTCTAATGATGTAGTTTGGCTGCGATTCATGCTTGAACATCTGCATCAACTTGATGAAGGCCCAAGTTCTTTATTTATTGACAACACTTCTGCTATTGTACTTTCAAACATATTCATATCAAGTATCATCATTTGAGAGATCTAGTCAAGAAGAAGATTATCTCCCCTATCTTCATTGACTCAAGTAACATGGTTGCAGATATTCTTACAAAGCCACTCCATGCAAAATTACTTCATCGTCATAGGAAGAAGCTTGGAGTATGTAAAATTGACCAAACTTAGGAGGGAGCTGGTATCACCTATTTCACCTACTTAGCATGTGGGACACCTATTTCACCTACTTTTGACACTTGGAAGCCATGTACATCACATATCATTTCTTTCCAATCTATAAATGATACCTCCTCCTCCTAGATGGGCGCACTATTGGAGAGAGAGAGATTTCTTCTCACATATGCTCTTGTGATTTGTTTTTTGTGGTAGAATCTCTTGCTAATTAATGCTAGTGTAATGCTATCCTAGATTGGTGTCTTGTTGGATCTGATTTATTGCCTTGTATTCTTGCTAATGTATAGTTCTTCTTGCTGGAAATTCATGGACAGCAAGCATTCGTGATCCAATCGACCCAATTGGAGGAGCAATTTCTAGGATTAATGATGTTAGAATGCTCCTTACAGCATATACTATCATTTTAGTTTGTGTAGCAAGTTTCTGACCGAAGTTTCATGCAAATTTCTGCTCGCATCCTCTTCATCTTGCTCACTGCCCTCCATAGCCATCAGATCCGATTACTTCGAAAGTTTGATCTATTCATTGCATGTCGACAAAATTCCAATTTGCTAACAATTTCCGTTTGCATGTGCAAGTACTAGTCCATGCATGTTGCATGCATGCCTCTAGAATTCTTCAGGTTGATTGCATGTCACTGTATTTGCTTGCATGTTGATTGCATGTCACTACAGTTGCTTGCATGTTGATTGCATGTCACTGTATTTGCTTGCATGTTGCTGATTTTGATCTATTTTGAGTTGTAGAAGACCATCGAGGATTCCTAGGTTGGTAAACCTCGATTTAACGATCCTTTCTATCTCTATTTTCAAGTCTATAACAGTCATGAAGTACATCCAAGCAACGAAAACTCTCAGCACCTGCTACGGAGGCAGCCAAACTGCCAACATCCTTGAAGCCTACACAGATGCGGATTGGGCAGGAGATGTCGACACCAGAAAATCAACTTCTGGATTTGTATTTTTATACAACCAAGGCCCAATCTCATGGAACAACCGGAAGCAGACCTCAGCTGCATTATCATCAACGGAATCCGAATACATAGCTGCCACAAATGCAACCAAAGAGGCGATCTGGCTAAGGCAACTGCTTGCAGACATCAACCTTGCACAACCACTTCCTACAACAATCTATTGTGACAATCAAAGCACAATAGTGTTATCTCTCAATCCGAGATTTCACTCTCGAAGCAAACATATCGAAATCAGGTATCATTACCTTAGAGAGAAAGTGCATAGCAAGGAAGTAGCATTGGTTTTCTGCAGAACAAACTACATGGCAGCAGATTACTTCACAAAGGCTCTATCAAAGGAGCAACATCTCAGATTTAACGATATGTTAAATCTGAAAATCAAGGTTTTTCAGGATCCACATTAAGGGGGAGTGTTAGATTTCTTATGCTCAGCCTTAAACAAATCGTTCAAGTAATGAGCATCCTAAAAACCAAAGGCCGACTACATGTTTCGGACCTTCGCATTTTTCCCCTTTGAGATTTTTGTGCCTTAATCGTTTTTAAGGCACCTTCGCCTTTTTCGCACCTTCGCGAAAAATGCGACACAGTGGCAGGCCCACCTTCGCCTTTTTCACCTTTTTTGCATTTCTTCATGTCTTCGCTCTAGAGGCACCTTCGGGATTTACATACCTTAAGTCTAAGGGCACCTTCGAGTTTTTCGGGTTTTCCGCTACATTGCCAGACCGACGTCGCCAACTTATCATCAACTCTAAAAACAGCTGGACAACCAAATATCCCAAGGGCGGTTACCAACTTTGTGTCAGAAATGGTGAACTCCTACAATTTTGTCGCAGCACGAACAAGACACGAAGGTCAAACAATTCGCGACAGTCAACATGACTTTGACTCGAAGCACGAACGAGAACGATTCACGATAGTCAACGTGTCTTTGACTCGAAGCACGAACGATTCGCGAATCAATCGCGAATCGCAAACACACCTCCAGGACCGCAAACCGCAAAAGGGACGCGAAACGAAAACTACGAAAAAAAACGAAAAGAACGAAAGCAAACGGGAGATTACAAAACAGACGAAGAAAAATCTTTCACGCTGCCAGCTGGCAGCTCAACGGGCTTCACGCCCAGCTGAAACGAGTAGCAACGACGGAGACTAACTAACTAGTAGATTAGCGTTAACTAGTCATGTGATTCGATGTTTAGCTATCTTGTAAACTCCACATAGTGGAGGTATAAACGATCCTCTCTGGATCATAAGTAGGAAAGGATTTTGTGATACTGACCATTTTTGTGGATGATTCGTTGATGATAGGAAATTCCTTGATGTTGATCAGAGACACGAAGAGTCAGATCTCTGAAAACTACGAAATCACAGATCTTGGAGAAGCAACAAAATGCCTAGGGCTGCAAATCAGAAGAGATCGAACAAATGGCGAAATGCACTTGAGTCAGTCAGAATACGCCAGAAAGGTGCTGAAGCAGTACCACATGATGGACTGTGTAGAGAAAGCCACACCAATGATAGCTGGAGCCAAGGGCCAAGCACGATGATGATGGACTCTCAGAGTGCCATCTATCTGTCCCAGGATCCTGTCTTCCATTCAAAGACGAAGCACATTCCTCTGAAGTACCATCATATTCGAGATTTGATCCCGAAAGGAGAGCTCCAAGTCCAGTTCATAAAATCAGAAAATATGATTGCATATCTCCTCACGAAACCGCTCGACAAGCCACTCTTTACCAAGCAAAGAGAGGCAATTGGATTAAACGAACAAAGCTGCAAGGTTCAAGAGGGAGTGTCAGAAATGGTGAACTCCTGCAATTTTGTCGCAGCACGAACAAGACACGAAGGTCAAACAATTCGCGACAGTCAACATGACTTTGACTCGAAGCACGAACGAGAACGATTCGCGATAGTCAACGTGTCTTTGACTCGAAGCACGAACGATTCGCGAATCAATCGCGAATCGCAAACACACCTCCAGGACCGCAAACCGCAAAAGGGACGCGAAATGGAAACTACGAAAAGAAACGAAAGCAAACGGGAGATTACGAAACAGACGAAGAAAAATCTTTCGTGCTGCCAGCTAGCAGCTCAACGGGCTTCACGCCCAGCTGAAACGAGTAGCAACGACGGAGACTAACTAACTAGTTGATTAGCGTTAACTAGTCACGTGATTCGATGTTTAGCTATCTTGTAAACTCCAAGGTATAAACGATCCTCTCTGGATCATAATTAGATGGGTGAATACAGAGATCTGTAAGAGACAGAGAGAGACGTAGCGAATAGAGCAAGAAAGTAAAGACACCAGAGTTGTGCATGAAAGTCTGCCAACGAGCAGAACACAGCGAAAGAGTAGAATGTCATTCCGCCAACGAGCGAGACACTGACGAATTCACTCTAAACTAAAACAAATAATTCAGTTATCTATTTTTGTGCATCTTGTCTTGTGCTGTGTATCATGATTGCTAGAATAGAATATGTTCCGTGATGCGTAGTCGAGTGTCTGGGATCATGTAAGGGCTTCCGCACAAAAGAAAATTAAAAGACAGAAAATTGTTTGCGATAAAGAAGACGAAGTGAGGACGAACACGAATCAGTCCCACGCACGCGCTCCCGCGACACTTTGTACATATACAAAATTGGAGTAAATGGCATTTAAGGCTTATAAGATATTTATCTCTTGACACTTGTAAGTCAAGGTTCAAATGGGTCAATCATATTGGTCATTTAACACTTACCAACCAAATGTGAAAGGGGGTTACTCGTGGCCTGGCAACAAACTTGCCAATGTTTAAACATGGGTGGCAAGTGAAAGGGCCAGGCAAAGGGACTTGCCCCTAATGTGAAACTACCGGAACTTGATAAAAATATAAATCTAGCCCTAGAGAAGTTACTTCATGAAAGAAAGCCCAAATTATCTTTACCAAAACCAAAAAAATATTACTCAACTTCATTGGATGATAAAAAAATACCTCTCAGAGTCACAGTAATACCAGCTGCCTCAAATAGAGGCTCTACAATTCTCCTGTACACTTTGGGAGCTTCCCCCTTCCCACTGAAAGGATTGATCAGTACTAGCAAGCGCTTTGGTCGCCCTGCAGCATATCAGTTAAATTTCATTCGAGTACCTGACCTCTCTTTGTTTCAAATTTCTAAATAGAACTCAAATGGCTTTTGAATTTGACAAGATTGAGTGCCATAAGGAGCTGAAAAATGGTAAAAAGGAAAATGTTCGGAGAAATGCATGAATTGCTTTTGATTTTTATCAATATGAGATAATGTCATACCCGAGCTGTCTAGGAAGTCCCGCATCGCATTGTACCATTGAGTCACAGATTCTTGCTGGTCGAAAGATATCAAGATATTTTTGATCGCTCTCTTAGCGCTTCTATAACATCCACCTTCCTTATACTGGAACACTTGCAGCCTAATTGACCAGCTTTCTTTGATAATTCCCAGCAAGTCACTCTGCAGTAGAAGACCTCCAGATTTTTCTCCATTCCACGTGAGCATTCCTGTTGCGTTAAAAGAAGCGAGCACTTTTATCCCATCGATTAAAACAAGTTCTTTAAGTGATATTTCCATGTCGAAGTTCTTTAGACTCGTCCCTTACTTCGACACATTGATTCAAAGTATCACTGCCTGCCAGTAAGATTGATGACTCTAAGTAACGAGAAGTATCTTATGCTTGAGCCTTCTCCAGATTAGTAGCTACGGTGCATTCATTTAAACCATGAAGAAGAAGAGAGTACAGCTAGGATACCGGACTCATGTGCCATAATTATGGTGTTGAATCAGATTATGTGCTTTTCGAAGATCAAGGTGATCTAAAGATACGTACTGGTCAATTAGAAAAAGTAATAAACAATCTGCAAGCAGCATATCTTGATTATTGTCTTAGATCAGCAGATACGAATGTTGCAAGCCAATTATACAAAATCACGAATGATGGTGTTATCTCAGATGATGTGCTTTCCGAAAACTGGTCAACAACAAAAAATAGATTTGCAAGCAGCATATCTGCATTTCTATCTTCAATCAGGCGATAAGAATATTGCAAGCAGCATATCTTGATTTCTATGGCTAATCAAGCGAGAAGAATATTGCAAGCCAATCACACAAAATCACCAAATGGTGTTTGATCAGATGATGTCCTTTTCGAAAAACCGAGGTGCTCTAATCAATTATAATACAACTGATCAATAAGAAAAAAGCAAAAGAAAATTTGCAGGCAACATTTCTCGACTTCTATCCCAGATCAGGCGATAAGAATATTGCAAAGCCAATTACACAAGATTAGCAACAAAATTCTTGAACAAAAAAGAATAGGAGTGGTCAGGTGTGACTATTCATTCCAATGAGATTGGTAAATTTGAACTACCGCCAAGTATTATGTTGAACAAATCACAAATCCTCGTAAAGGGTGAGAATCCGTAATACAGTTGCAGAATCCAAGCATTGCATTTGCACAAATCAGACAAGTCAGAGCGAGGAAGGAAAGAAGACAGGGAGGAAAAGGAAGGAAGAAGCAAGTAATATAATAAAAGGAAGGGAAGAAGCATAAAAAAAGAGCTCCAAAAACTCAAGCGACGAAAAAATGAGGATCGACCGGCAATAGCAGGTCGTTCTAGCTGGTAACCTTGAGGCTCGGTGACAGGTGAAAATGTCAACACCTCTCTAACTTGAACGTGGGACTTTATTATTATTATTATTCCTAAACTAATGGTTTGACTCTTAATTATGAGTTGTTCATTGGCTTAATTAGTATACTCAAAAAAGCCTTTATTGTTTAACCCACCACAATGTATGGGTAGAGGACTCGGTCACACGCTTGAATCAAAATCGTTGTGTAATGACATCTTAGGAGCTTGCTCCTCGTATGAGTATAGTTGTCGACTGTGAACTTACAATGTGCAGGCTTGAATCACAACCGTTGTGTAATGACATTTTACGAGCTTGCTCCTCAATTGGGTTGCCCAGATGATTTTGCAAGGCTGTATATGTTGTGTATAACTACTAGCTGTGTAACAACTCTGTATAAAAAAGCCTTCATTTTTGTTAGAGTTTTATACTTGAGGCTGGTATGTTGTACTTACAGCCCTAGGGAGTGGGTGTAGTATTTGCACCTCGAGGCCGACATGGCTTGATGGCATGATATATTTTATGCATGAACACTTGGATTTTTAGCACGTGATATACTTGCCACTTGGACTCTTTTCAATCGTTAATTGCATAAACTTGACAAACTTTCAATGTTTTATGACAATTCCAACGACATCAAGCTTTAGATCATATTGTGCCATTAAGATATGAGGCCCCAAGGCGTGCTGCAAATTACCTAGCCTTCAAATGACATCCTAGTGTTGTACTTTATCCTTCAAACTCACAAAACATTTATTTTTCAAATTTCATCACTTTAAAGGATAAAAAAGACATCTACCCCTCAAGAGCTTCAGTTTTGAGGTTCAAACTTACATCGACAAGCTAAGATTCACAAAATTGATGCCTAATGCCAACAACTCTAACTAGTTCCTTGCAAGTTGTCATTGGTAATTTGGCAGTTGGCTGTTTACAATTTTTGTTGCATGCATTCAAAATTTCACAAAAGTTAGAAGCATATGACCTAACTTATTAACGATGAGCCACTCAAGTTTCAACAATTCAGCATGATGCATCTTAGTGAGTGCCTACCCATATTAGCTACAAAATGTGCTTTTAGGATATGAAATCTTGAAGGACAAAATTTGTTTGTATCTTGTCATAGAATACTCTTTCGAAAAAAATGTCTACCCTTAAATCTACAACAGTGGGACCTGACTTGCATAAATTTCTTTACTTAGCACTTAGCATCTAGTTTCCTAATTCCAATGAGCACACTTGCATGAAAGTCAACTAGAAAAGATTAACAAACCTAACCATTCATCACATTATGTTGAAAACAAATTTATCCAAATAATAATTATTCATGCTTTTATTAAAAATGATGGAAAACCCATGACCATACAAGATGATTAAAGTATATAAAAATAATACCGCCGAACGGCAAAAATGAATTAAGCTAATCAAAAGCTTAGTAAAACTTAAAATAGTAAGCTAATTACTCAAAACTGATTGCCTGATGTAATCACTAACTAAAATAGATTCCCTAATAGGTATTGTAGGAAGCTTTGATGCAGCCGCTCTTGCAAATTGAGTCCGTCAAAAAATTGAAAGTGAATGTGAACGTTGTAATGCAATAGAAATACGCTGACGATAGAAAGAAACAATGACGGATGGTAAGGTAATTTCACGATAAGCTTCGCACATAAAGACAAAAATTCATTAATTTCTTGTGGAGACAACCATATGTTTCCAAGGCAAAGGGGATGAAATCTTCACCGGGTGCACGATCATTATAATCTCTCTCCTTTTCTTGAGCTGCGTGAGATGCAGCAGCCCCTTGCGTGGTGGAAGAACAACGAAGGAAGTCCTGACGAGAGGGGTCAGCAATGAAAACATCTCCTAGAGTACGAATTCCCTCACATGAAAGAACAAGATCAACTCGACGTCGAGAAGATTGCGAAGGAGGCCCTGAAAAAATGTGTGTATGTTTTCGAACAACATGAAAACCACTATCATGAGCAATAGCAACAAGGGCATCACGAATGGAATCATGTGAAACAATTCATTCTCCACCTAAGAGGCACCACATAAGATTAGTACCCAAGGAATCAAACACATGCCCACATGAACACTTAGAGAGCCCAATTTACATTGGATGTGGAAGTCTCAATCTGGTTCAAAGGGTAGTTATAAACAAGTCATTGTTGAGTCGCAAGAGTGGAAAAACTGGACGTGCAACCAACCAAGCCCCTTCACCTGGACCAACACATGAAAGAAGAGGAGCTCGAACTGCACCAGAAGGTGAATCATTTATAAGTTGACCGAAGAATAAGAGTGAAGAGGCTCCATGATAGTCTTCTAAAAAACCAGTCGTTTATTTGTCACCAAATATTCAAAGGGAGGCAAAAAAAGTTATACCAGCGGTGGAAATAAACCTCGAGTAGTGCGAAGAGCATGTGAAAAGCAAAATTGCCAGTCTCCACATGAGCCACCGAATCAAGAAGAAGAGACTAGTTACCCTACTGAAACTTGAAAAGTAGTGCAGAGGCAACAAGACCCCAAGTTCCGAGAAAAGCAACTGGTGCAATGCAAGTAGTAAATATCAGGCCAACATCACCAGAGGAGGCAGGAGGAGAAATTTTCCACTTAGAAAATTAACCTTCACAAGTGTCGAAGGTTCCTATCCCAAAAGGCGACCAAATATGTCCAATAAAGTATCATCAAAATCCCGAAGTAAGGATAATATGTCAGGTAAAGGAGAAATACAACGTAGACGATAGCTAGGACGTTGAGAAACCTGAGAATTTTCAAACTTTGGCAACATATCAGAATTACGAGCAAGTCCATCCAGAGCTTCCCGCATAAATGAAGTGACATATCCTGAAGAACCAATGAGAACACCCAATGCCTTAATGCTAAGCTGAGGAATAATGAAACCTTCAAATAAGGAGATATATGTTGGATTTATCTCCTCTACTCTCCTAAATCCCATTTTAATCTGCCTCCATTCATGCTGCATTTTTATTCACGTTGTCGCACAGTCTGCATAAATACAAGTAAATTCTCACAGGCGAAGAAAAGGTGAAAAGAACGCGACACTGTATTTTTACACGCGTTTTGTGACAGACGAAAAAGATGACACTGTCTTACAAAATGCCAAAGGTGCCTAGGAAACGAAGGCACCCTGTAAATCAAATCCTAAGGCATTTCGTTAGAGTGACGCATTTTTCACATCTTCACCAACGTTCATTTCAGCAAAAGCTGACGTCACGGCCTTCTCATGCTCATCCCATGCAACTGTGCAATCAAAACTGACAACAACAACAGCCACCCACGATCTCCTACAGACAGCGCATACACTTTGTACTTTCTTCATCTGCACACCTATAAAAGGATGTGTATATATGTTGGATACCACCTGCGTATCAAGTGTGTGTAAAGTAATAGCATCAGAAGCTTATCAGAGATAGACGAAGTAGATGCCTTGTGCATTGATTCTTTATTTGTCAGTAATAGGTTCATTCCTTTACAGATTGAGTTAACTTTGTAGAGCACGCGGTTTTGTCCGCTATTGTCTTGTGCTCTACCGCATTATTGACATGTATATTTTGTTATACTTAATCTGATAATAGCTCTTTTGTTCTGCATTCATATTAGTGTCATATTGTTATGCTTATTTTCATTCTGTTTGACTTTCTTGTTGCTCAATCTGGTAATCTGTTCTTAGCGAGTAATTATTAGTCTAGCTGTTGACGACTAAAATTTAGTCTTGCCTTCCGAAAATCATCCGCGACTAATTATCAGTCAAGCTCTGTCTAGCTCTTTCGCGAATCATTCGCGACTAATAATTTGTCTAGCTACTCGCGACAAATTATTCTACTGATATTTTGTTAATGTTTGGCTACGTAATCAGAATGACCGTGATTTCTATCACTAACGTTCTGTTCGTTTCTGATAGGCGTAGTCATGCTTAGGGAAGAAGTAATATAGCTCATTCCGCTGCGCATGAACACATTCCGTTCGAGTTTGTTTCTCGTTCGAGTTTTTGAGTTCGCTTCTTTTTGTGTTCATTTTCTTTTCGAGCTATTTTCGTCTCTCATACTCACACACCTCTTCTTCCAACATGGTATCAGAGCTATTTTCGTAGCTTGATAAGCTTCCACAGTACAAGACTCTACTAGCCGATAGAGTAATTGTCTTCTTGTTCTGTAATTCTGTACCAGATTTTCATACTTAAGTCACTGATAGTTTTACCTATCACTTAGACTTATTTTCCACATGGATTCCCAAGGGAAAGCCAGTCCCATCATGGACAAGCTAAATGGAGCCAATTACCATCTGTGGAAATTTAACATGAAAACTATACTAAAAAATGGCCAAAGAATTGTATGACAGGTGCAGGAGGGAAACCCGAAGCAGACGACGGAGCAATTGTCAGATGGAAGCTGAAGGATGGAAAGGCTTTCGCACTGATCATCCTGGATATTACGGTTACTCAGATCGGCCATGTATCTGAGGCTCAGACATCGAAAGAAGTCTAGGACATCTTGAGCACACTATACGAAGTGCAAGATATAGCTTCCAAGCTATATCTCAAGAAGAAATTTTACTCCCTCAAGATGGTGAATGGTGATCCCCTACCGAAAATCATCAATCAATTCAAGAACCTGCTAAGGAAAATGGCCGTTGTCGGATCTGTCATAGATGATCAAGACGCAGTGATGCGACTGCTTACAAGCTTGCCAAGCTCATATGACAGCTGGGTGATGATCATCACGACACATCCAAAATTGGCTCTTTTGAGAGTCATTACGATGTTGTTGCAGGAAGACACGTGGAGAAACAAAGCCTCAAGTTCCTCAGCTAATTTTCACGCCTTATACACCAACAAGAGCATGAGTAAGCAAAAGAAGAAAAAGGCCCGAAGCAATCAAAGCTAGACCAAAAACTAGCACAGCACAAAGAACAGTCGAATCCGCAAACGAAGAAGTGCAAGCAAAACAACTACAAAATTCAAGACTGCCGGATACTGCAAGCGAAGAACAACAACAAGGGGCAGTTGAATCAAGTGGCAAATGCAGCTACAGAAAATCCACAGCCCATTTAAGAAGCGGATCATGATGCCTTCATGACCAACCATCAAGGAGCATCCAGCGACAGTTCTTGGTTTCTAGATTCTGGTGCCATTAGGCACATGACCAGTCTCATTGGCTGTTTCGAGTCCTATACACCTTACGGTACCCAGAAATATGCAGCTCACCTTGGCGACAATAGCACACAAGCTATTAAAGGTGAAGGTACTGTAAGATTAAACTTTGCAAATGATCAATCTAAGCTAATCTCTAAAGTCCTGTATATACCAAATTTATCTACGAATCTGCTCTCTGTAAGCAAAATCACAGATCTAGGACATAGAGTAGAATTTGAATGTAATCAGTGCAAAGTAGTTGATAGGACAGGCAAGATCCTAGCACTCGGAAAGAGACATGGATACTTGTATAAATTAAGTCATTGCTTTTCTGCCTCTAGTCAGGCGCTAAGTACTTCTATTCATGCAAATAAAAATTTATTTTGGCATTATAGACTTGGTCACTTGAATCATGTTGTTGTACAATAAATGTCTAAACAATCTATTGTTCTTGATCTTGACTATCCTCACGATAAAGTCGAGTTACCTGTCTGTCAAGACTGTCTAGTTGGTAAATAGACTAGGAAACCATTTAAATCAAGCCATCAGCATATTGCTAGAGGATTGTTAGACATTGTACATTCAGACATCTGTGGCCCGATGAAAAATCCTTCGTTGAAGGATGCTAAGTATTTTATAGCTTTTATTGATGAATTTTCTAGGAGGACTATGGTGTATTTTATAAAGAAGAAATCAGAAGCCTTCAACTGCTTCAGATTCTTCAAGGAGCGTGCAGAAAAGGAGACTGGATGGACGATCAAGGCTCTAAGGTCAGACAATGGTGGAGAATATATCTCTATCGAGTTTAAGGAGTACTGCCAAAGCCAAGGCATTGAACAGCAATTCATCACTCCTTATAATCCTCAGTCTAATGATTTAGCCGAGAGGAAGAACCGTACCCCGGTTGAATCAGCCAAATGTATGTTAGCGCATGCATCGCTGCGCAAGAGATTCTGCGCCGAAGTTGTCTCCACTGTAGCTTACGTCCAGAATAGATGTTCAACCAAGGCCCTCTCATGCAAGACACCCCACGAGGTGTGGACAGGCTCTAAGCCTTTTGCTACATGCAAATCCCAAAAGACACGAGGAAGAAATTGGACTTCCAAGGTCTCAAAACCATCCTGATCGGATATACTTCATCTGATAATACATACAAGCTGTATGATCCTGATACCCAACAAATCTTGTATAGCCGGGATATAGTCTTTATCGAGAATCAGTTCGTCGACATCAAAGGCAAGGATATTGCTCCAGGAGAACCTTCATCACCTGCCATTGATACGACGGTCCAAGCTTCTGGCTTAGGCATGTCTATTGTCGACCCACTTCTAGACAACGAATCAGACGAAGATATTGCTGCTAACCAGCAACAAGTCCCAGAGCAGTTCATCAGTCGAATCCTCCCAAAAGATCAAGCCGAGTGCACACATGTTTGATCCACTGCCTCATATCTTGATATCTTCTTTTTTCTACATGAAGATTTGGATAGACTCCCGATGCTATTGGTATATCGTTCAATGGTATAGAATCAGTAGGTACTGGATCCACTACTGGTTCTTTCTGCTTCTGTGCTCTGGTGACCACCGTCAAGGGTACACTTGATTTATTCTGAGCTACTGATCTTTGCTTGATTGTTATCAATTTACCTTTATTTGTACATTCAGCAACTCTATGATTTTCTCCACATGCAAAGCATCCAAGCGATGCTCTGGTCCAATTTCTAGAGGCTTGTTGTTGCGTGGCAGCATAAATAGCATATTGTTCTGAAGATCCACCTGAAAATCCACTTGCTTGATCAGTACCATAGTTCCATTGCTCGGTACTTATATACGGTTCTGGTTCCACCAAATTGGCAGGAGGAGCAGAGTGCTTTGGTGGGACAGGTAAGGCTAAACGTTCCGGGCATCCAAGAGCAAATTGTCGAGGTCTTGCTGCTGGATTTCTTCCATACTGTGGTTCTTGATATCCCATTTGGGCATACCGTTGCTGAATTATCCGAGGGTTGAAGTTGCAAAAAGCAGTCTCATGATCAGGCAAATTACACAAATGGCATACATTGATTTCCATTCGTTTTTTCAATTGAGGACACTCATTCACTGTGTGATTTCCTGTGCAAATAGAACACCAGACATTTTCCCTGGTAGGAAAAGTCTTCGCAAACTTCTCAGATTCCTTGTTCGCTTTTCCGTGGAAATCTTCCAATGCTTTGATCTTCTCATCAAATTGCGACTGCAACTTTTCCATCTGTTTCTGTTGGTTCTTCACAAGTTTCTCGAACTCATTGAGCATCATTTCTGCAGTAGTGTTGGCATTCGTTGATGCAATAGTGGTGGATGTCATAGTAGTCTGCCCTGCTGTATAAGGCAATATACTGATATTCGACTCATCATTTGAATCTTCATCCTCCTCCCGAATTGCATCATCCATAGCATTTTGCAAGAGTGCATACTCATTATGGCGTTTCAGCTCACGTCTAATCCGTTTAGATAGACCTGACAAAAACCACATAATCATGGCATTTTTGTTAATCAACTCAGGTTCGCATTTAGATCTGAGACATTTCACCCGTTCAATGTAATCTCGAACCATTTTCCGCTTTCCCATTCTAATTTTACTTAAAAGTAGGAAAGGGTCTTCCATAAACTTCTACAGTTTGAACCGTGTGATAAGGGCTCTTTTAACAACCTCCCAATCTGTACGCTCAGTTTCATTTTGATTATAGTACCAATCTTGTCCTGCGCCTGTTAAGGCCATAGGAAACAGCTTAAGTTTATCTTGAGGGAAAATTTCGCCATAGACTTCACAGGATTCAGCATAGATATGAAGAAATCTAACTGGATCTGTGAACCCATTGTATTTGGGTAGATCCAAACGAGGTGCTCTTCTAACAATAATAGGATTGACTTCCTGAGGAGCACCTCCAAGAGCAGCTCCAAGGGCAGCTATCAACGCAAATTCAAATCAAGCAAACAATGAGATTGGATCTAGATTTTTTAGTCAAAAACTATCTCAGATCAGATCTGCTAGATCTATTTCACTTTTCAAGAATCTGATTCTATATCGTAAAAAAGATTTCTAAATTCAATCGATCGATACTTCCCAAAAATGAAAAATTTCTCATAATCCAAATCAAAATGTATCAGATTTGACCCAAATTTTGACAGAGACTTGATCTGGAAAATCAGAACCTAAAAATAGGACTGGCGAAGATTCCCTAGGCGAAGGCTCAACAGTGCTATTTTTTTATTTTTTTTTTGGGGGGGGACTCTCTTACCAACTTTTCTGACAATTTCTTGGGTAATAACCTTCGCCGAACTCTCAGATGCAAGATTTGACACAGATAAAACTATGGAAAAATGGGCGAAGGTTTCTGACACAAGAAAATACAGTTTCTGAACTTTGGCGAGGGTAAAAATCAAGATTTTCTATGATATGGACAAGAAGAATCTTCATCGAACTCAAAAATAGTATTTTACTATAAATAGAATATTTTGGAAATTTGTCTGCTTCCAAAATTCTCCCTCTGGACTCTGGAGCTATTCTTGGTATGTTGTTGGCTCTTCTGTGAAGCTGCAGTACTCGAACTGCATGTCTTCTCTCCATCGAAGATTGTCAGAATAGCGGTCTGGAGCTCTTTTTTGTCTTGTTGACCTTTGAGGTTCGTTTCATCGCTGCTCAAACATTTCTTGTTCGTGGGGTCGATCCTCTGCTTCCAGCCACTCTGGAATTTGGGGCTCTGCATTCTGATTTGATGTATGTCCTCGATCTCCCTCTTGAATAGGCAGCAGTGTGAAGATCTCATGGCCTCTTTCGTCTTTCAGTCCAGAAAATGTGAACTTGTCGAACTTCACATCTCTGCTCGAAACAACCTTCTTCGTGGTTGGATCGTAGAGTCTGTACACATGTGTTCTGTTCGAGTAGCCGACCATGATTGTTTGCTCGGATTTGTCATCGAGCTTGCTTCTCTTTTCCTTTGAAATGTTCTTGTATGCTGCACATCCAAACACTCGTACGTATGACAGATTAGGCTCTCTATCTATCCACATTTTGTATGGTGTTTTGTTCTCCAGCGCTGTCGTTGTAGATTTGTTCTATAGGTGTACAGCTGCAGCTATTGCCTCGGCCCAGAATTGACCTGGCAATTGAGCCTGTGCCATCATGCATTTGGCTCCTTCGACTAGTGTTCTATTTTTTCTTTCTGCCACACCGTTGTATTCTGGTGTGTATGCAAGAGTGAACTAGCATTCGATCCCCTGTTCTTCGCAGAATCTTGAGAATTCTGTGCTTTTGTATTCACCTCCATTGTCAAATCTAAGGATCTGTATCTTTTTCGAGGTGTGTCGCTTTGCGAATGCCACGAACTTCTTGAGAGAATCAAATACTTCGGATTTTTTCTTTAAGTAGTAGATCATGGTCATTCGGTTGTAATCATCTATGAACGTTAGAAAATATCTCGAATATGAGAGCGAATCTGTTTTCATCGGTCCACACACATCAGAGTGGATGAGCTCAAGAACTTATTTGGCTCTTCTTCCCTCATGTGTGAAAGGATTCCAATGTTGCTTGCCTTTCTAACAAGCTTCGTAGAACTCAACCTCTGGCCTTGAAATCTTGAGACCTATGACAACGTCCTTTCTGCTCATGTCATACAGGCTCTGCATATTGAGACGATACATTCTTCTATGCCAGAGCCAATCTTCATTTTCTGAAGCATTTAATATGCTTTTAGAGTTGCTGATTATTTTGGCCTGGTAGAAATTTTTTTCTCTACATCCGATCGTCAGCAACTTGTTTGTCGTCTTCTCGATCATACGGCAAGTGTTGTCATCGAACAAAACTCGAATGCCTAAATCTGCCATCTTGGAGACAGATAGCAGATCCTTTCTGAGTGAGGGCACATAGAGTGCTCTTTGCAGCTCTGCTTGGCCTGACAGTGGTTGTAGTTGTAGAGAGCCGATGTCTTTGACATCGTGTCTGCTTCCATCGCCTAGAATCACTGCTTTGTCGTTTTTGAGTTCGCAAAAGTTGATCAAGATCTTCTTGTTGCAAGTTATGTGAGATGTTGCTCCTGAATCGATGGCTACATCATAGTCGTGTTCAAAGTAGCTTGTCGAAGCTTCGTCGAGTATCGTGAAAGCTTCGTCACCTCTTTCAGCATCCTTTGATGACTCTGCAAGGTTTGCCTTTTCAGCTTTGGTTTTCTTTTTTGGGTTGAATCCGTAGTCGTATGCAGAATGCCCTTTCTTCTTGCAGTGCATGCAAGGTATTGTTGGATTGAACCAGCATTTGTTGGCCGTATGGCCTGGTTTGTGACAGTGATCACAGGAAGAAGATTGTTGATTGGAGGACTTCATCTTCTTAAATCTTGGCTTATTTTTGTTTTTCTTCTTTCCTTTCGTGAAGAGAGCCTTCTCTTGATCACTGCTTCCCTCTCCTTTGTCTCTCATCAGTCTCTCATCAGTGACAAGACTAACTGCTTTGTCGAATGTCATATCTGCTAGACTCAATATGAGCATTCTCAGCAGCTGATAGGACGTCGGTAGAGATTTCATGAAGTACATCAGCTGCTGTGGTGCTGGGACCTAGTTCTCCTGTCCTGATGCAACGAGTTGAGCGAAGATCGTTCTGATCTTCTCAACGTGCTGATCTAACTGGTTGCCATCCCACCGTATGGATTGCAGCTGATTGTGAAGGTGCATGACTAAAGCTGCAGTCCTCGCTTCATACTTCTGCTTTAATCTTTCCCACGCTGCATGGCTACTTTCGCAGTCTTCAATCTGCATGAGTAGATCTTCATTTATAGACAAAATGATTATTGCCATTGCACGCTCATCCTTTCTGATCCATTCAGCTCTCCTCGAGTCTCCCTCTGGAGGCTGCAGTCACCGACCAAATGTCTTCACCCTTTAGGAGTGTTTTGATTTTGAATTTCCAGATTCTGTAATTTGCACCATTAAGACTGATTGCTACTCTGGTCTGGATTGTTGTAGCCATATTGTGTTGTCTGGAAGAATCACTGCTGGGATATCTGTAGTGATAATCAAACAAACAGATGGAAGGGAGGGTGGTGGTGACAACGGTAGATGGTGTGGACGATAGACATGAGAATGGGCGCAAAAGTATGGCAAGAGGTTGGTTGAAGAAGGAGACTGATTTTCCAATGCTTGTGTTTCCCCTTTCTGAAGGATCTTCGTCATGACTAGAATACTTCTTCTGATTGAGTCTCTTCGGATTACCCATCTGCCTTCTTTAGCCTTGTCTTTTCATATTTGACTTGTGACCTTGGCTGTCGATCTTGCTGATGTTGTTGTTGGCAGCGTAACTGCTCTAGTGGATCCAAGTAGATCCACTCTCTCTCTCCCCCCCCCAAATAAAAAAAAAAATCTGTTGGTGGGGATGTTGTTGCTGGTAATTGTTCATGCTCAAGATTGGATCGGCGTGTGGAACACGTAGTTGAAACTTGTTGAACATGCGATTGGACTAAAGATTGAACAAATTTTAACGAAATTTGTTTTGATCTTGCTGTAGTTGGCTCAAAAAATAATATGGCAATGAGATGTAGTAATCAGCTCTAATTTGACATGGATTTCTCATATGTCTCAAAAATCCTAAACTATTGTACAAGGTAATCTAAAGATGGATAGATGAATGAAAATGTGTTCTGGAGATGCTCTATATAAGACTCTCGTGCAATAGCTATTCCTCAAGCAAAAATCAATCACACAAAATAGGTGAAGAGAAACAAGAAAATAAACAAATGTTATAGAGAGTGAGAACTGTATAGCACGTGTTGAACAAAACTTACATTTATCAACATTGATAATGTACCTTGACAATTGCAATATTTCAGTTGTTTTGTAGAGTAATGTGACTTACTCTAACATGTCCTTGTCAAAACAAGGCAGGGTGGGTGATACTAAAATCTACCATCATGGATAGCAGATGTTGTAAGATATAGCTTGAGATGCAGGTATGGTTGAGGTACTATGTCTAGAGGACCTCTCTGAGTAAGAGATTCAGAACCGAATCTCTATCTGGATTTTCGAATCCTAGATTGATTGTGTATTGGCACATTGGAAATCTTATTAGCATGTGGAAAGACAAATAGATTTGAGATTGTAGAAGGGGAGAAAAAATGTCAATTCCATGTGGAGGTTGCTCTTGGTTGGACATTGTAGCAGATGACGGAATATCGGTTTCACTTTCTTTCGACAAGGACTCATTTCATATTGTCTTTTTTCATTATGGAGCTGGTGTATTGTGTGGTATTGTAGAAGTTTGCTAGAAACTGCTCAATTGAGCAGCAGGTTGAGCGGGAGGGTGCTATAGTGCTCATGTTGTTGTCGTGAAGATCCTATTGTGATTCATAACTGACGTGACGGGCATGTAGGATCTTAGTTGGTTGTTTCGGACAGTCTTTGAAACTGTGTTTTCTGATATAGTCGGGACACTTAGCATGGTACTGGGCCTTAATTGGACATCAACCATGAAGTGGCCAGTTTCACCACATATGAAACATCTGGTGTGCAATGGCCCTTGTATAACAGCATAGCCATCTTGTATGGCTAGTGGGTCTGGACTCTCAGGTGGATATTCATGATAAGTGATGGCATTTGTTCTTCATATTGTTGAACTGTATGTGTTTGGATAGGTCGATATGAAGGACAAGCATCAACAGGATGTGTAGCCCGACAGTGTGGGCACCATATTGTTTTTTTGTCTATAAGGTACCTGTGCAGGGTCTGGCTGACCAGGCATACTGCTTTGGATAGATTTCAAGGTAGTTTGAAACTCATTGGTGAGTTTCTCCATCTGTAGCTGATGTTGCTTATTACGCAACTCCAACTGGAATTTCCAAAGCTGATTTTGGGTGTCCTTGATTGGCTTCGACTCATGGATAGGAGCACGTGGTGCTCGTCTTTCCCTAGATTCGTCAACATCTGATCCTTCATCTTCCTCCTTTATGGCATCAGACATAGCTAATTGGAGACTTATATATTCATCATTGGATTTAAGCTCGCGTCTAATCCATCTTGGAAGTCCGACTAAAAACCAGATGATGAGCATTTGTTCAGAGGGTTGTTCTTGTACTTGAGTTTTGAGGCATTTGAAATGCTCGATATAGTCTCATACACGTTCATCCTTTGCCATATTGATGTTGCTCAATTTGACCAAAGGACTCTCTATCAAGCGATGACAATCTATTAGCCCAAAGGTTGGCAACCAATCCTATCTTTCATGCTAGAAGCAAGCATATTAAGGTTATATCATTTTGTGAGGGAGCAAGTCATGGCAAAGGAGGTGGAGCTTCAACATGTGTCTTCAAGGGAATGTGTAGCTGATATCTTCACCAAAGCATTGGGTAAGGACATATTCATGAAGCATAGGACATCACTTGGAGTGTTATCAAAGTCCATGCTAGAAAAGTTGAAGCGGGAGTGTGAAAGATTCAACTAGTTTAGTCATATTTGCTACATCTGTTTATATGACATTTGAGGCCCATTTCATATTAGACTTACAGTTTGACTTTTCGAAGTTATATTAGTCTAAAAGCATTTGAATAAACACTTCTGGAAAGTCTGGGAAAGTTTAGAACTTGAGTTTGAATAGATCCAAATTTGAATGTTGGGTACATTGAATCTAGTCCTAAAAATAGTAGGATTTTTCATATTGGAGGGAAACCAAGTGGCAATTTAGGTTTTGGACCTACTATAAAAGGATGTAACTCATGGGAAGAGAGGATACTCTCTCTCTCTCTCTCTCTCTCTCTCTCTCTCTCTCTCTCTCTCTCTCTCTCTCTCTCTCTCTCTCTCTCTCTCTCTCTCTCTCTCTCTCTCTCTCTCTCTCTCTCTCTCTCTCTCTCTCTCTCTCTCTCTCTCACTTATCTCATTCATGCTTATACGTGGTTCTCTTGGGTTCTACTATCCATTGTGATATCTTGCAATTATGTGTAAAATGATCAATAATTGTTATTTTTAGATCCACACGTGTGAAATTTAGTAGCTTACTGTAATTGTATGGATAACAACAATACTTTGTGTTTTGGTTCATGTTTGATCAAGATCTATTAGAGTTTGTATCTCATTTTTTGTGTAGATGCTGATTTTTCCACATTGGCAAGATTGGAGTGAATTGTTTTCTAACCAAAGATCAAAGGGATATTTTGGATCTTAGTGATCTGAAATCTTTCACATCATTGATACATGAAAGATCCTAGAATCGATTGTGTAAGGATTTCCAAGTGAAGATCCTTCAGCATGCACCAAAAGGACTACTATGGAACAAACCACCCAACCAACTGGAAGCCGAGAGTCAAATCCCAATCAGCTTCCCCCCTGAGCCACAATGACTGAACACAAGAAAGAAGAGGATTCCGGCAATCAAAAACTAAAACCAAGTTGTGGAGATGGGTGAATTGTTACATGTTATATAGACTCCAAAAGCTAGAAATATTCCATATAGGATGCCAATTCTCAACCATTTGCTTCTGATCTCTTTTACATGCACTTAAAGTAGTCAATCACCATGCATTAGCCCTGTAAGTCCTAATTAGAGCATATGGGCCCTCACAAGGTTATTAATTATATGTCCGGCCTAGTCCGAAATGGCGAGGCGTAACTAACCAACTCGTACACTGGAGTACCGAATATCACAAGTCTAGGATTATGCTGAATCCTATGTACAGGTCATGGACGTAACATTCTTCCCCCCTTAGTTACATGTCCGGCCTAGTCCGAAATGGCGAGGCGTAACTAACCAACTCGTACACTGGAGTACCGAATATCCCAAGTCCAGGATTATGCTAAATCCTATGTATAGGTCGTGGACGTAACATTCTTCCCCCCTTAAACAAGTTTTGCCCTCAAAACGGGCAAGTAGTTCAAAAACCAATCCGTTAACTTTCACCCTTACCTAGAAAATCATTACTCTTGTCTGACTTTAAATATCAAATAAGTACTTAGAGATGGAAGAATTCTCTAATTGTTTATCTCTGCTCTAAAGTTATACATTTGATTCTAGAAGTACACTAGCGAAAATTTTTTCAATTGGGTATAGTTCTCTCCAAATTAGTAAAAGGACCTTCATGTAACAACCTTTTGATTTTGAATAGCATTTCAAATGTGGGTCTCCACCATAAATGATGGGTTCTCTTAGGATGATGTTGACTGGAATTCAATCTCAATACAGCAATGGTATTTCACTTGTGCATCGAATTAGACTAGTGTTTGGACCATGATCACTTACAAATGAATGCGAAAAAAATGACAATAGTATTATTCTTCGAATGAAATATAATAGGATTGCGCAAACAAATGCATCGTTTAGAAAATAGGTATTTTGTTTAATCATTTGCTATGTGTCTATCTAATCTAGTCAATATGGTGATGACATATGTACAATTGCTCAAGTATTGATTTTCCATATCGTATTTAAGCAATAAAAATCCAGCATGTTAAAGTTCATGACTGAGAATTAAATGCTAGTTGCAAAGATGTGTTATTTGCGACAATACAATAACTAAGGATGTGTCAATTCATTTGGCTTTTATACTATTCCCATTTAAAACATGACTTGCCTTTCATATAAGTTCATCTTTTAATTTATTTGTATTTGAATTCTCATATGTCTAATAGAATTGTCCTTCCATATAAGGTGTTGAATAGCCTTCTTTAGATATTTCTTCAAGTATAGGCCAGTGCCATTGATATAGATCATTTTGTTAGTTGATTTTTTTTTTATTTTCATAAAAATGACATGTAAAAACATATTACATGTCGTCCTCCTCGGTTGCGCAGCAAGCTCACAAACATATTAGTTTGAACTTTTTTGTATTGAACTAAAACAATATGAAATGAACATTAGAACTACAATAGGCAATCAACATATGAAAATATTTGTCTTCTTATATTTTATAATACAAGATATAGAGTGTCATTTTTCTACATCATTGTACTTCAACTTATTTGCTCATCAAGTTTGATTTGTCGATAAATCCTATACAAATTTGCTTCTATGTATTGACTTACAATTCGATTCCCAAATCTCGCAAGTTTGATTTTGAAAAAACTTCCATCTTAAACTACTTGTGCCACAATTGCATCAATTTTGGTCTTTCTTTGAGGTATAATATCTTTGAAAAAAATTCAACAATTAGGTTGATAGAGGTTCCTTCCATGTAGAATGTCTAGATGGTTGTCAAAACTTTGGCAATAAACACAACTATAAAAATTGGTGTTTTCTATCAAATATTGCAATAGAAAATTGCAGAAAAAAAATTTCATCAACTTTCGAGGTGTTAGATAATTTGTCAAAAATGATGTTGACAATTGTGTCAAAAAGGTCCTATTAGATTCCAACACATCATAATCTACCAAATACTAATATCCGACCATTGACATGGTGCCAAACTAATTTTTTAACTTTTTTTAAAACTCTGATGGATGTCAAAAATCCACATCCACATAGAGTCTGACGTGGAGATAATCTGAAATCTCTAGCATCTTGGAGTCTGATATGGTTTTACCATTGTCAAAATGTATTGGTAAGTTACCTTTCGAGCTTTAACCCAACACTTTGGCTATCAATCCATCACCCCCAAGACTTTAGTATCGCTTGTCGAATGGCATGTTACAGTGGAGAAAGAAAATGTTTAGACAACAAAGATTGAGAAAATTTTCCTAACGTGTATCCAACTTATTCTCACAAATTGCAAATGATTGAACTTTATATGTTTTATAGCCAATTTCAAGGTGGGTTTGAGATCAAGTTTCAAGTGAAGATTCAAATAAAGTACTCAATGTAGGGGCTTCTTGGGAAAGTGAACAGCAGAATATCACCTTGCCAATTCAACATAAGCATTTTGATCAAGAGGCAGCTGTGATAGATGGAGGGTCTGGAGTCAATCTGATTTCTTCCAAATAGTGTGCCAAGTGGGGTCTTACAAAATTAAAGCCTGCAACTTTTGCAATAAAGTTGGCAGATCAGGACCTAAGGGCATGGTGGAAGACATACCAATCAAGATTGTTGGTGTCCAATTTGTCATCACTTTTGTAGTAATGGACTTGCCAGAAGCACCATCAGTTTATCGTGTTTTATTGGAATGTCCTTGGTTATGAGTTGCACAAGTAATTGCAAAATGAGCACACTTTAAGGTTATAGAATAGATTGTTTCTAGTGATTGATTGGCTTGGCCAAAATTTAGGCTTGCATTCTGAATCCATCCATCAAGTCGGTGAAGGTTCATAATGAGGTTATCATGCTTGACGAAGGTTTCCAAAGTGGTGGGCTTCTAAACTCTCACCTAACTTCAAAATAGGCATTTATTCTGCAAGATAACTTTTGCCCCACTCAATACAGATAAATCTGAGCTGGCTTTATTATTTGGCAACTCGTCAAAAGTTCTTATGACAATTTGTTCAAGATCTGACTAAAAAATAATTTTTTAAGTCATTTTTTCTTTATCAAAACTTGATTTCTGAAAATACTTTCCTTCCTCTTTTTCTTATCTGATGACTTTGTTTGGCTTTTGCTCATTCTTTTTTCTTTTTCATCATCATTTTTTTTTCTTTTTTGTGAAGTAATAAATCTTTGAATCTTCTTACGATTGAGTAATTGATTCTTTAGGATGTAAAGTCTGAGTTTAAAATTTCAAAATGTAACAATGATTCCATAAGTCTAGATCATAGTGGAATTCAAATATTAATTTTACAATTCAAACATAAAGGTTAAATTTGAATTCAACAATTGAATAAAGCCTTTAGTGGAGTTTGCGGATGACCAAATACTATTGTAGTGAACTAAATGCATGACCTGTTCGACAAACAAGAATCTTGTCTCTAAGTGAGGGTAATCAGCTAACAAAACAGAAGCACTCAGCACATACAATAAGAGATTAGTTTATAAATGTAAGGAACTCAATTAACTCAATTCTCTAATGAAGTCAATCTTGTATTGATTGTTTAACTAAGTACATATAGTGGAGGAGTGCAAATAGGTGCATCCAGTAGACAATGAGTTGTGTTTGTTCTTATTTACATATATTCAATTAATTTTAACCATTAGAAAAGTTATAAGTGTACATTTGGTGACATGTCCTACTTGCCACTTCTTATTAAACCAATGCGGAAAGACCATGTGAAAATTCTCAACTGTTGGTTGAGGCTCGAACTGTCTGACTCATCTCAAAATATTCCTTATTCGGATCTCTTCGATAGAGGTCGAGTTGATTCATTTAAGTCCTTAAACTATACGTCTTATAATTAGAGTTGTGATGTATGTAGGAAAAATAGTAATTATTCTTCCACAGAGAACACAATACTATTTGAATAAATCAAATTAATATCAGTGTCTTCAATCATGGTTTTATCTGATCTATATACTAATAGAACAATATTTGTTTTGATTGAATATGCATGCAAAAATTATATGCGGAAGTATGAGACAACTTAAGATATTTAGACAATAAGAAACTATTGATCAAAAATGAATTTTTATAACTCTAAATCTAATTCATCAATATACATCTCTTGCTGACTTATCTTGTTGTTGTGTCTCTGATTGAGTCTTCTTCTTTTAACGAGTAGTGCATATGTATTTATATTGCTACAAGACAGGTCCTTTGGCCTTTTAATACTGTAACAGTAGAAATCTAACCGTTTATGATGGTTGATATTCAAATAGACGCTCTGTTTCCAGACTCGAATTAATATTGTTCGCGAATATTTCACAATAGTCTCTCTTCTTCTCAACTGAAGAAACAAAATGTTTCTATTTACAAAGCTTTGCTAGCTTTCAGCTCTCTGCCTGACGAAAATGTTCGTGAACACAAAAGTCAAGAGACACGAAGCATGAAAGATTTGCGAACACCTGACAAGAAGACACGAACACAAAAGATTCGCGAATGAGAATCTTTTGTGGTCCAGCACGAGAAAGTCAGATGATGGAGATGAAACCAACGACGCGACACGAAAAACATCGCGACACCTTTTTCTGTCCTCACGCTCCATGAAGGACCAAGCAAGGTCATACAAGTACCCAGGAGTACAAATGTTTGATCTGATGGCATGACGTCAGCAGATACACTCTAGGTCGTGGATAGTCCACCACTCTTGTAATTTTTTGATTAGTTGTAGATTTAATTACTCTAATCTAAAGGGTTACACAGAGTGACTATATACTTACTGGATGATACTTGATAGAGAGGCATATACAGAGATGTATGAAGCAGTCTAATGCTAGTAAGCAGTCAAGACGGAAAATACAGAACAGAAGTCCGCATGCGTGCGAGATAAGTTTTTGTGATCAGGATCCATAGAGATCCACAAGTCCGCTAGTAAGCGAGACATCCACTCATGAGAGAACTGTATTTCTCTCACGCCAACGCACTACGTGGATCTGCATGCAGTGCTTGAAGAATCAGAGAAAAATCAATAGATGATTTTGTAGCCATTGTGCACATGTCATTTCATGATGTATGATCTTGAATGAAAATGTGTCTACTGTTATTCGTATGTTTGATTCTCTCATTCATTTAATTTTGCACCTTGGTTGAAACTTTGTTGAATGCTAAATTAATTTATAAATGTAGATCAACACTGCTTGACTACATTTTGGAAAACTGTAGGAGTGATTCAGTTGGCAGTGACCAGCGATCGCATCTGAACTCCATCTGAATCGCATTGAATCGTTTGCTTCGCTTTCGTGACTGTTTCGCTTTCGCGATTCCTTCGATCACAACCCATTAGTGATATTAGAGTCTACCTTGTCATAATCTGACATAGCCAAGAAGCTATCAGATCCAATAGGCTAGACATTTAGACAAACACCCATCAACAAGAGAACAGACTCCAGAATCAATGGCTTCAATCAGCCTTGGACAAAGGACTTTTTGAGAGACAGAGGAGCAGACTTGGGATTGTAAAGCTATCATGTTTTGAGAGGGAGCTGAAGAAACAAAACGTTTCTATTTACAAAGCTTTGCTAGCTTTCAGCCCTCTGCCTGACGAAAATGTTCGCGAACACGAAAGTCAAGAGACATGAAGCACAAAAGATTCGCGAACACCTGATGAGAAGACACGAACACGAAAGATTCGCGAATGAGAATCTTTTGCGGTCCAGTACGAGAAAGTCAGACGACAGAGACGAAACCAACGACGTAACACAAAAAACGTTGCGACACATTTTTCTGCCCTCACGCTCCATGAAGGACCAAGCAAGGTCATACAAGTACCCAGGAGTACAGATGTCTGATCTGATGGCATGACGTCAATAGATACACTCTAGGTCGTGGCTAGTCTACCACTCTTGTAATTTTCTGATTAGTTGTAGATTTAGTTACTCTAATCTAAAGGGTTACACAGAGCGACTTGTTAACAATAAAAAATGCAACATCAAGCATTCACCATAAGCAATCACCAAGTAGGGAGACGGAAGAAGAACACGCAATGTCACTCTATCACACTAACACATACTGAATGTAAAATGTACATATAAACCTTGAACCCTGATAGAGAGAGAGAGAACCTAGGAGTAGACTACTAGACTAGCCTACGACTAGTTACAAGTAGTAATAAAGTACATCGTAAACAGTAACTAGGAAGTGTAACAATGAGGTTTATCATTGATTTCTAACACTCTCCCTCAATGATAAAATTACATTCTTCTATTCCTAGTAGAGTACGAAACTTTTCAAATTTACATCTACCTAATGACTTGGTAAAAATATCTGCCACTTGATCTTCAGATTTACAGAAAACAAGATCAATGGCTCCATCAAGAATTTTCTCTCAAACAAAATGATAATGTATTTCGATGTACTTGGTTCGAGCATGTAAAACTGGATTCTTGGCAAGGTGAATGCAGCTTTGATTGTCACAAGATATAGTAGCTGCATCCACTTGTGGTTGACCTAAATCCAGAAGCAATCTTTGTAACCATACCGCTTCTTGTGTAGCATTGCTGAATGCTCGATATTTAGCTTCCGTCGAGGATAAGGCTACTGTAGGTTGCTTTTTGCTGATCCATGAAAATGCACCTATACCATAACTGAATGTATGACCACTGGTAAACCTTCTGTCATCAATATTACCTGCCCAATCAGCATCTGTATATCCTATCTATATTGATGCTTCAGGCTGATCATACGTCAAACCAAAATTCAATGTCCCTCGAATGTATCTGAGAATACGTTTAGATGACTAGGATCTTGCATAAATTGACTAACAACACCAACAACATAAGAAATATCAGGTCGTGTGTGTGTCAAACAAATCAAACTACCCACCGGCTGTCTATACAAATAAGCATCCACTTTCTCAGATTCATCATATGCAGTAAGCTTTGTGTTGACATCCATAGGTGTACTCAAAGGCTTACAATCCTGCATATTGAACTTATAAAGCAAATCTCGTGCATATTTGCTTTGTGTAAGAAAGACCGCATTTTTCTTTTGCCATACTTCAATGCCAAGACAATAGTGCATCAATCCTAGATCGCTCATGTCAAAAGCATTGGAAAGATCTGATTTGATTTTATCAATTAAGCTCTCATTACTTCCTGTAATAATCAAATCATCCACGTACAACACAATGAACACTATATCTGAATCTTGCCTTAGAATGTAAAGATTAGGACCAACATCACTCTTTACCATTTCCCTTCGCTTAAAGTGTTCATCAATGCAAGAGTACCATGCCCGTGGTGCTTGTTTCAATCCATAAATAGCTTTGTTGAGCTTACAAACAAGGTGCTCTCTCCCTGGTTCAATAAATCCTTGAGGTTGTACTAAGTAGACCTCTTCATCCAGCACTCCATTAAGAAAAGCAAATTTAGCATCCATCTGCTGGATCTTCCAACCATAGAAAGCAGAAATAGCAATGATAGAACGTATAGTTACCATCTTAGCTACGGGTGCGAAGGTTTTCTCAAAATCAATACCTTCCTGCTATTCAAATCCTCTCGCAACCAACCATGCTTTGTATTTGTTGAGTTGCCCATCAGTTCCATATTTGATCTTATATATCCATTTGCAAGTAATAGGCGTCTTATCATCAGGTAGCTCAACCAAGTTCCAAGTCCTATTTTTTGATATAGCTTCCATTTCTGTTTCCATAGCTTCACGCCACTCCTCGTGCTCCTTTGCTTTATCAAAAGTTTTTGGTTCTTGAGCCTTGAGCACAGAACCCATTAGGCCTAGATTCATCTCTAATCTTGCAGGAGGTTTTCGATTTCTACTTGATCTTCTAAGCTCTCCCTGCTCACTAGATTAGAGAGTATCTCCCTTCTTTGCACCATTTGTGACTGATAAGTACCATCTAGGTACTCTCTTGGGAATTTTAGCATCAGACTTGCCTTTATCCAATGGATTTTCTATATCAAAATCCACTTCCTTCTTGACCTGTGCTTTCGCCCCCTCATCAAAAGGTTCAGTGATTACTTCAGATTGTTCACCTCGGCCCATCTCGTCAAATGTAGCATCCCTAGAAATTACAAGCTTTTGTGCATTTGTGTCATACATCATGTATGCCTTGGCCTTCTCATCATATCCAAGGAAAATACACTTGATAGATTTTGCATCCAATTTTCTTTGTTTCTCATTAGAAATATGAGCATAAGCATCACAACCAAATACTCTCAAATGAGAAATATTAGGTTGCTTTCCAGTAACAGCTTCATGAGGTGTCTTACCTTCCACGGATTTTGTAGGACACCGATTCAGGATGTGCGTAGCTGTGCTACAAGCTTCTGCCCAAAAGGTGTTTGGCAGACCCTTGCTTTTGAGCATCACCCTGGCCATCTCAACAATAGATCTGTTCTTTCGTTCTGCAACTCCATTTTGCTGTGGTGAATAAGGTGTTGTAGTCTGTCTCTTGATCCCTTGATCTTTGCAGAAATCAATAAATTTTGTCAAAAATTACTCACCACCTCCATCGAATCTCAAAGTTTTGATGCAACATCCTGTTTGCTTTTCAACTAATGCCTTGAATTCCCTGAACTTAGCAAAATCATTTGATTTCTTGCTTATGATTCCGTATGTTCTGATACCACTGTAGGAAAAATAGTAATTATTCTTCCACATAGAACACAATACTATTTGAATAAATCAAATTAATATCAGTGTCTTTAATCACGATTTTATCTGATCTATATACTAATATAACAGTATTTGTTTTGATTGAATATGGCAGAAATTATATGAGAAAGTATGAGACAACTTAAGATATTTAGACAATAAGAAACTATTGATCAAAAACAAATTTTTATAACTCTGAATCTGATTCATCAATATACATCTATTGTTGTCTTATCTTGTTGCTGTGTCTCTGATTGAGTCTTCTTCTTTTAAGGAGTAGTGCATATGT
Organism: Diphasiastrum complanatum; assembly: GCA_029204225.1. Taxonomy (NCBI): domain Eukaryota; kingdom Viridiplantae; phylum Streptophyta; class Lycopodiopsida; order Lycopodiales; family Lycopodiaceae; genus Diphasiastrum; species Diphasiastrum complanatum. The sequence continues at coordinate 71,795,798 of CM055095.1, read as the reverse complement.
ATTTATATTGTTACAGGATAGGTCCCTTGGCCTTTTAATACTGTAACAGTAGAAATCTAACCGTTTATGACGGTTGATATTCAAATAGACGCTCTGTTTCCATGCTCGAATTCATACTGTTCGCGAATATTTCGCGATAGTCTCTCTTCTTCTCAGCTTCGTGTTTCGCGAATTGTTCGCAATACTTGTCTCTTCATGACATTTTCGTCTTTGGCAAATTATTCACGACAGATGACAATTCTTGAGCTTGAAGAAGGAAGCTAGAATATTTCACGAACTGTTCAAAATAGTTTTGTGACATCTGAGGCTTGAACAAGACACTGTTTCGTGAATCTTTCGAGTTGGTCACGAATAGAAAAGTTTCAAGTTCGCATTCGTTTCTTTCTCATCCTTTGTCAGGTAAACTACGCACTTTGTTAGTAGAATCAAGATCTGTCTGATCAATTGTTCTACATTGTATTAAAGATCATTATTTAATTTCGTAAGTTCAAAAGTTGATATAATGTGTGAATTTGGCATTCGATACTTTTGTATTCAAATGTCTCCTTCAATAGATTTTTTTTCATGTTTAGGGCTTTTGTATTTGATAATTGTCTTTGATAAGTGTACTTGAATATAATTATTTGACATTCATGAAAAATAGCATGTATTGTACTATTACAAAAAAGTTCACCCTATTACCCACAGACAAACAGATAATTGTCGAACAAAGTCCTTTGCATCATTATCATGAAAATGGTGGAGTATTACTCATCATTGGTGGCATATGAAGTTGACAATAAGGTGGTCTACATGGCCAATGATAGTGAGTGTGCAATCAAGGGGATTGGCACAATTCCTATTTCTCTCTCTACTAGTAGGAATGTGAATTTGAAGAATGTTTTGTTCAATCCATCAATAATTAAGGACCTTCTTAGTGTTAGCCAAATGCTTGAAAAAGGTCTTAAGGTGGAGTTTGATGGAGATGCTTGCTTGATCAAGAAGGAAGGTGAAGTGATTACAAAAGGGAAAGGCAAGGTAAAGTGTTCAAACTTGATGCTTGTGTTGTTGCTAACCAAGTTGGATGTATGTCAAAGGAGAAATTGTCAATGCCAGAGGTATGGCACAAGAGATTGGGGCATCTTAACTTCAAGTCATTGGAGGTAATGGCAAAGAGTTGTTTTTGGTCTTCCAAAGTCTATAACTAGCATGAATCATGTTTGTGAGCAATGTGCTTTATCAAAGTCACATAGATACCTTATAAGAGATCTATATCTAGATCTACTAGGCCTTTCTAACTTGTGCATTTGGATATTCATGGAGTTACTACAATTAGAAATGGTAGTACCAAGATGTATGTAGCATTTATTGATGATTTTAGTAGATTTTGCTGGGTGTATCTACTAAAGAGCAAGGATGAGGTGTATGATGTCTTTGTCAAGTTCAAGATTCCAAGGGAGGTCCAATTCAACATCAAAATCAAGTGCTTGAGAAGTGACAATGGTGGTGAGTACATTTCTACCTAGTTCAAAGCATTTTATGATGCAAATGGGATCAAGAGGGAGCTCACAAGTCCCAGAACACCACAACAAAATGGAGTGGCTGAAAGGAAGAATACAACCTTATGTGAAGGAGCCAAAGCCATGAGATCTCTTGCCTACAAGAGAAAGACCCTAAGCCCTACCTACTAGACAACTGCCTAAGTGGGCACACTACCTGAAGGGCCTTGAATCGGGCTCTTAGTAGTGCTTATGTATAAAAGCTTGAAAGCATGCAGTAATAAATAAACTTGAACATGATTTACATGCTGTAAAATTATGCGACTACCATCAAAATGGTTTTGTCAATGCATACTAGTTTGCTAGCAAAATGAAATCATTGCTCTCAAAAAATGAATGCACAAAGAAAATGCAATGGAAATCAATGCATTATGAAGGTGTTGCGGCTTATATTTGCACTTATCCTCCATTTGAGAACCTACACACAATAGGAGTCCAAAATTTGTACTAATCCTTCTTTGTTGTTGCTTCTTCTTGTTGGCCACATATTATTTCTCTTGGCTGCAAATTGCTCCTCCCACAAGCAGTACATTTGTTGCTTTGATACCACTGTGATGATTCTATCTATTTACATTCTAATAGTGTCGATCATTAGAGAATTAAGAAATAATAAAGAACATTAGGCTGAGAAAGAGGGCAGAGGAAAGCATTCAAGTGTGTGTGTGTGTGTGTGTGTGTGTGTGTGTGTGTGTGTGTGTGTGTGTGTGTGTGTGTGTGTGTGTGTGTGTGTGTGTGTGTGTGTGTGTGTGTGTGAGAGAGAGAGAGAGAGAGAGAGAGAGAGAGAGAGAGAGAGAGAGAGAGAGAGAGAGAGAGAGAGAGAGAGAGAGAGAGAGAGAGAGAGAGAGATTAACGAAACAAAGTTCCTCTTGCTTAAGCAAGACCAAAAATTTTGAAACCTTTATTCATAGACCAACAAGATAAAACAAGCATATAGTACTCAAAAAGCACCATAAAGCAAAACCTAATTCAAGACATCCAGTTGGTACTTGCCACCTTCCCACCACACAAAACTGCACAAGTTAGCACACTGAGGAAGGCAGGTGTCAACGCTGAATTTCCGTTGTTATCCATGTACAAAACAAGTTTAGCAACTTAACGACTTATAGTATTTAATGAAATAATGCAATACAATCTTCTCCACTTAAAGTGATCAATAGCGATAGGCCACACCATATCCTTAACCATATCAGGGCATTCCATCATTTAGATCAGTCTAATGGTATTGGTCCATATCTATCTATGAAATTAAAGCATACGTATTCAAAAACTAGTTGTGCTACATAAATTGCAACTCGCAAATGAGAGATAGCGTGGATTAGTGCTCAAGTACCGACACAGGAACCTTTCATATAAAACAAAGGCGATGCACCATTTTCGTAACCCTTGAGCATATCCATGCTTTCCAAGAGCCCGCAAGCTCTCACTCTGTTTTATACATTTTAAATACCAATCGTGTCTTAAGGGTAAAGCAATACATGTGTGCACTTAAACATGGCCAAGCATTTTACCCTGACACTTGTAATAGGATTAGGGCAAATCCATGCTGTTCCAATCCCTACAAGTGTAATGATCTCTTGCACAACTCCATGTGCATTAAGAGATTCTAGGTTATCAATACTTGTTTTATTGGCTTATACCTTTATAAAGGGAAACAACTGAAGAACAATAATAGGTTTTGTCTCATTTAGTGAGGTATGTTGTTTTTTTAATGAAAAACGAAATTAGATTGGTCATTTTTCTTTTTCCAAATGTAGGTTTAATAAGAATGTTTTCATATTATTTATCACCGTCTTACCACCAATCGTCCATACATATGAATATTCATGCAAATACAATCATTTTATTGTAAAGTAGTCAACCAAATAATGTTTTGCATCACAAACCTGAATGGATGTCGTGAGAGAATCCTGTGAGGCAGTCACGATGGTTACGAAGGACGTTTCCTTCGAATAATGGTAATCAACAAGTTCAAGTCTATTTAGTGCCATGGATTTACAACCGTCGTAGAATCAATAAGTAATGACAAAAGCCCGTACTCATATTTGGAACGAAACTGCTTCTAAAACTAGCTAAAAAAGCATAGTATCGTATGTATGCTACCATTATATCAAAGCACCATGATGTTTGCCATACACATACATGTATCAGAGTATTTTCTGAATCAAAAAAGGAATAACGATGATATTCTACAATCTATAAGCCGTTGTAAAGCAAGAGACATATTTCACTCAATGCCAATGTCCATATTTGACTTATAACATATTGTAAGCACTATGTAGATTGTGAGCAAGAAAACTAAGAAGCTGGTAGCTGTCCACCAACAATGGACCATCTTTCCATTAAAGATCCATTGTAAGAGAATCAATAAAGTAGCTCCATCGTTGTCCAACCAGCGATGGAGGTCATAGTTTGAAGCTAACATATGTGTGAGAGAGTATACTGATGATCCATCAACATGTAAATTCTTAAAATTGGAAAAAGCTAACTTGATTAGATATTGTAAATACCATAATGACTTGTACCTATCATCATTAGACATGTGTGGAGCCTGTTTCCACATGTGGAATCTAAGCCTAAGTCATTTAGATAGATCATATAGGTTGTACATCTCATTTAGTTTGAAAACTAGTGGTTAAATTGGCCAAAAACTAGTTTAGTAGTATTATGCCACTTGGCACCATTCTAGTGGTAAAAAATGCTATATCACATGTAGTGATCAAAGCAAAGATTAGTTTCCAATTGACTAGGTTGAAAAGTGATGTGATACAAAATTTGTGATCTAGATCTTGTGTAAATCCTTCTAGATTTTTGAATGTGTTCAAATCTAGTTTCTTTAGAGTTAAAAATTACGATTTGCAAAGTCATGTTACAAGTTATTACTTCCTCATCATGGCATCAATAGGTGGCAACCTATTGGAGGCAAGTAAGGATCCACAATACTTCCACTTCTTCGATCACAAATGCCGACACATCTCCAATCCCTATCACCATCACTCAAACATCACACCCTCCATCTACTCAATCCGTCCATCATGAACAGTACATCGCATTGTATCAAAACGTACAACAACATCCCCCACCATCCTACACACCTACCTCTCAGCAGTATCCTCCTATTGGGGAGTGGCAGTACCTTCCAAAAAATGTGCGACGGGCCATAAACGCTCAAAGTGATGCCATGCATTACCTCTACTCTTCAATCAATGAGTATCAGAATTGGTGCAACTTCTCGCAAGAGGAAAATGTGCAGTTGACAAACAAGGTCCAAGAATGGCAGATTTATTCCATGGAATTAGAACAAGAGGTCGCTCAATTAAAAAACAAAGAAAGAAAACTCATGGCTGACCTCAAAGAGCTGCACCGAAATAACAAGGACGTTCACGCACGCTTACAACGTAGGGATGATCTCATCAAGACCCTGGAAACATAGTTAGAAGGTGAACGAAGAAGCCACAGGAACTTATGGACCGCTATGATGGGCAATATTCAATGGATTGATTTCAACTAGTTCCAAGCACCACCAATCCCGGAAGGCACCGTAATACCTCTCGCTTCCTATCAGAAGTTAACTCAGGTACTGATGGCAAATCAGGCGCAAGCACAACAATTGCAGCAGACCACTCTAGCAAATCAAACTGTGCTCAACACACGGATTGAGGAGCTAGAAGGACAGCTAAAAAATATTACGCCAGCAGCTACCAACAATACACACATATCATGAAGAAACACACGCTAAGCACCATAGACAACATGATGCAGGAACTAATGATCCTAGACCTTCGCGCTACACATGACAACAACGAGATAATCCTAGGTATCACTCGGCAATGGTGGAAACTCAAAGCACACAACGGGGTACTACCACGAACCACGAACGAGGCATCTTAGCTGAAGAGCATAACCCCACTGCCACCCAACCTGAGACCACCTATCAAGCCTCATCGCCCTCACTCGATGACACACCCCTCTCCCCACCACATGAACAATCACCTCACTACCTCGACACTCAACCTTTTCACCATCCACTACTTATCTACTCCTCAAATACCCAACCCTCCCCCGTGAACTTTTCTCAACCATACCAAACCCTCCACCACCCACACTTACCACAACTATAGATGTCCGACACAGAATCATGCCGAAGAATCCTAGCCGACAAATGTTAATGTCAGAGGAGTTTAATAAAGCATATCCAAACTGGGAGGACCGAGGTGGGTACACTCTTCCCGATTTCACGATATGTAAATCTGACAAGGGGTGTTAGCATTGGAGCCGCAACCTCAGTGGCGACGTGCTATGATGTTGGAAAATGCACATGCTTTTGAGTGATATATTGCGGCACCAACTTACATGCGTGTCAATCCAACATATTATCCCATAAGGTGCAGAGAAGTATTCACACTAGAAAGGGTTTTTAATAAAATATATTGGCCAATTCTACCTAAAGAAGTTGAGACTGATGATCCAGCGACCGATTTTGTAGCCAATTGCAACTATTTCTATCGGAGACATCATACAAATCCGGACCGCCATGTTAGGTACTTTGCAGATCATTGCGGCCTAATATTATTCCTTTCTACCTTAAATTGTTTCTGGGATAGAGATCTGCTGCCAATAGTTTTGGATCTAAATATGCACCTAAGCATACCCATGGATCACATCAATGTGGTAAGGCTTTTCTATCGGACAACGATCACCAACGAACTTCACGTTGACATGGTTGAATCTTGGTACATGTACAAATTTCTACAGAACATGCTTGATTACTATCGGTCGCAACCATTTTTGGACAAAATTCGATTCGAGAGAATGGAGCAAATTGGTAGAGAAGTTCATAAAATCTGGCTCGCCATCAATGTAGAGCTGTGGGAAGACCAAACAAGACAACAGGCAGTGGCAATTGGCGTGGACTGCCAATCTTTTGAAGGAGGGGTTAATGTAGGCTGATATTCTAAGGAATATTCAAGCCATCTTGAAAAAGATACAGACTTAAGCCTAGAACTGGATCAGCCAAGTTTAGGCCTTTGCGCCATGTTGTAACGGCTTAAAGTTGTTCTAAGCCCAAGTCTAGAAGATTGGAACTTAAACTACTCTGAATAAGTTCAACTTAAGTTAGTTCAGTTGTTTATGGTCCATTGGGGGTCTGTCCCATGGTACCAAGTTAAGTCTATGTGGTCTATTTGTCCCATAGTGCCTTTTTGTAAGTGACCACCACTCCAAGTATATATAGGAGTGGAAGAGTCTATTTTGGGGGAAGAACCTCATTTGCATAATAGAGCTTTATCTTCTTTCATTGAGAGTTCTCCTCTGTGACGATTTATAATTGTTACACTGTGTATTATAATTTCTATGATCCAAGTTAATTAGTTTTATTTTATCGTTGGGCCTTTCACAAGTAGGCTAAGCCTTTGTGAAGTTGGGTTTTAGGTTAAGCCATCAGTTGAGTTAGGTCAAGCCATCATTTGAGTCAGTTCCTAAGTAGAGAAATGAGAGAAGAGCGGATCTTACCCTCAGAATATTCATCCTATGCTTGTACTGTCTTCTTAGTATCCATATCTAAGCTAGCTGGGAAAGCCTTAGTGAGGGTTAGTTGGGAGAAGCCATAACTCGATCTAGTTGGAGCCATAGCCAGTGTGGATGCTAAAGAGCTAACAGTCAATCCATGTAAAAGTTCAGTCTTTTAATCAGCAAGTCTTCTTTTGTCCCACTGCCTTGTCCTTCCTTTCCCTTGTATCCTGTAAATGTCTTTATTTTTCGATATTCTATCCAAAAACAATAGAACTTGGATTGTTTAGTTTAAAAATACAGGTCCTTTTATTTGAGTTCTGGAAAAAAATATTTTGCAAAGTAGAAAAGCTTGGTCTTTTGAGGAGGCATTCAATTTCTCTAATGTTTTCGGCATCACCTAGATTGGCAAGAAGTTTGGAAGAGAGGTTTGCAACAAAGTTCGATAGATGCATCAATCGTGTGTTGGCGTACAAGAGGAAGGTGAGGTGTGACTTGACAACATCCCTAGCAGGTTTGTGTAGCCAAAGAAAAAAGGCATTCATTTGATTTTGGAAAGATGCACCGGGAAAGAAATCCAATGCAAGGTATCCAAAAGGTCGATAATGCAGAGCACTTTATCCTTAGGCCCAACGACATTACATGTAGCACGACCAATTTCAGTAATAAAACAATGCAATATGCTTGTTTCATACAACATATCAAGGTGTGAATGAATAGATTAAGAGGAAGAAGGGGCTCCCCATAGCCATGATCAACAGCTTCCTGGAACCAACCTGAGGACTAAAAACATGACAAAAAGCCTTTGTTAGCCTATAAATCAATGTAAGGTAAAGGTTTGGTACTATCCTTACCAAAGAATAGTCAGATTTATACCTCAAGGATGCACATAGAGAGATTAACGAAACAAAGTTCCTCTTGCTTAAGCAAGACCAAACCTTTTGAAACCTTTATTCATAGACCAACAAGATAAAACATAGCTGAAAAGCATATAGTACCCAAAAGCACCGTAAAGCAAAACCTATTTCAAGACATCCAGCTGGTACCTGCCACCATCCCACCACACAAGTAGCACAGTTAAGAAGACAGGTGTCAACGTTGAATGTTAGTTGTTATCCATGTACAAAATAAGTATAGCAACATAACAACTTATAGTATTTAATGAAATAATGTAGTCCAATCTTTCCTACTTAAAGTGATTAAAGGCCACAACATATCCTTACCGTATCAAGGCATTCCACCATTCTGATCACTCTAATGGTATTGGTCCATATCCATCTATGAAATTAAAGCATACGTATATGAAAATTAGATATGCTACATAAATTGCAACTCGCAAACGAGGGATAGCGTGGATCAGTGCTCAAGTATTGGGACAAATACATGCCAAACCGATACTTGAACCTTTCGTATAAAAATGAAGGTAATGCACCGTTTTCATAACCCTTGAGCATATCCATGCTTTCCAAAAGCCCACCAGGTATCGCTCTGTTTTACACATTTTAAATACTAATTGTGTCTTAAGGATAAAACAATACCTGTGTGCGCTTAAACATGGCAAGCATTTTACCCTAATACTTGCAATAGGATTAGGGCAAATCCATGTCGTTCCAATCACTACGTAACGATCTTTTGCACAACTCCATGTGCATTAAGAGTGTCTAGGTTATCCATACTTGTTTCATTGGTTTATACCTATCTAAATGGGAAACAACTGAAGAACAATCATAGGTGTTGTCTCATTTAGTGAGGTATGTTGTTTTTTTTATTTTATGAAAAACAAAATTAGATTGGTCATTTTTCTTTTTCCAAATGTAGGTAGGATAAGAACGTTTTCCTATTATTTATCATCATCTTACCACCAATCGTCCATACATACTAATATTCGTGTAAATACGATCATTTTATTGTAAAGTAGTCAACCAAATAATGTTTTGCATCACTAACTTGAATGGATGTCGTGAGAGAATCCTGTGAGGAAGTCATGGTGGTTACAAAGGACATTTCCTTCGAAGAATAGCAATCAGCAAGTTCGAGTCTATTTATTGCCATGGATTTACAACTGTCATAGAATCAATAAGTAATGACAAAAGCCCGTATTTATATTTGGAGCAAAACTGTTTCTAAAACTAGCCAAAAAAGCATAGTATCGTATGTATGCTCCCCTTACGTCAAAGCACCACGATGTTTGCCATATACATACCTGTGTTGGATTGTTTTTCAAATCAAAAAAGGAATAATGGTGCTATTCTGCAATCTATAAGCTGTTGTAAAGCAAGAGACATATTTCACTCAATGTCATTGTCCATATTCGACTTATAACATATTGTAAGCACTATGTAGATTGTGAGCAAGAAAACTAAGAAGTTGGTAGTTGTCCACCAGCGATGGACCATCTTTCCATTAGAAATCCATTCATTGAATCGATACAATTGATTCCATAGCCATGCACGAATTAGATTGGTTTTAGATTTAGTTGTGCGGAAGTGTATCAGGTGCGAAGATTAGAGCGTTGTAAAAATTACAGCAAATAAGGATCCTAAAACACTTGAAATGATGAGGGAAACAATATATTATGATTTCATAAGATTAGCACAAGTTGAACCATCAAAATCCATCAAAAATCTATGCTTGAACCTCACTAAATGGCCCAAATCCTTGAAGAAGGCTTCACACGTGTGAAAGTACGGCCTCCCACAGTCTGAGTACTGTACACCAGACCTACATTCAATCCTATAATCATTAGTAATCACAAGTACTCAAACAATTATGAACATAGAGAGCAATTGCACCATTATGAGAGAAAAAACATGAAATTGCTTGATTGATTTTGGTGAGATATCATCACCTATATATACATGATCCATCACGGTTTTGGGCAGGTATGAGTAGCCCTAAACCTATCCCTAATGCTAATTTTGGTGGATCTTTCATCCCTACCAAGTTAGGGTTGGAATCTTGGAGATCCCTCAACAATGCAAAAATTACCAAAAATAGCTCCTATTTTTTCTCCCTTGTATCTAAGCATAATTTGGACTCATTCCAAAGGTTCTAACACTTAGGTCTACTTGAGAACATCCTTATGAATGGAATCCTATGCTATTTGGCACGTGTGACAAGCCACATCATGACCATCTAACTATTTACAAGTCATATGACCAAAACTAGTCAAGCTAGAATTGTGAATTTTTAACACTCCTCCTCACTATCTAGCTTGGTTCAATCATTGCTTTACTAATCACTCCAAGTGATGATCTGAACTTCATAAAAGGTGTCTTTTGAAGTGGTTTAGTAAGTAGATCAGCTACACATTCATTGCTTGGAACATGCTCCAAAGCAATCTCCTTGGCTTGCACCATTTCTCTCACAAAGTGATGGCATATCTCAATGTGCTTAGATCTTGCATGGAAGATTGGGTTAGATGCAAGGTGTTGGGCTGATATATTGTCATTGTAGATGATTGGTGCCTCCTCTGAATCCATGATCTTTAGTTCCACCAATAATCTCTTGATCCAAAGTACCTCCTTTGTAGTGGTTGTCAAAGCTTTGTACTCGGCCTCGGTTGAAGATAGAGATATAGTTTCTTGCTTTTTTGAAAGCCATGAAACCACACCTTCTCCTATGAAAGTTGAATAGGCACTTGTTGATTTCCTATCCCTCTTGTCCCCTGCAAAATCTGAATCACTAAATGCATGAAGGTTAATCACATCTCCTCTATATAGAATCCCAAAATCCAATGTACCCGAGATGTATCTTAGAATCCTCTTAGCCTTTTTCCAATGCATATTCAATGGCTTTTGCATGGATTGGCTCAACCTACATACACTAAAGCTAAGATCTGGTCTAGTTATAGTGATCCACATTAAGGAACCTATAAGTTGCCTAAACAAAGTGATGTCCATGAAGGATCTTTCATCATCTTCATTTGGCACTTTTACATCTTGCTCCATTGGTGTGTCAACACTTTTGCATACTTCCATCTTAAACTTCTTCAAAAGACTTTGAGCATAGTTTACTTGACTTATAAAGATAAAATCAGACCCTCCAAGTACTTCTATGCCTAAGATGAAGTGAAGACACGCTAGATCTACCATCTTGAACTCTAAGGATAGATCTATCTTGATTTTTTCAATACCATCAACACTATTTCCACTAATGATGATGTCATCTACATAAATGAGTAAAAGTACAATACCAACATCATCAAACTTAATGTAAAGAGTGGGATCATATTCACTTTGAACAAAAGAAAGTGAAATAAGATAGCAATGTAGTCTTGAATTCCAAGATCTCGAGGCTTGCTTCAAGCCATAGATGCTTCTTTGGAGATGGCATACTTTGTTCTCCATTCCATGCTTGATGAACCCTTGTGGCTGCTCCATATAGATATCCTCTTCCAAAAAACCATTCAAGAAAGCATTAGAGACATCCATTTGACATAGAATCCATCCAAAATGTGATGCAAGTGCAATGATTAGTCTTATTGTGACCATCTTGGCCACGGGTGCAAAAGTTTCCTCATAGTCTATCCCTCTCTCTTGAGCATAACCTTTTGCAACTAATCTTGCTTTATGTTTGTTAACACTCCCATTTGCATTCAACTTAAGCTTGAAGACCCACTTGCATCCTATTACATTCCTTTGAGGTCTCTCAACAAGCAACCAAGTTTCATTCTCAATCAAGGCATCATACTCATCCAACATAGCTTTATACCATTCTTTGGAGCTCAATGCATCTTCAACATTAGACGGTTCTTCAAAACTAGATAAAGCATAAGAAGTGGATGATATACCCTCAACTTGCTGTCCTTTGCCTTGATATGTGAGCCTTGATGGCTCCACTTTTGCCCTTGAAGATCTCCTTGGTGTGATAGGTGGGTTTGGTGCTTGCTCCTCCATGAGCTCCTCCTCAAAACCAAGATCTTGCTCCTCGGCCATCTTCTTCTTGATTGTTGGAGCACTTGAGCCTTCTTGAAGCATATGCATATGATGTTCATCAAAGATGACATCCCTTGAAACAACAAATTTGTTCAAGGATGGGAGATAGACTTTGTAGCCCTTGCTTGAGCTTGCATATCCAAGCATGATCCCTCTTGTGGAAGATGGATCCTCCTTGGTTCTTGTTTCCAATGGCACATGCACATAACATATACACCCAAAAACTTTCAAGTGATTAAGATTGGGTTTCTTTCCATACAACATCTCATATGGAGTTTTGCCTTCAATTGCTTTGCAAGACACCCTATTCATCAAGTAGTTTGCACATACAAGAGACTCACCCCAAAAGGATTTGGGCAAACAAGCATCTAATCTTAAAGCCTTAGAACATTCACATAATGTTCTATTCCTTCTTTCAGCAACTCCATTTTGTTGAGGAGTGTAAGGACAAGAAGTCTCTTTCTTGATCCCTTCCTCCTCACAAAAGGCCTTGAACTCATTGGAGATGAATTCTCCACCATTGTCACTTCTAAGAATCTTGATGCTATGATTATGATGCTTTTCCACAAACAACTTGAACTTTACAAAAGTATCAAATACTTGAGACTTGAAGGAAAGTAAGAACACCCAACAATATCTTGAGTAGTCATCAATGAAGGTTAAAAACATGGATGAACCTCCATTAGATTTGGTGCTAGCAATGTGCACATCCGAGTGTATGAGTTCAAGAGGATGAGATGACTTTGTGATGGAGTTAGGAAACACCTTCTTATGTGCCTTGTATAAGGCACAAGGTTCACAAACCTTGTCTTCCTTCCCAATAGACCTTGGTAGGCCTAAAGCATACTCCTCCTTGATCATAGCCTCCATGGAACCCGAGTTGACATGTCCAAGTCTTTTGTGCCATAAAGTAAAGGTAGATATCTTGCTCTTCTCGGCCAACATGACAACATTAGTATCCACAAATGCATCCAGCTTATAAAGTTTGCCAAGTCTAGTGCCCTTAGCCACTATCTTACCCTTATTCTTGATGAAACATTCATTTGAAGCAAAGTCAACATTGAAACCATTGTCTACCATTTGGCCAACACTTAGTAGATTCTTTGTTATTGTAGGAATGTACAAAACACCTTCTATGTTGATCTTTTTGGAAGATCCTAAGCAAAGGGGAATGCTACCAACTCCTTCAATCTTACAAGCTTCATCATTTGCTGTATAGATAGACTTTATAGGTCCATCATAAGATAAGAGAGAAGAGAAAAACTCCCTTTTACTAGTCATGTGTGAACTAGCACCCGAGTCAATCCACCAAGGATCTTCTCCTTTGAAGCTTGTTGAAGAAAATATGGACATCATGAGAGAGTCCTCATGTGAGCTCTCCTCCTCCTCCTCTTTGCTCATGTTGGCTTGGCTTTTATCTTGCTTCCTCTTGAAGCATTCCGAGGCATAATGCCCCATCTTGCTACAGTAGTAGCACTTCACCTTTGATTTGTCCTTCTTGACTTTGGTGGTTGATGGAGATGCCTTTGGGGGTCCTTCTTGATCCTCAAGCTTTGTAGACTTCTTGAATGTTGATCCTTTGGCTTTGGACCTGCCTTTGCCTTTGGTGAAGAGAGCTTGGTCCTCTCCACCTTGGATGGAAAGCCTATCCATCCTCTCTTGCATTTGGATCCTTCTTGATTCCTCGGCCATGAGTGTGCCTTGGAGTTCTTCAAGTATGGGTAGCTTACCCATAATTGCATATCCCTGAACCAAATTGTCAAATTCAAAGCTTAGTCCATTCAATATGAGTTGAACAAGCTCTTCATCCTTGATAGGGTCACCTATAAAGGCTAGCTCTTTGTTCAATTCCTTTACTCTTATGACAAAAGTATGTGCACTCTCTCCTTTCTTTTGATAGCTTCTATAGATTTGATTCTTCAAAGCTAACATTCTATTTTGGTTCTTGGATTCATAGACCTTTTTCAAAGTCTCCCAAGCATCTTGAGCTTAAGTGCAATCTCCTACCTCTCTTAAGAGTTCATTTGCAACATTCATTTTTATGCAATGTAGTGCAACATTGCACCTCTTGATGTATTTGGCTTTTTCTTGAGGATGAATAGGTTCACCCTCCTTACCATTTACAATTTCCATCAGATCTTGCATGATCATGATAGATTCCATTCTAACTTTCCATATGGAATAGTTAGTCTTGTTGAGCCTTTCATTAGTATCCAAAAGATATGCATTTATAGATGCCATCTAGTTTCCTAATCAAGGACTTGACACAAATGAAGGTTACTTGTATTGATTTGATTGAAGGTCTACCTTATCCCACTTCTTAGGGACCTGAAAAGATCAGTAATAGACTTCCTATAAAGATCTAAGAATGATCTCTAACAAAATCAAATCATAGAATACTAGAAACAATGCACTTGCTTGATTGAAGTAGACAATACTAGTAGAATTGCCCCTCTTTCTATAAAGAACATTAAAGCTTCCAAATGATCTGATCAAGAGTGAATTTCAGCAACCTAATATACTTCCAAAATCACTTGTAAAAGATCTAAATGGAACTTAATGAGGATGCAACACAATCTACTATCCAATCACAAGCAAAAAATGATCAAAATTGATGAAAAATTGATCTAATTTGGTGCATAAGTCAAGCAATGGTTGGACTGAACCTAAATCACTTTAGGAGGTGCCTACTACACCTTAGAACAGCCTTGAAGAGTCCCCAAAACTCTGATCTTCCCTCTCGTTGAATGCTAGAAAGCCTTCTCTATGAAATCACCTCCAAAACTCGCTTAGAAATCAATGCTTGGAGCAAGCAAAACTTGCTATCTTGGTAATGTGAATTGAATTCAACTTTGCCTCTGGTTTCAGACACCTAAACACCTGCAAATTAAGTCACACAACACCAATCTCCAATGTATTTGACTCACTTTGAGTTCTAGAATCAATACTAGATGCTAAGATCCAATCTACACAAGATTTAGATCAAAAATTGTGATCAAATTGAATGAAAACCAAGGATTTAGCTCATTTCAGCCTTTAGGCTCTGATACCATGTAAAAATTACAGCAAATAAGGATCCTAAAACACTTGAAATGATGAGGGAAACAATATATTATGATTTCATAAGATTAGCACAAGTTGAACCATCAAAATCCATCAAAAATCTATGCTTGAACCTCACTAAATGGCCCAAATCCTTGAAGAAGACTTCACACGTGTGAAAGTACGGCCTCCCACAGTCTGAGTACTGTACACCAGACCTACATTCAATCCTATAATCATTAGTAATCACAAGTACTCAAACAATTATGAACATAGAGAGCAATTGCACCATTATGAGAGAAAAAACATGAAATTGCTTGATTGATTTTGGTGAGATATCATCACCTATATATACATGATCCATCACGGTTTTGGGCAGGTATGAGTAGCCCTAAACCTATCCCTAATGCTAATTTTGGTGGATCTTTCATCCCTACCAAGTTAGGGTTGGAATCTTGGAGATCCCTCAACAATGCAAAAATTACCAAAAATAGCTCCTATTTTTTCTCCCTTGTATCTAAGCATAATTTGGACTCATTCCAAAGGTTCTAACACTTAGGTCTACTTGAGAACATCCTTATGAATGGAATCCTATGCTATTTGGCACGTGTGACAAGCCACATCATGACCATCTAACTATTTACAAGTCATATGACCAAAACTAGTCAAGCTAGAATTGTGAATTTTTAACAAGCGTCACAATTGACTCAAACTATCAGTCATAGAAGACAATTTAATCTACGAATAAGTTTTTCTGCAAGCAAAAAAGAATCAAAACATGAATAAAATAAACATTCAATCACAATACACACGACCTAGGTTACTGGAACAATGATTATTTACTCGCAAATAGATACAGTCTAAATGCAGTCAGAGTTGCCTTCTTCCTAAAATAATACTTTGTAATAATAGCGAGAAAGAACAAAACAATTGCGCTTTGGATGTTCAATTGATCGAATAGATAGATTATTGAGCTAATCAATATCTTCTTGTCTGTCTGCAACTCTATATTTTTCTTTGTATTTCTTGAAGAACTATAAGGCTTCAGATTTGTGCTTCAGAAAATATACAACAGTTCTTTTAGAATAGTCATCTATAAATGTAATAAAGAATTTAGCACCAAGCAATGATGGTGTCTACGTTGGGCCACATATATCGGTATGTACAATGTCTAGCAAATATTTAGATATGTGTTCTTGATTTGACTTAAATGGCCTTCTTGCCTGCTTTCCGACGATATAGCTTTGGCAGATAGGAGGGTTGACAATTTGATAGTCCAAATCAAGAACTGAAGAATGCCTAGACATGTTACCTATCAATACATGATTAAGGTGACCAAATCTTTAATTCCAAATCAATGCTTTATTGATAGATATTGAGCTGATTAAAGCACAATCAAGCATAGAGCTACAAGGACTAAGCCTATAGAGATATCTCTGCCTCTTTCCGAGTTTCAAGAATTCTCTTGTTTTTTAGGACTGGACACTCGTTCGTCGTATGGTTTTGCATGCACACTGAACACCATACATTTTCTCGTCTTGGATACTGCAGCTGGTTTGGTTCTGGTTGATGTGGCATTACTGCTACAGCTCTCTGTAAGGCCTTCAGTTTCTGGTCAAACTATGTCGTAAGTTGCTCCATCTGTTGTTTGTGTAATTTCGTCATTTGCTCCAACATCAGTTTTGTGGATAGAGCAGATGCGGATGGTAATGATGATGCTAACGAGGGAGTAGGGGTATGGGTGGATGGATATTCGTCGTCAGATCCCTCATCCTCTTCCCTGATGGCATCTTCCATAGCTTCTTGAAGACTCAACGTACTGCTCCCATTGTTTCAGTTCTCTTCTAATGCTTCGTGGTAGTCTGGCTAGGAACCACATGATCACCACATGATCGGGAGTTAGGGCTACACTGCACTCGGATCGTAAGTGTTTGACCCGCTCAATATAGTCCCTGACCCTTTCTCGTTTTTCCATTTTGACTTTGCTCAACAGGAGGAACGGGTCTTCCAAGAACTTTCTTGGTTTAAAGCGCGTAATGAGAGCCACTTTAACCGCTTCCCAGGTAGATTTTTCTTCCTCTAACAGGTTGAAAAACCAATCCTGAGCCACTGCCAATAAGGACATGAGGAACAACATCAGCTTCTCCGCAGGTGTTCGTTTGCCGTAGATTTCACAAGCTTGCTCGTAGATCTGGAGGAATCAGATGGGATCTGATGATCCGTCGTATTTTGATATTTCCATTCGTGGTGCTCTCCGGACTGCTTGCAAGGGAGCGATAGGTGCAAGTTGGCCCATTGGATCCATTGGTGTTGGGTCCGGTTCTGCCTCTTGTTGCACGGCTGCTAATCTGGGAAGGTCTGGTGCTTGATTTGCTATCCTTCGTGCTATTGACCGTCTCGATCTCAGATTCATCCGATGGTGGGTTCCAAAGTGATTCGATCTTGCTTCTACAGTAGGATGTTGTCTGAATCTCAAGGATCTGATCGATCTGATCGGCCGGAAGTGAATTTTAGGCCTTTTACGGTGGTTTTCCCTTGATAACTTTTTACTCCTTGCATTGATTGACCTGAGATTTTGACAGTAGCTAGATCTGATGCAGATCTTTCCATTGATCTGATCTGCAAGGTTCTCTTGTGTGAGGGTTGGCTGTGTGAGGGTTCTTTAGCTGTTTTTGCAGATAAAAAACTTGATATCTCTGTGATCTTTGGGAAGTAACTCTCGCAAGGCTCACAGTAGCTGGATCTAGTTCAGATCTCACTATAGAATTCTTTGTGAGAGTTAACTCTTGCAAGAAGTGAAAATTTCACTGTCTGCGAGGGTTCAAAACCACTTTTTTGGCTTGATCCTCACCAAATCTCAAAACTAACTCTCACAGGCTTCATCACTGATGTAAATTAATATTTTGAATCGATTGAGAGGGTCTGTGAGAGTTCTTACTGGAAGGATTTGTTGGATCTTCACATTTTAGTGATTTTTTTAGCACTTAAACCCAATTTTCTGCTCACTGGAATCAAACTAACTCTCGCAAGCTCTTATGTGTCCTGGTCTCACTGAGATGGAACTTCAAAATGCTCTACGAGAGTTCTTGACCATTGGAACTAAAATTTTTGCTGTCTGCGAGGGTTCACTGGTACTTTCCCGTCTTTTTTTCACTGAGAACTCTCGCACAGGCACTTAGACATCAAACTAACTCTCGCAAGCTTCTCTGTGTCTTGGTCTCATTGAGATGGAACTTCAGAGGGCTCTGCGAGAGTTCTTATGAAAATTAGAATTTTTTTGGATTTTTTCAAGGGTTTTTTGAATTTTTTATGATTTTTCTCTAGTTTTTACAATCTGCTTGGAACTAACTCTCGCAGGCTTCTATGCAGGTCTGGGACAGTACCCTGGAGCTACTGCTAGTCATGCAAGAGTTAATTCACACTGGTTCTGGAGATATAAAAATCTGATGAGATTTTAGGCTCTTTTTCCCTCCAAAAATGCAGATTGGTGTGTTTCTTTTGGGTTTTTTGGCTGGTTGGTTTGGGTTTCAAGCCCTTAGAGGCTGTTCAGGGCCTCCTCTACCCTCTCACACCTCCTTCGCTAGTGTGAACATTCCAAACACAAAAAAAAATACAAAAAACTAACTCTAAACACCCAAAAATTTACCTAAAACTACTCTAAAAAGCAAGAACTAGTTAGTGGAAACCTATCCTCGACAACGGCGCCACTGTAGGGTCGAAGATCTTGCGTAGTATAGCCCTCCCGCCTGTCAACAAGGGTTAGATCACTGGATAGGTACCTAACTATGCATAGATGCTAATTTTAGTTAGTTTCCTACTTCCTCCCTAACTCTATTCACCATTAACACTACTCTCCCTTAACTCTACTCCTCTACTCTAACATTCATCATGATTTGGGTGAAGGAAAGGGATAGAAAAGGAGAGGAAGAGAGAAAAGAAGAGAGAAAGAGAGAGAGATGAGATGGAGATTAGCTCAAATGCTCAATGTCATTGCTTATGGAAAAACCTTAACTAGCATAACCAAAAAGCATGGGAAATGAAAATAACAAGCAATCACAACAATAGCATAAGCAAAGTGATTAGCAAATGAGGATGCTTGAGCTCTCAAAATGGTAGAGTCTCCTCCTCTCTATTAAACATGAAAATAATGTACAAATGGTGTCTTTTTATAAAATGGGGAAGGCCCTTGCCCCTCAATCCTATTGGCTAATATTCACATTGATCCTATCCATTCATCTTGGACCTAACTTGATCCAAGGGTCCACAGAAAGTACATTGAAAATCACAAGATTCATGTGAGTCCAAAATTGGACCCAACTCTAAAAAGTAAACTCTGAATTAAGAATTGACTTTGGGCCTCAAGTTTTATTTTAATTACAAAGGGCCCAAGTCTATTATTTTATTTACAACTTCACTTGCGTGCGCATTGGGCCCTGGGCTTATACACACAGGATGCCATGCCCTCGCAACACATTTTATTGGATGATTTTATTTATTTATACTTTGTTGGGAATACCCCCAACAGTGGTTTGTTGCATCCGTTAGATATCCCTGATAAGAGATGAGAAATCATATCTATGGATTTTGTAGTTGGACTTGATTCTATTTGGGTTGTAGTGGATCGGTTAACTAAGTTAGTTGCATTCATACCAGTTAAGTCAACTTTAAAGGCTTCTAATTTAGCCCAGATCTTTGTTGAAAGATTATTTCGGTTGTATGGTCTGTCTAGTGACATTTTTAGTGATAGAGATCCCCTCACTTTTGGTTAGCAGTATTCCATAAACTAGAAACTTCTTTGAGTTTAAGTTCTTCTGATCATCCTGAATCAGATGGCTAGACAAAAAAGACTAATCAAAATATGAAAGATATTTTGAGGACGTATGTTTCTCATAGGCAATTTCATTAGGAAGATTATCTCCCACTGGTTGAGTTTGAATATAATAGTAGAAAACATTCTACTACAGGTTATAGTCCTTTTATGCTTATGTACGATTTTCAATCTAGATCTCCAGTAAATGTTGAGACGAAGTCTGTTAAGATCCAGAAGGTTGCTGATTTCTTGCATGATATGCAAGAGATATTGCAAGTGGCTGAGGATCGTATTCGTAGTGAACAGGATAGAGCTAAACACTATACCGATCTTAAGAGATCTCCAAGAAATTGTAAAGTTGATGATTGGGTATATCTTCGGATTCCAAAAGATTCTAAGATGTTACGTACAGGGAAGCATTATACAGACCGTTCAGGATTGTACGTAGAATTGGTTCTTTGGCATATGAACTCGATCTTCAAGGAAAATCGACTGCACACCCATTATTTCATGTAAGTCATTTGAAACCAAGTTTACATGGATGTCATACAGTTGGATCCTATGAGGATTTATCTTATTTGGAAGACTTGTCACTTGGGTACCTTTGGAACCTGAGGAGGTGCTTAGAACCAAAGATAAACAATTGAGAAATCGTTCTATATCTGAGTGCTTAATTCGGTGGAAAGGTCAAACTGAGGATGATGATTCGTGGGAGAGAGTTGATAGCATAAAGAAAAATTTCTCTACGTTTAGCTTCTAAGGATAGAAGCAGTTTGAGGGAAGAATGTTATGCCCATGACCAGTACATAGGATTCGGTATACTCCTAGTCTTGGATACACAATACTCTAGTGAAACAAGTTGTTAGTTATGCCACATCATACTGGACGTGACCCAAAAGTAACTAATATCCTTGTGAGCCCCAGAACACACTAAATGGAATCAGTACAAGGTTTGGGGCCGGTGCATGTGTAGAGTATCAATAGCAATTCTATGAATAGAGGATCCAAGCATAGAGACTCTATTCTGGAGGAATCTATGAGAGAGTTAGGACCTTGCATGTCTTTGTGCATAGGTGGTTCATGGCTCTATAAGAAGAGGCCAAAGTCGCCCTACTCCTCACATTTGTGATTGATTCATTGCCAGGCTCTCGCTCTACTTTCATGCTTCCTATTCCTTGGCTTGGGGATGAAGCTTCTAGAATTTGATTGGATGCTTCTACTTGGTTGGGTGGTCTCTCCATAGTGTGTTTTCCGTTTGTGTTTGTCTTGTAAGCAGGATCTTGAGGAGCTTCCCTTATACAATAGATGTTATCACATCAATTAGATTCAAACACAGAGTCAGAATAAGCTATTGAATAATCTTCGAATCATTGTAGCCATTACAGAACTAAGAGCTAGTTTCGAGTTCACGATTATTACTGCAATTGTCTTGTGCTTGTTGTTCACCTAACTTGTATTCTTTACTTTCTGAATTAATTCATTGTTCTATCGTGTTTAAAATAATGTCAATGTGTATGTTATGCCACTTTGTCTTATTGGTTCTATTTGATGTTGCTCTCTTATAGATTTGTCTAAACTGTTTAACGTTTATTTTTGCAACTAATAGTCGTTAGACTTTGTGGTTGCCTACGTAATTGATCCTATCAATTCTGATGACTTCAAAATTAGAATCAAACATAAAAGAAGATTTTAGTTTGAAAAGAGCCCTATAAGGATTGCCACATAGGCTGTCTGAGTTTACAACTCAGGCAGCCAAGTAAAATAAAACTAAAATGAATTAAATTATTAATGCGAAAAAAGAGATAATAACGAGTGTAAGAGAAGGCTTGAAAAAATGCCCAATTTGATGAGGTGGGATGGTGCAAGTTTTTTCACAATTAATGGTATATTAGATTTAAAAGAATTTAACTTATAGTTGAGAGAGAGAGAGAGAGAGAGAGAGAGAGAGAGAGAGAGAGAGAGAGAGAGAGAGAGAGAGAGAGAGAGAGAGAGAGAGAGAGAGAGAGAGAGAGAGAGAGAGAGAGAGAGAGAGAGAGAGAGAGAGAGAGAGAGAGAGAGAGGCACCCCCTTTGGGGTGCTTGCCTCATTCAGGGCACAATGCCCCGATGGTGGGCACTTGGCCCTGTAGGCCAGGTGCCCCCCCCCCCCCCCCCCCCCACACACACACACACACACACGAGCTTACATCCAAGAACTGCTTGACTTCCATGAGTTTCTCCTTAAGCATAGTGAAGCTGGGTTTTTGCTCCTGACTGTTTCTGCATTTTGCTCCTTATTGTTTATGTTGTTTTTGCTCTTTGTTGTTTGTGTTGTTTGTGTTGTTTGTGCTCCTTGTTGTTTGTGCGGTTTTGCTCTCCTTGCTGTTCCTGTATTTCTTCTGATCTTCTGTCTTGGAAGTAATAAGATGTTGCAACCTAAAGCACGTAGTGAGGT
Organism: Diphasiastrum complanatum; assembly: GCA_029204225.1. Lineage (NCBI taxonomy): Eukaryota > Viridiplantae > Streptophyta > Lycopodiopsida > Lycopodiales > Lycopodiaceae > Diphasiastrum > Diphasiastrum complanatum. Next base: position 71,773,533 of record CM055095.1, on the reverse strand, counting down.
ATGTTGCAAGCATCAACAGGTTGTTGAAGTGGCTTGAAGGTTCGTTGAAGTCTCTTGCTAATTTCTATAGGTCTTCCACCTATCCTACACAACGAGAATGTTTTGATTTCTAGAAAGCAATGTGGGCATTCACAACCATTTCTATAAGGAGGTGCATCCTTGGGATGCCTCTGAGAGTGACCGTAGTTCACATATGCATGTGGAGAGAGAGAGAGAGAGAGAGAGAGAGAGAGAGAGAGAGAGAGAGAGAGAGAGAGAGAGAGAGAGAGAGAGAGAGAGAGAGAGAGAGAGAGAGAGAGAGAGAGAGAGAGAGAGAGAGAGAGAGAGGATAATGGGCTAGGTGGTCCCCATGTAGAGAGAGATTGAGTTGAACTTGCCATTGACATTTTTCCTAGGTCATTCCACCATAAAAATGGGTGGGCCTAACAATCGTGCCATTGAAGCGCAATCAATAATCTACAAGAGATTATTGAAATTTTATACTTCCGAAATTTCTGGAGCTACAATCAAAACTTTCATTCAACTTCTGGAATCCGAGACAATTTTTTTGATTTTTGCTTCTAACTAAGCACTCCACTCCACTCCACTCCACACTTGAATGGAGCCCTTTTTCATCGGTAGATAAGCGATGAAAATTTGTCACATTGCTTCACGCAAGTTCACGTCAACCCAACCCAGTGTCCTCTAATGAAGGAGAATATTTTGTTAGTGAGCCTTTTGATGTAGACCTAGGGTATTTTGTTGGTGAGCCTTCTTCCCACGTAATGGATTTTTTGTGCTGATTACACCCAGTTTTTGGGCTTTTTTAAAAGCATAAAATGTCACTGAATTTTTTTAAAAAGAATTTTAAAATTCTGAAGCACATTCCAAACGCGCGTCAGACTGTGCGCATCAGACTGCTGTAAAAATTACAGCAAATAAGGATCCTAAAACACTTGAAATGATGAGGGAAACAATAGATTATGATTTCATAAGATTAGCACAAGTTGAACCATCAAAATCCATCAAAAATCTATGCTTGAACCTCACTAAATGGCCCAAATCCTTGAAGAAGGCTTCACACGTGTGAAAGTACGACCTTCCACAGTCTGAGTACTGTACACCAGACCTACATTCAATCCTATAATCATTAGTAATCACAAGTACTCAAACAATTATGAACATAGAGAGCAATTGCACCATTATGAGAGAAAAATCATGAAATTGCTTGATTGATTTTGGTGAGATATCATCACCTATATATACATGATCCATCACGGTTTTGGGCAGGTATGAGTAGCCCTAAACCTATCCCTAATGCTAATTTTGGTGGATCTTTCATCCCTACCAAGTTAGGGTTGGAATCTTGGAGATCCTTCAACAATGCAAAAATTACCAGAAATAGCTCCTATTTTTTCTCCCTTGTATCTAAGCATAATTTGGACTCATTCCAAAGGTTCTAACACTTAGGTCTACTTGAGAACATCCTTATGAATTGAATCCTATGCTATTTGGCACGTGTGACAAGCCACATCATGACCATCTAACTATTTACAAGTCATATGACCAAACTAGTCAAGCTAGAATTGTGAATTTTTAACACTCCTCCTCACTATCTAGCTTGGTTCAATCATTGCTTTACTAATCACTCCAAGTGATGATCTAAACTTCATAAAAGGTGTCTTTTGAAGTGGTTTAGTAAGTAGATCAGCTACACATTCATTGCTTGGAACATGCTCCAAAGCAATCTCCTTGGCTTGCACCATTTCTCTCACAAAGTGATGGCATATCTCAATGTGCTTAGATCTTGCATGGAAGATTGGGTTAGATGCAAGGTGTTGGGCTGATATATTGTCATTGTAGATGATTGGTGCCTCCTCTGAATCCATGATCTTTAGTTCCACCAATAATCTCTTGATCCAAAGTACCTCCTTTGTAGTGGTCGTCAAAGCTTTGTACTCAGCCTCGGTTGAAGATAGAGATATAGTTGCTTGCTTTTTTGAAAGCCATGAAACCACACCTTCTCCTATGAAAGTTGAATAGGCACTTGTGGATTTCCTATCCCTCTTGTCCCCTGCAAAATCTGAATCACTAAATGTACGAAGGTTAATCACATCTCCTCTATATAGAATCCCAAAATCCAATGTACCCGAGATGTATCTTAGAATCCTCTTAGCCTTTTTCCAATGGATATTCAATGGCTTTTGCATGGATTGGATCAACCTACATACACTAAAGCTAAGATCTGGTCTAGTTATAGTGATCCACATTAAGGAACCTATAAGTTTCCTAAACAAAGTGATGTCCATGAAGGATCTTTCATCATCTTCATTTGGCACTTTTACATCTTGCTCCATTGGTGTGTCAACACTTTTGCATACTTCCATCTTAAACTTCTTCAAAAGACTTTGAGCATAGTTTACTTGACTTATAAAGATAAAATCAGACCCTCTAAGTACTTCTATGCCTAAGATGAAGTGAAGACACCCTAGATCTACCATCTTGAACTCTAAGGATAGATCTACCTTGATTTTTTCAATACCATCAACACTATTTCCACTAATGATGATGTCATCTACATAAATGAGTAAAAGTACAATACCAACATCATCAAACTTAATGTAAAGAGTGGGATCATATTCACTTTGAACAAAAGAAAATGAAATAAGATAGCAATTTAGTCTTGAATTCCAAGATCTCGAGGCTTGCTTCAAGCCATAGATGCTTCTTTGGAGATGGCATACTTTGTTCTCCATTCCATGCTTGATGAACCCTTGTGGCTGCTCCATATAGATATCCTCTTCCAAAAAACCATTCAAGAAAGCATTAGAGACATCCATTTGACATAGAATCCATCCAAAATGTGATGCAAGTGCAATGATTAGCCTTATTGTGACCATCTTGGCCACGGGTGCAAAAGTTTCCTCATAGTCTATCCCTCTCTCTTGAGCATAACCTTTTGCAACTAATCTTGCTTTATGTTTGTTAACACTCCCATTTGCATTCAACTTAAGCTTGAAGACCCACTTGCATCCTATTACATTCCTTTGAGGTCTCTCAACAAGCAACCAAGTTTCATTCTCAATCAAGGCATCATACTCATCCAACATAGCTTTATACCATTCTTTGGAGTTCAATGCATCTTCAACATTAGATGGTTCTTCAAAACTAGATAAAGCATAAGAAGTGGATGAGATAACCTCAACTTGCTGTCCTTTGCCTTGATATGTGAGCCTTGATGGCTCCACTTTTGCCCTTGAAGATCTCCTTGGTGTGATAGGTGGGTTTGGTGCTTGCTCCTCCATGAGCTCCTCCTTAAAACCAAGATCTTGCTCCTCGGCCATCTTCTTCTTGATTGTTGGAGCACTTGAGCCTTCTTCAAGCATATGCATATGATGTTCATCAAAGGTGACATCCCTTGAAAAAACAAATTTGTTCAAGGATGGGAGATAGACTTTGTAGCCCTTGCTTGAGCTTGCATATCCAAGCATGATCCCTCTTGTGGAAGATGGATCCTCCTTGGTTCTTGTTTCCAATGGCACATGCACATAACATATACACCCAAAAACTTTCAAGTGATTAAGATTGGGTTTCTTTCCATACAACATCTCATAAGGAGTTTTGCCTTCAATTGCTTTGCAAGACACCCTATTCATCAAGTAGTTTGCACATACAAGAGACTCACCCCAAAAGGATTTGGGCAAACAAGCATCTAATCTTAAAGCCTTAGAGCATTCACATAATGTTCTATTCCTTCTTTCAGCAACTCCATTTTGTTGAGGAGTGTAAGGACAAGAAGTCTCTTTCTTGATCCCTTCCTCCTCACAAAAGGCCTTGAACTCATTGGAGATGAATTCTCCACCATTGTCACTTCTAAGAATCTTGATGCTATGATTATGATGCTTTTCCACAAACAACTTGAATTTTACAAAAGTATCAAATACTTGAGACTTGAAGGAAAGTAAGAACACCCAACAATATCTTGAGTAGTCATCAATGAAGGTTAAAAACATGGATGAACTTCCATTAGATTTGGTGCTAGCAATGTGCATATCCGAGTGTATGAGTTCAAGAGGATGAGATGACTTTGTGATGGAGTTAGGAAACACCTTCTTATGTGCCTTGGATAAGGCACAAGCTTCACAAACCTTGTCTTCTGCGTACTCCTCCTTGATCATAGCCTCCATGGAACCCGAGTTGACATGTCCAAGTCTTTTGTGCCATAAAGTAAAGGTAGATATCTTGCTCTTCTCGGCCAACATGACAACATTAGTATCCACAAATGCATCCAAATTATAAAGTTTGCCAAGTCTAGTGCCCTTAGCCACTATCTTACCCTTCTTCTTGATGAAACATTCATTTGAAGCAAAGTCAACATTGAAACCATTGTCTACCATTTGGCCAACACTTAGTAGATTCTTTGTTATCGTAGGAATGTACAAAACACATGCTATGTTGATCTTTTAGGAAGATCCTAAGCAAAGGGGAATGCTACCAACTCCTTCAATCTTACAAGCTTCATCATTTGTTGTATAGATAGACTTTATAGGTCCATCATAAGATAAGAGAGAAGAGAAAAACTCCCTTTTACTAGTCATGTGTGAACTAGCACCCGAGTCAATCCACCAAGGATCTTCTCCTTTGAAGCTTGTTGAAGAAAATATGGACATCATGAGAGAGTCCTCATGTGAACTCTCCTCCTCCTCCTCTTTGCTCATGTTGGCTTGGCTTTGATCTTGCTTCCTCTTGAAGCATTCCGAGGCATAATGCCCCATCTTGCTACAATAGTAGCACTTCACCTTTGATTTGTCCTTCTTGACTTTGGTGGTTGATGGAGATGCCTTTGAGGGTCCTTCTTGATCCTCAAGCTTTGTAGACTTCTTGAATGTTGATCCTTTGCCTTTGGACTTGCCTTTGCCTTTGGTGAAGAGAGCTTGGTCATCTCCACCTTGGATGGAAAGCCTATCCATCCTCTCTTGCATTTGGCTCCTTCTTGATTCCTCGGCCATGAGTGTGCCTTGGAGTTCTTCAAGTATGGGTAGCTTACCCATAATTGCATATCCCTGAACCAAATTGTCAAATTCAAAGCTTAGTCCATTCAATATGAGTTGAACAAGCTCTTCATCCTTGATAGGGTCACCTATAAAGGCTAGCTCTTTGTTCAATTCCTTTACTCTTAGGACAAAAGTATGTGTACTCTCTCCTTTCTTTTGATAGCTTCTATAGATTTGATTCTTCAAAGCTAACATTCTAGTTTGGTTCTTGGATTCATAGGCCTTTTGCAAAGTCTCCCAAGCATCTTGAGCTTAAGTGCAATCTCCTACCTCTCTTAAGAGTTCATTTGCAACATTCATTTTTATGCAATGTAGTGCAACATTGCACCTCTTGATGTATTTGGCTTTTTCTTGAGGATGAATAGGTTCACCCTCCTTACCATTTACAATTTCCATCAGATCTTGCATGATCATGATGGATTCCATTCTAACTTTTCATATGGAATAGTTAGTTTTGTTGAGCCTTTCATTAGTATCCAAAGGATATGCATTTATAGATGCCATCTAGTCTCCTAATCAAGGACTTGACACAAATGAAGGTTACTTGTATTGATTTGATTGAAGGTCTACCTTATCCCACTTCTTAGGGACCTGAAAAGATCAGTAATAGACTTCCTATAAAGATCTAAGAATGATCTCTAGCAAAATCAAATCATAGAATACTAGAAACAATGCACTTGCTTGATTGAAGTAGACAATACTAGTAGAATTGCCCCTCTTTCTATAAAGAACATTAAAGCTTCCAAATGATCTGATCAAGAGTGAATTTCAGCAACCTAATATACTTCCAAAATCACTTGTAAAAGATCTAAATGGAACTTAATGAGGATGCAACACAATCTATTATCCAATCACAACCAAAAAATGATCAAAATTGATGAAAAATTGATCTAATTTGGTGCATAAGTCAAGCAATGGTTGGACTGAACCTAAATCACTTTAGGAGGTGCCTACTACACCTTAGAACAGCCTTGAAGAGTCCCCAAAACTCTGATCTTCCCTCTCCTTGAATGCTAGAAAGCCTCCTCTATGAAATCACCTCCAAAACTCGCTTAGAAATCAATGTTTGGAGCATGCAAAACTTGCTATCTTGGAAATGTGAATTGAATTCAACTTTGCCTCTGGTTTTAGACACCTAAACACCTGCAAATGAAGTCACACAACACCAATCTCCAATGTATTTGACTCACTTTGAGTTCTAGAATCAATACTAGATGCTAAGATCCAATCTACACAAGATTTAGATCAAAAATTGTGATCAAATTGAATGAAAACCAAGGATTTAGCTCATTTCAGCCTTTAGGCTCTGATACCGCTGTAAAAATTACAGCAAATAAGGATCCTAAAACACTTGAAATGATGAGGGAAACAATAGATTATGATTTCATAAGATTAGCACAAGTTGAACCATCAAAATCCATCAAAAATCTATGCTTGAACCTCACTAAATGGCCCAAATCCTTGAAGAAGGCTTCACACGTGTGAAAGTACGGCCTCCCACAGTCTGAGTACTGTACACCAGACCTACATTCAATCCTATAATCATTAGTAATCACAAGTACTCAAAAAATTATGAACATAGAGAGCAATTGCACCATTATGAGAGAAAAATCATGAAATTGCTTGATTGATTTTGGTGAGATATCATCACCTATATATACATGATCCATCACGGTTTTGGGCAGGTATGAGTAGCCCTAAACCTATCCCTAATGCTAATTTTGGTGGATCTTTCATCCCTACCAAGTTAGGGTTGGAATCTTGGAGATCCCTCAACAATGCAAAAATTACCAAAAATAGCTCCTATTTTTTCTCCCTTGTATCTAAGCATAATTTGGACTCATTCCAAAGGTTCTAACACTTAGGTCTACTTGAGAACATCCTTATGAATGGAATCCTATGCTATTTGGCACGTGTGACAAGCCACATCATGACCATCTAACTATTTACAAGTCATATGACCAAAACTAGTCAAGCTAGAATTGTGAATTTTTAACAACTGCCACGTGGCAGTTTCTCATTGGTCCAAAAAACCACAGTGCTGATTATGCTTTGTAAATGGCATGTGAAAAAGTCAAAGACTCCATTACGCAATGGAAGGAGTCGGGCACAGGCCATTCTGCCCAGTTCGGCTTTTCAAAAAAATTTAAGCTCGGACCCTCCAGGCCGGCCTGTGCCCGGCTCCTTCCATAATACATAGATGACATGTGGGTTGTCAAAGTGCACAATGTGATGGGGGGTTGAGGTGCCTTCATAGGATGGCAAGGCACCCGTGAGTTAGGGATAGTGAAGTTTTATTTTAATTATAATACATGTGTTTTTGTTTTTTGTTCTTGGAATTCTTTCAAGTTTGAAAGAGGAAGAGGAATCATGGCTTCATGTTTTCAAAGCCGTTTGTTTTTCCTTCTCTACACTAAACAAAACAAAAGAGAAGAAGCGGCAAGCAGCAGCTGCGATATTCGCGATCCTATGCTGTCGGGCGAGCGATCGCCATAGCTAGCCTACGCTCCTATAACTGGAGAAAAATCAAAGAGGATGAAGCTTTAGGAACTTTACAGCTGCTTGTGTGGAAATTGCTGATGTACTTTGTTTCTGGATGGTAGTGAAGAGGGTTGGGAAGGTAGATCATGATCTTTGGATGTAGAGTTGTGGGTTGTGTGAATATGGCGGATATACTTTGTTTCTGGATAATAGTGAAGGTGGACGATGATCTTTAGATATAGAGAATGGTGGGTTGTGTGGATATTGCGCATGTACTTTTGTTTCTGGATAGTAATAATGGAGGGTGATCTTTGGATTTAGTGATGGAGGGGTGGTAGGGTGACGTGAAAAGAAGGGAGCCGGGAAGGATGGTCAAAGATTTGTGGTGAAGAATGCGGTTGTGGAAAAAATTGCCGCCCAGAGAAATATGAAGGTGCGCTTTGAGGTTGTCGTTGCTGTGGTGACGGAAGATATGAGTTCCAGAAACGACGAGCAGAGGCGTTGCTGTTTCTAACTTTCTCGGCTTTCTTGTGAGATTCGTCACTCGAGGCGGAATCTTGCAGCGTAGATGAGGCTAGATTCTAGATAGGCCTGCGTTACGACCGAGACCAAATGCTTTGCTTGGTCAAAGCATAAAATCGTTTGTGTTATGTTCCGTGTGATTTCGTTGAGTGGTAGAAATTAAAGCTTTCAGTACGAGTTAAGAGGCTTAGCTTAGGGCGTTTGGATGTTTGAATGTACGAAGAAGCGTATAACATGTGAAAGATCTACCTTCATCTTTGGCTGGCAAGCGCCGAGAATCCTTTTTTTTATATTGTCAAAATTTGTGGAGTTCCTTAAGCTTTGTGTCGATTCTTTGATGAAGACGAAAGCAGGCGCATTCTGATGGTCCTATGTGGCTGTAATATGCACCTGAAGAAAGCTACTTATAAAGAAACGGGGGAGGCAAGACAACGGAGAATGGTCGATAGTTTTTTATTTGATAGTATTTGCAATTCCATCGCCTTTATGCATACATGTCTTAAGCGTTCTTCCAATAATTTTTGCACAAGTTTGCAGCAGTCTGGTAAACATCAGTTGTTGATCGAACATTCGTAGAGAGTCTGATTGAAGGTGACAGAGGTGGCCGTAAGAATGATTGCTAACTCGGATCCTTTTTCCGAGAAGAGCAGAACTTGTCCCAGGCTAGCTTGTGCAACATCAATGGCTATCAGCGACCACTTTGAAAATCTTCCTGATCCGATTTTGTTGCTGATATTCAACGGACTGGCTGACATCAAGGCGCTTGGAAGGTGTTGTGCTGTTTCGAGGAGGTTCCGTGAACTTGTTTTGCAGGTGGATAATGTTCTAGTCAAAGTTGATTGTGTGATATCTGGGGAAGAAAGTAGCATGAATCTGAAAGGAAAAGGACTGTTGAGCCATTTAATGAGGTTCGTCTTTGGAAGCATAGTGAAGCCTTTGCAGGCATTGCATCAATTTCTTGGTCCCAAGAAATCTATTCTTGCAGAGGTATCTCATCATTCCCCATGCGAGGTTCTAAAAAACTTCAAGGAGCTCCAACACTTGCGGATCGAGCTTCCTGGTGGTGAGCTAGGTATGGAAGGAGGAGTTCTTCTGAAATGGAAGGCTGAGTTTGGCAGCACATTGGAAAGCTGCGTCATACTTGGAGCGGCCTCTGTTGTAAAAGACGTGTCGATGAAAGCGTCAAAACCTGATTGTAGGCCAAGACGTGTACAACACTCATCAGAGTGTACCAACGCAGCAGATGGATCGGAGGCATCTGAGGGTTGTTCGCACGACGAGAGCGGGAGCATCCCAGACTCATTTTATACTGATGGAGGTTTAAAGCTAAGAGTAGTGTGGACTATCAGCTCGTTGATTGCTGCATCTGCAAGACACTATCTTCTTCAACAAATAATATCCGATCACCCTACTCTTGAGAGTCTTATTCTTACTGATGCGGATGGACAGGGGATGCTGTGCATGAACAAAGAACAGCTGCAAGAGTTTAGAGACAAACCGTTAGCGGCTTCATCCTCAGCAAGCAGAACACAAGTACCCGCTTTAAACATGAAGTTACGCTATGCACCTTATCTAGAGCTTCCTGGGGGTATAGGATTGAGAGGTGCAACCCTTGTTGCTATTAGTCCCAGCGAGCATCTACCTCGGAAAATGACTGATGAGTTTGTTGCTGGGGCTTTCGAAGAACCCTTCAAGACTGCTGCAAATCTTTTAATAAGGCGGAGGACCTATCTATTGGAGATGAATTCTTTCTAGGTTTATTAGTTCCTGAGATTTGGAGTTCGTACTCAATTTTCTGCGGTTGGCATGTTTAAGTGGAGGTTCATCTCTGAGATAATCTTCTTCTTTCTTTTAAGTGCATTCCCTGCTGATCATGTGCAGTGACGCTGCCTAAGAAAAATCAACAGAAATCAGTTGCCATGTGAAGATGGAACATAGTTTTGCCTGCTCTGCTCACAGCCAGGATTTGACCATTTCAAGCTAAGGGACTGCTGGCATACAATGGATGGAAAGTGAGGAACATTTTGCCCTTTATCACCATCCTGGTGATAAACTTTGTAGGAAGGATTCTTTTTGAACTACATCAAGAACAATTTGACCTTGGAATATATATACAGTACACTGTTCTACCTTTTAAGTCAATATGAGTAGTAAGCAATTCTGATAAATGTAAATCTACAAGGTTTTTTTCAAGGCAAGGAAAACATTTTCTGGATGTATTGTGTTTTAGATTATTGATGAAACCGCCCCGTAAGCTGTGCATAGCCATTATATACACCGTATCTGGTAAACTTTGCAAAACCTTCATCCATTTTTTACCCTATAAAAGTTTCTTCAAATTGTGCTGCAAATTATGCATGACTTAAGAGACATTTCAGGCAGGAGATTCTAAGTACTTTTCATGGTGTTTTTGTTTCTGTACTAAAATTTGGTCTGTTTGGTAGCTTGATACCTTACTATTACCTGTTGCATGGCAAACACTATTGTACTATTTTACTAGTCAATTCCATTTGGAAGCATAAGGTGATTTATTATTGAAATAATTTCTCGGAAGGAACTTATAGCTAGTGTTCCCCTTCACCAAGAATTCCCTTGACATCTATACTTCAAAAATGCATTCATTTGTGTAAGAGGTGCATCAATGCCTCAAGCCATAACATGGGGGGAGTTAAATGGCATCCTGACCTACATTTGACAGCATGATGCAAGCATCAACAAGGGTTTTGTTGTTTTTATATAAGCCTTCATTGTCACCCAAACATTCCTTTGTCTATCTATGTTGAGATAAAAGTTCATAAAGGTCTTATAAGGCTCAAGATCAATTGCTGTTAACTAACTTTTTAATTGGTTAAAATTTATACTTTTAAGCCTTGCTTGCTTTAGTTAATGAATCTAGATAAACTTATCTAAGGATGCATTTGATCTTGTACATTTTATTTATATTTATGATTCTCATGGTATTATAATTGGAGGATTTGGGGCCAGAAGGCAACTTGATGAAAAGCTTTGAAGTGTAAATAATGTTTTGTATTTTGAGTTGTGTTGGCACATAATAGGAAACTCCTGGCACAGCTTTGAAGTGTAAAAAATGCTTTGCATTTTGAGTTTTGTGGGCGAAAGAAACTCAAGATGCTTGGTTCTAAGAAGAAAAGATGTACTAAAGATATTTGTTCTTGGTTGCACTTCCTCCGTTGAATTGCACATTTTTCTAGGTGATTTTTTGTTCTAGCAAGTAGGTAGGTACCAATAGAGTCCTTTGTTTCTCAAAAACTTGTTTTTAATTTTATGAATTTGAGTCTAGGCATAGATTCATTTAAGTTGGTACTTGTGGTATTGAATGAACTATTTCATGGGTTTGACAATCTTTGTAGCATCATATGCTTTTGCAAATTTGTTAAGTAATTTGATCATTTGTTATTTCATAATTTTATTCTTTTGAAAATGTTAGGATCATTTTAAGTTTTGGTTTTGTAGCTTTGGTATGTTCATGTTGATCAATCATAACATTTGAAAACCAAAGGAAATTGCTTTTGTTTCATTTCTTGTATGTACTTGCTTTTGTTTCTAGGAGGTTATTAATTTGGTGTTTCTTGTTAACTCTGTTTACAAAGTAAGGTCATTTAAGTTGCTTTTAGTTAGTTAGTTTCTTTTGGTTGTGTTTGAAATTTGTTTTTGTTGGTGGTTGTTTTTTTGGTCATCATCAAGTCTAGCCAAGAGGTCCATCGCAGTGGGGTGTATGGGTAGAGTTGTTGATTGCCATCGGGAAAGGTGTAGGCTCGAATCTCGACCACTGTGTAGTGACATCTAAGGAGCTTAGCTTCGTAAATGGCATTGCCATGTTGTATATAACGACCACTATGTCTGCAAAAAAAAAAAAGTCTAGCCAAGAGAATCTTGATTCTTTTGAAACTTAGATAACAACTTATGCTTGCGTATTGACAAGACATGAGTAATGCTAAATTTCTAAGACCTTTATTTATTTTTCTATCATATTGTTATGCTAATATATGTTTTTGACTTCTCACTGCATGTACTTGTTTTCTATATGGATGTATTCTCAACCTATGATGTGTGTGTGTGTGTGTGTGTGTATTACATTTGAATCTAATTGTGACACATTTTTGGTGCAATGCAAGCTGCAAATTGAGATGGAGTTTTTGACAAGTGCTAAATTTGACACTTGTGTATGTCTCTCTATACATACTTATATACTTTTTGTAAACTTAATTATTTGTAGTAAAAGTTTAATGAGTTTGCATTTCATATCAAAGGGATATCTATCTTACATAAAGTTGTAATAATATTGTAAAATGTTGACTAAAAGCTCCATCAAATATTATGATCATTATATGAACATGAATTATATATAATTTAACATTTAAAAAAACATCATGATTTGATATCATGAATGTATAATGATCAATCAAATATAAGCTAAACTCACCAAATAGCAACTTGAACATTCATATAGACTTATTCAACATAACAAGGTGACAACAAAAAGAGAAATGATCTAGACACTCGTTTTTTCCAAGAATTTAGATTTTTTCTAGAAATTATCAATATTCAAAATTTTTAGAAAACACATACTTTTGAATCAAAATTTATTTTATTTTATTAAAAATTGTGATATTACTAACAAAAAAAGCTATTAAATTAAATTTTAATACCTAAATTTAATGAAAAGTGAACAACCTATAAAATTAAAGATCTTATTAGCAATTTAAATATTTTGATCTGGCCGATAAGTCAGATGTTCTTTACCAATAATAAAATACGATCGATATGAGAATTGTCGAGATCAACTATCCTTTGGTTACTACATGTAAAGTCACATTTTAACTGGTGATACTGGTCGCCAATCTTACTGAATGTCTGTCGACAACCAGATAAAATACAAAGAACAATAAATGAACCAAAATCATCTATAATCACATCAATAGGCAGTCCCTTTGGGATTCGACAATCTTTTATACTACATTTTTATACTTTTGTGATAAGTATAGTATGACATATGCTTATTTTTGGCGTCGTTGTTGGGGATTGCTAATTTGTTGGATTTCGATGATTATTTGGATGAAGTTATGGTGACAGTTGAGAATTATGAAACATCTAAGATCCCGAGGAAATGAGCTTGTTGGAGTTTGTGGCTCGACATTCTTTGTCGATGTTTGGCCGCGACCCTCTTCAATTTCGCAGTAGTGTAAAGATTTCATGGCCTTTGGCTTCCTTTAATGTAGGAAATGTGGATTCATCGAACTTCACATCTCTGCTCGTTACCACCTTCTTTGAGATTGGGTTGTAGAGTCTGTAGATTTGTGATTCGTTCGAGTATCTGACCATGACCGTCTGCACGGACTTTTCGTCGAGCTTGCTTCTCTTTTCTTTTGAAATGTGCATGTATGTTGCACATCTAAACACAAGTACATATGACAGATCAGGCTTTTTACCTATCCACATTTCATGCGGTGTTTTGTTTTCCAGGGTTGTTGTTGTCGATCTGTTTTGTAGGTGCACAGCTGCAACAATTGCCTCAGCCCAAAACTGACTCGACAACTGAGCTTGTGCCATCATGCATCTGGCTCCTTCAACAAGCATCCTGTTTCTTCTTTCTGCTACACCATTGTATTGTGGTGTGTAAGCAAGAGTAAATTGATGCTCAATTCCTTGTTCTTGGCAGAAGTTTTGAGAACTCCTTGCTCATGTACTCATCTCCATTGTTGGATCTGATAGTCTGCACTTTCTTGGAAGTGTGTCTCTCTGCGAATGCCATGAACTTCTTGAAAGAGTCGAACACTTCTGATTTTTTCTTTAGGTAGTAGATTGTTGTCATCCGGCTATAGTCATCGATGAACGTTAGGAAGTATCTCGATCTTGAGAGTGAGTCGAGTTTCATTGGTCCACGGACATCTGAGTGGACAAGCTCAAGGACTTCCTTGGCGCTTCTTCCTTCATGTACAAATGGACTTCGATGCTGCTTGCCTTTCTGACAGGCTTCACAGAAGTCGGTGTCTGGTCTGGTTATTTTCAGACCCGAGACAATCTCCTTCCTACTCATGTCATGCAAACTTCTCATGTTCAGATGATATGTTCTTCTGTGCTAGAAATGATCTTCATTTTCTGATGCATTCAAAATGCTATCATAGTTGCTAATGATTTTAGCTTGATACATGTTACTTTGTCTGGACTCGACAGTCAGATGCTTGCTTGATTTTGCTCGATCATTCGACACACATTGTCGTCAAATAGGACTCAAATTCCGAGATCTGCCATCTTTGATATAGAGAGCAGGTCTCTTCTCAGTGTGGGTACATAGAGTGCTCTTGGTAGCTCTTCCCTTCCCGACATTGTACGTAGGTGCAGGGACCCGATGCCTTCGACATCATGTCAGGTCCCGTCGCCTAGTATCACTGCTCTCGTAGTCATTCTAAGATCAACTGTCCCAATTTACAGACTAACTATTTAGAAGAGGAATTATTCCTCTGTCCGATTAATAATCATAAGGAGGAAGCTTATACTACAACTCCCATTAACCAAAAGAACATTATACTGAAACAGCGTATTGGTCATCAGTACATTATTTTGCGTAGAGGGGAGACAAGAGATTCCACTCCACCACCCAGAGTGAGGGGTTCGTGCTACAATCGCGGAGCCCCGGGTCACTATTCGCCTGATTGTCCTGAACCCAGGAGGTCAGTAGACTATGTGCCGGTCTGTGCTAACTGTAAAGGCGAAGGGCGTCACTGCTGAATGTCCTCAGCCACAACAACCGTGGTTCAAACCAAGGTCTGTAAACTTGCCTAGAGAAGATGACCTTTGACCATCTAAAACTAACACTGACATGATAGTTCAGAGGATAAAAGTAGAGTCTGAATCATTAGATCAAGACCATCAATGCCAGATTTAGATATGGAGATAAATAAAGTAACTACTAGAAGTAGTAAAGATTCTTCAACTCTTAAGGATAAGAAGAAAACTAAGACAAAATCTACGAAAAATGCGACAGAAAAAGTGAAAGTCACAGAACAGCCAGTAAAAATTTCTAATAGTAAAGAATTAGACCTTGATAGGCCTACTGAAAAATATTATGATGTTGATATTAGTTCAGAAGCTAAAAAGCTTTTAGACGAAGAAACTAGAAAAGTTAAGAAAGTAACATTCTCAGATCCAGTTATAAGTAGTGAGATACCTAGAGATCCATCGCCAATTAGAAACCGTTTACAAATGTAATTACAAATCCATCATGAAATCTAATGTATGAGGATCAATTATATTCACTTAAACTTAATCCTGGAAGTTCAGGGTGGAACCAGAGCAAGCCTGACCGAAAAAATAGTAGATGAAACATATTACGTAGAAATAGAAATTAATAAAGGTAAAATTTTGAATTTATATAAACACCAATTGGACCAGGAACGTGAAGAGTATATATTACTTCTTCAGAAATACCAAAACATATTTTCTTGGTCGATGGACGATTTAATAGGAATACCAATTAAATGGGGCAAACATAGAATAGATCTTATTCAGGGAACAATACTTGTTAGGCAGCGCCAATATAGATTGAATCCAAAGTATTCCTTATTAGTTAAAGACGAATTAGATAGATGTCTTAGAGCGGGTATTATATATCCTGTTCTAAGCAGTGAGTGGGTGTCACCAATAGTTACAGTACCTAAGAAGAAGACGGGCAAGATTAGAGTTTGCCAAAATTTTAGAAAACTAAATGCTGCTATAGCAAAGGATTATGATCCTCTGCCATATATAGATACTATTCTTGACCAGGTAGCTGGTCATGAACCTTATAACTTTTTAGATGGATTCTCAGGTTATAACCAAGTTTTTATCAAAGAGGAAGATAGATCCAAGACCACTTTTACCATTGATTGGGGGACGTACGCGTATACGCGAATGCCCTTTTGTCTTTGTGATGCTCCTGCCACATTCCAACGTATGATGACGAACATTTTTCAAAAAATTTAAAGGAAGTTTTTAGAAATTTTCATGGCTGACTTTTGTGTCTATTCATCAACTAAGGCCATTTAGATGCATTAGAGAAGACATTGAGAAGATGTCAAGAGACATCTCTTAAGTTGCATCCAGCCAAGTGTTATTTCAGGATGAGGGAAGGCATCCTGTTAGGACATAAAATTTTGAAGGACGGCATACAAGCCGACATCGAAAAGTAAAAATGATCTTAGAATTACTAGAACCAACTAATCTACGAGAGCTTAGAGGTTTTTTAGGACACATAGGATATTATCGTAGGATAATTAAGGATTATGCCATAGTAGTGACTCCTTTAATAAGTTTATTAAAAAAGTCTGCTGAGTACCAATGGTCACAGGACCATCAGCAAGCTTTTGATCAATTGAAACAGTCATTAGCAGAAGCCACTGGAGTTAGACCTCCAAATTGGGCTAAAAAGTTCCATGTATATGTAGATGTGAAGAATTGAAAAAGATTATCTATGTTAGATATAGGGGTCTTATGTTTTTTATATCAAACATCTAGGTGTAAGATGTTGAACATCCCCTTCAGTTTGGGAGTTCTCTCTCATGCTTGATCCATTTATCTTGCCTGATAGCTTGTTTTGAAGCTATTTTTGTCTAGTTTTTGATGCAATCAGTTTCATTCCATTTGGTTGTGCTAATCAAAAGTTATAAGCTTTTGAAGAGGGTTAGGTAGGGCACCTAGACCTGGGTGGACACATTTGGTTTGGTCAAGAGATTGCTAGTTTGATCCAAAATCACAGTTGAATGCTTACCAATCTCATCTACATGTGATCTAGGCACTGTTTTGAGATCTTAGCCATTTTGTTTCATGCAATATCATTGTATTTGAGTCAAATTTGGTTTCTTAGTGTATTTCACATGTGCTAAGAGTGTTTGATCCTAACTTTTCCCATACCATCATTTGATGTGAAGGAGATCTAGTTTTGGAGAGATTGAGATAGCTAGTGAGAATCATCTCACAATTTGTTGCAAAATCTTTCATAGGAGGAGATAGTACTCCATTATTGGATCCTATTGAGAGTGTGTAGCAACATTTATTGTTCATCATTTGAGTTTTCTTCACTTCAAATGTCTTCAATGGGTTCATCCTTGTTGGAACCAAGTGAAAGATTGTCCACTTCAAACTATTCAATTTGGAAGATGAGGATGGAGTCCATCTTGATCCTTCAAGACATGATGTACATAGTTCTTGGCCTTGAAGAAGAACCACAAGTTCTTCAAGAGGTTCAAAAATACAAAAAGAGAGCTCGGATGGCTCTCCAATTGGGAGATAGGTACTTGTACAACAGCCAAAGAAGCTTGGGATTGTCTCAAGACTATCTATGAGGCTAAGAACACCTCTAGGCTTCTCACTCTTAGGAATCAAATCTTTCAAAGTAGCCAAAAGAGTGATGAGAGTGCATCTAGTTATGTTTTGAGAGTAAGAGATATTCATAGGGAGCTTGCTTGCATTGGTGATTCCATCAATCAAAATGAGCTAGTTCAAGTCATTCTCAATGGCTTGAGAAGTGAATTTGATAACCTTGTCCAATCCTATGCCATTAAGGAGGAGCTACCAAGTTTGGAGGCTCTCCAAAGTGTGCTAATTTCTGAAGAATCAAGACAAGAGTACAAAGCTCTTGAGGATGGACAAGCTTTCTCTCACTCATAATGATGGCAAAGCTCTCTTTGCCAAGGATAAGCTTTCTCTCTCTAAAATTCTTTATGTACCTAAGCTTACTAAGAATCTCATTAGTGTTGGCCAATTACTTGATAATGGCCTTGATGTAAAATTCAATGTTGATACTTCGACTATCAAGAAGAATGATGAGATACTTACATTAGGATTTAGATTTGGAGGCATCTATAAACTAGATCCAAATGAGTATGTGAATGCTTGTAATGTTGCTGTTGTAGACAAGCTCTCTATGGAGGAATTATGGCATAGGAGGTTGGGACATCCCAACTACAAATCCATGCTCTCTATGATCAAAGAGGCCAAAGCTATTGGCTTGCCAAAGTCATTCTCCAAGAAGATCAAGCCTTGTGAGGCTTGTGCTATTGCTAAATCTCACAAAAAGCCATTTACAAGATCTTCTATCAAAATCAAGCATCCTTTGGAGTTAACCACTCGGATGTGCATTTCTCATCAACTATAAGCAAGGGAGGAGCCACTTGTTTTGTTACTTTCATTGATGATTTCACAAGATTCACTTGGATATATCTTCTTGCTTCTAAATCTATGGCGTTTGATCATGTCCTTATTTTCAAAGCTTGTGTAGAGAAGCAATTCTCATTCAAGATTAAAGCTCTTAGATGTGATCAAGGTGGTGAATATATCTCCAATAAATTTCATGATTTTTGTGAGCTTGAAGGCATCAAAAGAGAGTTCTCTTTTGCCTATTCTCCACCTCAAAATGGAGTGGCCGAGAGAAAGAATAGATCTCTATGTGAATGTGCAAAATCTATGAGAATTGAGACATCCTTGCCCAATGATTTTTGGGGAGAAGCCATTAATTGTGCAAATTATCTTTGCAATAGGCTCCCACATATAGCTGTTGGAGGAAAGTCACCATATGAAATCTTATATTTGAAGAAGCCTAAGGTTGGTCACCTTAGAGTTTCTGGATGCATATGCTTTGCTCATATTACCTTGGAAACAAGGAAGAAGGAAGATCCTAATGCATGCAAAGGGATTATGGTTGGATACTCATCCACCAAAAAGGCCTATAGAGTCTTTGTACTTTCTACTTCTCAAGTTAGTGAAAGTAGAGATGTTGTCTTTCTTGAAGATCAACATTCATCTTTTGAAGGGGCCGAGATCGAGAAGTCTATAAATGCATCACCTAGTATTGATTTTGAAGACAATTATGATGTGATGGGGTCGAGAATTGAAGAAGTCTCTCCTCGGATTTTCTCACCAAGAAGATCCATGAGAGATAGATCCGAGCCTAAGAGGCTCTCATATGTTGACAAAGGCAAACAAGTGGATCTTGATTCCACTAATTATGTTTTTTATGTCTCTCATGAAGAGCCAAAGAATGTACAAGAGGCACTCAATACCAAGGAGTGGTATGATGTCATGAAGCAAGAGTATGATGCATTGATCACCAACAATACTTGGGAGCTTGTGGATCCTCCATCCAACAAGCATGTGATTGGTTGCAAGTGGGTATTTTGGATCAAGTACAATCATGATGGCACCATCAACAAGTATAAAGCAAGATTATGTGCCAAATGATTTCCTCAAATCCATGGCCTTGATTATGAGGAGACCTTTGCACCCGTTGCAAAGATGGTGACAATTAAAATTCTTATTTCTCTTGCTTGTTTCTTTAAGTGGAAGGTGTTCCAATTAGATGTATCCAATGCTTTTCTAAATCGTTATCTTGAGGAGGAGATCTATATGGAACAACCTCAAGGATTCATCAAGGATGAGTCCAAAGTGTGCTTGCTCTTCAAAAGTCTTTATGGACTCAAGCAAGCACCAAGATCATGGTATTCAAGACTTAATTCTTTTCTTATCTCACTAGGATTTACTCTTAGTGACTGTGATCTTTCCATGTATCTAAAGTTTGTTGATAGTAATATTGTCATTCTTCTAATTTATGTTGATGACATTATTCTTTGTGGAAGTTGTATCAAGCTAGTTGATGAACTAAGCTAGCACTTGGATGTGAGTTTAAAATGCAAGATCTAGGAGAAATACATGACATCCTAGGCCTAGAAATTGATTTTTATAAAGATCATGTCTTTATATGCCAATCTAGATATGCTCACTCTATGTTGAAAAAATTCCATATGGAAAATTCTAAGAGCATAGATACTCCAATGGAGCAAATTGTAAAAGATCCTAATAAAGGTGATGAAAGATCCTTCGAGGACATCACACTTTTTAGGCTCCTTGATTTGGCTTACCATTACTAGGCCCGATTTAAGCTTTTGTGTGCACAAATAGAGTCAATTTATCCAAGATCCTAAGATCCATCATTAAAAGATGGCCAAGAGGATTCTAAGATATGTATCTTCATCTTGTGATTATGGTCTACTTCATAAAAGTGAAGATCTATTCATTATTGGCTACTCGGATTTGGACTTTGCAATTGATAAGATGGTCGAAAGTCTATTAGTGCATACACTATCTTTCTTGGAGGTAATCTAATATCTTGGCTTTCCAAAAAGCAAGATACTATATCTCTCTCTTCATGTGAGGCCGAGTACAAAGCACTCACTACAACTACCAAAGAGGTGCTTTGGATCAAGAGGTTATCAATGGAGCTAAAGTGCATCAAGGAAGATGATCACCAATGATCAAGTGTGATAACATCTCGGCCCAACGCATTCTTCTGATTGGGATCAAAAGTTACCATCTGTCTTATGGGCCTACAGAACTGCCAAAAAGATTACAACTAGGCAGACTCCATACTATCTTGTGTATGGAATGCATCCCATACTACCAATAGAATTCGAAGTTCTGACGTTTCGCGTTGGTAATGAAGAGTGAATGGATGAACACGATAGTCTCAGGGAGCGGATGATATCGTTGACGCAACTGGAGGAGGATCGTCGTCTTTCATTAATCGAGATTGAACGAGTTTAGAATAAAAGAAAAGAAAATTTTGACCAATCTATTAAAAAAATAAAACTCAAACAAGGGGACTACGTGCTTCTGTATGATAACAAACACATGTTGTTTCCTAGGAAATCACATACCAGATGGATGGAAGTCATAGAAGTATTTAACAATGGATCACTTCAGTTAGCCGATCTTGAAGGACATTTACTTGACACTCGAATAAGCGCTGCTATGACTAATTTCCTATACTATTCACATTTTATCCAGTTTCTAAAGACCGTCATCTTTGGTCCAATCATTTTTACTGAAATTTGCAAAATTTGCGACACTTGCACCTTCGCATTCTTTGCCCATATGTGTTGTAACGAAATTTGCGACACTATTTACATTTCATCCAACCGACACTTTGTTGTCAGTCCATTGCCTTCGCAAAATGTGCGAACAAGCCAACACTTTTACTACATTTCCATTTTTGCTACATTTTTTGCAAAAATGCCGACATCTTCGCTTCATCGTTGTCACTTTATTTTTGCGAAATAGCCGACACCATATTGGAATATGGTATGTTAAGTAAAATCCACCATTTTTGGGAACACAGAAATTGTGACACTTCAACCTTCGCATTTTTTGGGATTTTCCTTCGTTCCATCTTTGACCTTCGAGAAATTTGCTGATATGTGCGAAATCTACACAGATTGGGAAGCTAACTATTCTCATTATTTGGAGGAAGTTAAAACAAATAATATACGTTGCTCCACTAATCCAATAACCAGACCATACCATACTTACAATCATGTCAATATTGGTTCTCTTATTTCATATCCCCTTTTGTCCATTCAACAATTGTACATTAAAGGAATTCCCAGAATATACATATGCAGCCCTCTCACTAACTGTCCCTTCTATTGAGATTTCTGAAATCTTGTTCGAGGATAGTTGGTACACTGACCTTGAGAATAATAGATTGACCGATAACCCCCTTGCACCATTGGAATATCAAGGATTGGGAAGTTATCCGAGTCTATCATTCCAGGAAGACTACAACCAGAAGAATAATTATTACCTTGCTACAAAAGAGATGACCTTAGAGCAAGTCAATGAAGAAAATGAAGCCCAAGCGAAGGCTATTTTCCATAGAAAGCCACAACAGAGAAGAATGTAAGTAAATTGTTTGCGAGCTGCTGCACAGCTGAGGAAGGGGATATGTGGATCCTCATGATCCCACATTATCCAAAATTATTGTTTATATTGTAAAAAATTTCAGTTTTTATACATGTAAATATACTATAGTGCCTAAATTCATGTAAAGACATATTTGCAGTTTGTAAATTCATATTTAGATTAGAACTCTCGACGTTTTGTGTGACATTCTATAGAGACGCAGTAGCAGATCCCAACCGACATCTTAACGGTTGGTAAACAACATTGAGGCTGGTGATCGTTCCTATAAG
The DNA here is from genome assembly GCA_029204225.1 of Diphasiastrum complanatum. Classification (NCBI taxonomy): domain Eukaryota; kingdom Viridiplantae; phylum Streptophyta; class Lycopodiopsida; order Lycopodiales; family Lycopodiaceae; genus Diphasiastrum; species Diphasiastrum complanatum. The sequence goes on along the minus strand of CM055095.1, from coordinate 71,751,476 downwards.
GTCGACACTTTGTGCTATTTTACTTACGCATTTGCACGGATCTGAGTATCAACAAAGAGAGAGAAGAGCCAGTTTCTATAAGCTTGAGCATTCTTTCCCTTTGCCATCTTTTACAACATTACTTCTTATCAATTGAGTGAATACACTATGTATGATCTATAGCTGTTTGTGATACTGCTCTATCTGCGTCACACATATTTCTCATGTTTTACTGAATTTCAATCACTCTAACGTGGATTTTCAGGCATCACCAGCGAGCAACAATTCTGACTAATGTGTGCAGGGAATTAGCCAAAGCTGTTAAGCATAACCTTAAGTAGAACTTCTTTCAATTTTGAATGAGCTATGTGTTCAGATAATGAACTTGTTTGTTGCTCCTGTTTGCTTCCTACGATAAGAACTAATTCACTATATGATTAAGAGAAATCTTTAGCCAATTCGATTCTATTTGTTGAATCTATTTGCTAGTTGCTGTCTGATCTGATTGCTTACTGTTATCCAAAGATCCTGAAAGATAAAGTAATCTTTATAATCACAGACCTTGACCAAATCATTTCACCATTGGTGTTCCTGGATGCCAATTTACCCAAATATCTTCGGATAACCAGATATGTTGCTGTAGTATTCATTGTGAATATTACACATCCCATCTTATATACAATTACCATGCAAAAGATGAGATTATTCTCTCGCTTGGGGAATGATCAAACCTTTTATACTACTTAATTCATTGATTTTGTGGAAATCTATAACGACTAGGCCACCACATCGGACAAGTCGATGATGTGGAAGTCGATGACATGGAAGTCGATCACTTGGACATCGAACAAGTTGAAGGCGTCGGAAATGTTGATGACTTCGGACAAGTCGATGATGTGGAAGTCGAGGACGCAAACGTCGGATATGTTGGAGACATCGAAGATGTTGATGACTTCGGAGAAGTCGATGACATGGACGTCGGATAACTTGAAGACGTCAGACATGTCGGTAAATTCGAAGATGTCGCTGCTCCCCCAATCTCCAATCTGTATGAGGATTTCTTCATTTATAGATGAAACGATGATTGCCATTGCACGTTCATCTTTTTTGATCCATTCAGCTCTCCTTGGATCTCCCTCTGGAGGCTGTTCTTCTTTGAGATCTATCATTGACCAGATCTCTTCACCCTTCAGGAGTGATTTGATTTTGAACTTCCAAACTTGATAGTTAGCGCCATCAAGGTTGATTGCAATCCTAGTCTAAATCATTGTAGCCATATTATGTTATCTATTGAACGTGCTTTGATACCATTCAGAGTTTTTTCACATTCTTTTTAGCCTTGTGGAATTTGCATAATCTAGATAATTGACTACAGATCACAGACTTCGTAGCAATTAATCAAACAGACGCAACGAAATGGGGATAGAAGAACTTAAGCTTTTGTATTTTCTTTTTCTGTGAGTGAGTCGTTCAGTGTCTCGCACGTTGGTGGCCTGACGCTCCTCTCACATAATTCGAGTTGATGAATCAACAACATCAACAACAAATGGAGAAACTCAACAAAGAGTTTCAACAAGCCTTAAATTCAATTCAAATTCAGTTGCCAGGGCATTGCCATCTAGTAACACTATCCATTTGCATGAAAACACCTGGTGCCCACAATGAGGTGGTGCACATACCGGTAATGAGTGTCCATCACACAGACCGTATGAAACGCAACATTGTATAGTGACACAACAACTCATATCACATCAAGTTCTAGGTACAACCCATGCAACATGCAATATTCTAGGCCACAACAATATGCACCATGAGGACAACCACAAGCTCCATATAACCCATGTTATATGAGTCCAGTACAACTTCAGGAGTTGCCAAGACAATAATCACCTACACAACAACAAAGATTGGCACTCCCAAGTCCAAGAGAATCTGCCCAACCAAGCAAACCAAACCAACAAAGCCGATCTCATGTACATGCCAATGTGGTACAGAATTTCTCTTATGACACTCCTATGAATCTTCTTATGATGAAGGTACTAATAACACATACATAGATGAGGCATCTACCTCCTATCTGAACAATCCATATTATCCGGAGGAGCAACTAGTCAAGCCAACCAAGATGCTTATGCGATTTTTCCTTCAGCCCTTTAGAAGAGATGCTTCGTATGTAGAGAAACCACTCACTTTCAAAGTGAATGTAGACTGAGATATCAATATGTCACTGAATGTGTTGATTGTATTAGAAAACATTGCTATAAAGATTGCCCTAACCAAACAAAAAAGACTGTTCCAGCACGTAGGGTAACTGAAGAGCCGTTGCTTGCTGTTACATGAGCACAACATAGGGCCTTAGGTCAGAATAAGGACCCAGCACAACCAAAACCTAGTGCCAATACTTCCATGATTCCATAGTCGTACCCAAATGTAGAAGCTCAAAGGCAATACAATGAATTCCGAGATGAGTTTGAGCTGAAGAAAGGATTTCCACTCTGCCATCTGTCCAGTTACCCACGCAGGGACAACCACAACGAGGAATAGAGGTTCTTTCCGATCTCTTACAAGCACAAATCCTTATGTCCTTCTACATGGTCGTGAAGTTTTACAAACCTCTGCGGGATTCCATATTGCAAAGCTCCCAGCAGCCTCATATACAAGATGAGTTGAGACAACCGGAAAACAATGAAGTGTCTCATAATGTAGACATTAACTTACTTCATATTGGTGCTGCTAAAGGTAACAACATCACCTTACCTGTGCACTACAAATCTTACCCATCCGTACAAGGCATTCTCGATAGTGGGTCTGGCGCGAATATTATCACCCTGTCCTTAGCCAAGGCATGGGGAATAACAAGATTGGAAAAGCCTAAGTACAAGTTACGAATGGCTGACCAAAGAATGACTATGCTTGCAAGTTTATAGATTAAAATTGCGGGTTTGGATTTTTATAATCAGAGTTCTACTAATCCGATACCATAGTATCTCACGGTTTTACGACAGAATAAAGCTCGTGCCTTTGTACTTACGACAAAATATGGCTGGTGATTCAAGTCCGTGCCATGAGTCCTAAGTTTTAGTTTGGCCCAATTGAGGACAAAAGCTTTCTCAAATGAGGGGAGGATGCTATAAACCTGACTCAAGTGCACCCAGTCTGCTCCGTAAGACTCGAAGGGGTGACACTCCCAAACGTTCTTAGGAAGTCAATGACCGAGCCTTCAACATGCAATGAGCCAGTCAAGTAGTCACAAGTCATGAGCTAGCTCTGGAGCTCTAGTCATGGCCTACTAACCCATGTCTAGGAGCTAAGCTAATTCTACAACTTGGGGTAGCTCTTGGGATCCGTCTCCGATAGCTAGACTGATTATGCAAAGCTTGTTATACTTAATTAGCGAAATAAAAGCTAAATTTAGAAAAGTGTGCTTTACTAAATAACATTATATTCTATGACATAGGGGCCATGTAGACTCCATAGCAAAACTATAGGGAGTCAGGCAAACAAAAACTTGGGCAGTTCAATCAGTGCCATGAATCCAATCGCATAGGTCTTAGCTCCCTCTACCAGCACGAGCATGTGTTGGTGGCCTTGAGACCAGTCAATGTATGAATGTAACCTCTTCCAATGTTGGTGGCCTTGAGACCAGGCACAATGACAAGCATGTGTTGGTGGCCTTGAGACCATTCAATGTATGAATGTAACCTCTTCCAAATTTAAAAGTTGATTTTGGGGATGATTAGCATTTCAATTTTGCTGCCGAGACTAGTCCAAGTGGAAGGACCCATTACCACAACCTTTTTGCGTCATCGACATTTAAGGGTGCACGTCACCAACGTGTGGTTCGCCGCTATGCCATTGGGTCAGTTTGGCGACCACTATGCCTTGAAATTTCTCAAATGACTTGTCATTACCTTTTGGAGACAGATTATGAGTTGGCTTTCAAGTTGGTTGAGATTTTTATTTTCCTAAGTATGAATGGTTAGACTAGTTACGTTTTCTAAGTTGTCTTCTCAATGAATTCATGTCGAATGGATGTTAGACTTGAGCGTGTCTAAACGCCTTTGAGGCATTGGCGTTACATCTCCCCAGCAATGACCCTCATCGAACTCGTCTATTGTGAGGATTGATTATTTCACATGGACGCCCCTGAAAAAGAGAGAGCCGATATGGCTTTGGCATATTTTGAAGGTTACTCAACGAATTGGTACTGAGTGGTGGGGATGCAATTCCGAGCATGGGACACATTCAAGTACATGCTCACTGACTTCAACTCAACTATTCGGGTGTTTATGATTATGAGTTATGCTGGCACCAATTGCCTCCTCATTGACATCGAAGGTATATCGTGGATCCATATTGAGTCCAATTTTCTTTTCAAGAAGCGATTTAGCTTCAAATGACAACCAAGTCTCGAGAAGCATGAACAAGTATCCAACAAGGACATGAATTTGCAATCAAGGTTGTGGCAAAGGGAATATTTGTTAGAGAAGGAACAACTTTGGCCCCTCGGCCTATCACAACAATATGAGCCCACCAACGATGGCTAGTTCTCTCTTTAATTGTCAACAATATGGTTGCTCCTAGCGGTTGTGCCGCAAACCATTAAATAAGTAGACTGTGGTTACTATCAAGGTATTTGATAGAATGGAAAGGGAAGCATCCGACGGGGGGGTTGTGAAGAAGATGAAGAACAAGCCCAAGAGATGGATTTGATGGAGTCTGACTTGAACTTCTTGTAACAAATAGGGGCCCTTGCATATCATGGTGACTTCCACAAAAGATCAAAGTTGTTGTACATGAAGGGTGTGTGACCCCATCTGTGTGGAGACGACCAAAGGCACAATAACATATTGGTACTGCCAATCTCGTTGGGGACTTGGAAGAACCAGATAATATGAAGCTTTCGATGCCATCGTGAGAGATCAATTAGACACGAACACAACACACATTTGAACTTGAGCCAGCCATTCCTTCAACCTCGTTCACCGCTTTAACGAAGGCATACCAGTAGAGACAAATCCAGTGACAAAGGATTGAAAGGAGCCAACATTGCATGTAGCTTCAATATCAGAGATTGATCCAAGTGTAGATCTCGAGCTCAAGGAGATCAACCTGTGTGACAAATGAAAAATCTAGAGTCCAAGGGGACTCATTTTGGCATGTTGAAAACGCCATATTTTGGGCTCAAACGAGCTCACACGTACCTTTTATTTTCATGTCAAAAAAAGCAAGTTGCAAGTTTTGTAGGGCCTACGTAGTTTAGCAAACCTTGCAGCTATACATAGTTTTTACGTAAGTGAATTGGATCTACACTTCTCTAATGTTATGTGCAAAATTTATCCTTATTTCAAAGTTGGTTTTTTATTTGGCCGGTGAACAAAGCCCGTGCCTTTGTACTTACGACAAAATATGGCTGATAATTCAAGCCCGTGCCATGAGTCCTAGGTTTTAGTTTGGCCCACTCGGATGCTATAAAGCTGACTCGGGTGCACCCAATATGCTCCAAAGACTCGGAGGGATGACACTCCCAAAAGTTCCAAATCCAGTTCGGAAGTCAAGGATTGAGCCTTCAACCTGTGGTGAGCTAGTCAAGTAGTCACAAGTCATGAGCTAGCTCTGGAGCTATCATGGCCTAGTCAGCTCCTGACCCATGTCTAGGAGCTAAGCTAATTTTGCAAGTTGGGGTAGCTTAGACTTAATTAGCAAGATAAAAGCTAAATTTAGAAAAGTGTGCTTAAATAGCATTATATTCTATGACATAGCAGAACTATAGAGAGAGTAAGGCAAACATAAACTTGGGCAGTTCAATCAATGCCATGAATCCAATCACATAGGTCTCAGCTCCCTCTACTAGCACGAGCTAGGCACAATTACCAGCATATGTTGGTAGCCTCGAGACCAATCAATGTAAGAATGTAACCTTTTCCAGATTTAAAAAGTTGAATTTTGGGGATGATTAGCATTTCAATTTTGCTTCCGAGACTGGTCCAAGTGGAAGGACCCATTACCACAACTTTTTTGCGTCATCTGCATTTAAGGGTGCACGTCACCAACGTGTGGCTCGCCGCTATGACATTGCGTCAGTTTGGCGACCACTATGCCTTGAAATTTCTCGAATGACTTGTCATTACCTTTTAGAGACAAATTATGAGTTGGCTTTCAAGTTGGTTGAGATTTATGTTTTCCTAAGTGTGAATGGTTAAACTAGTTACGTTTTCTAAGTTGGCTTCTCAAAGAGTTCATGTCGAATGGATGTTAGACTTGAGTGTGTCTTACAGAAATCGCTCAAGTCTTAGTGCCATTTGAGGCGCTGGCATTACATCTCCCCACCAATGACCCTCATCGAACTCATCTGTTGTGAGGATCCGGTCCCAAATTTGGGACTTGGGACCTCTATACTTTCGTGAATCTTTTTATTACCCAATCTCCATAGTGGTCATTATGTATGTAAAAGTATACATTGGATAAGCAACACGTTTTAGACTTACACGTGGCAATGATCCAAGTGGACAGCCCAATTCTTGAACCCTGTCTCAAACTCTACTGTTGTATAAACGACCAAAGCTTTCATCCTCTGCCCTAATTTTGCAAACCCTAAAATATAAAAAGCAAACGCGGCTGCTGCTGCTTCAGCTCTTTGCCGTAGTTGCGCAAAGCGCTGTCCTGGATCGCGATCTAGCAAGCAGCAGCAGGCATGGCGGAACAGGTAACAGCGTCCTCTGCTTGCGATTCTTCGCTTCATTTCAATGACTTTGTTCAGTACGGAAACAGAGTTGAGTTCAGGGTTTCCTGGGAATTAGAAAACGAAATGCGAATTGTCTCATTGCAGCTTATAAATATGAAGCCCAAGCATGAGTATATGAAGAATACGCTCATTTGTGAGTCTATGATTGGGAAATGCGAAGCGGATATACTAGGTGTCAGTCTTATGGTGTTCTGTTTTCATAGTTTTAGTTGGTCTGTTCGAGTTAGTTGTTTAGTTGTTGGTTTTGATTTATACGGTTATCTGTTTATAGTATTCGATCGGGCATTTATGACTGCGATGCCATCATCCATGGGCTTTTTACACGGAAACTTTTTGCATTCTGGGTAGAATTTAAATATAATCTCAATGAACGTATATGCGGCATAGCGGACGTTGTAGTTTAGTATTTGCCACAGCGTTCTTTGAAAATTGTAAGCGTTTTCGTAGTCCATTTCTATTTCGGAACTTATTTTTATTGGCCGCCATGAGCAGCTGTTTACTAGCAATTTGGCCTCATTAAAAAAAAAAGAAAAGGGTTTTAAAAGTTCATGGATCTCTCTTCTCCGGCTGTTAAGTTCATGAAATATGATTTCTTTTTATGCAGTAGTATGTGGTTTTCTTTCATCACATCGTCTTGATGTGGGACTTACTTGCACGCTGAAAATCTGTGGTGTTGCAGACAGAGCGCGCTTTTCTGAAACAGCCAAAGGTTTTCCTGAGGTGTGATCTTGTTACTCATTTGTAGCTTAAAAATTCAGATTAGTGAAATCCATGAGTTCTCTGAGATGAGATAACGTTTCAAAATAGAAATGCGTTTGGGACGCCGTTCTACAACGTGTTCCGTTTCAAAACATGCTTGTATGATCTCATTACATTTACAAACCCTGAAGGCTGAATTATCATTTCTTGATATGTAGAAACCCTAAGTTATAAAGTGGAAGCTCAGGCATATATTAACCAAAAGACTTTTACATAGGCCATCACCTGAATCGTTATCCCAGTTGAACTATGGTTCATTCACTGTTACTATCAAACATTATAAACGATTGAAAACTCAATCGTTTAAAAGTTAAAACGTGTCGGAAACTTATGAGAGGTTGCTGACCTATTTCTGGGAATTTGACCAACCCATTTGTTGATTTAGGGGTTGGAAGGCTAAGTACATAAATAAATGTTGAGCAAAAGTGCTCAATCTACTATGATTAAAAAAGGTCATAATCTTTCATGTAAAAACCCTTGTAATCATTTCAAAAAGAGGAGAAATGGAAAGATTGAGGTCTAAAAATTGCAAATCATGACTGTTTTCTGCACCTTCCTACTGCCAAACCTCAAGCACATCTCAATAGCTTGATGTTGCTGCCCTAGAGATAGGAAAAGACTGCTGCAAAGTCTTGTATCAATCCAAGAAGTAGCAAGAAAGTCTTGTTGAGTCATTCAAAGGGACCTTCAACAAACAAATTTTTTCTCCACCTACTTGTAGCAATGAGTAGTGTCATTAAAGCAATCAACTAATGTTTTGAATGGGTTCAGCATCCAAAACCCTCTACCCACAGAAAGATTCATCAAAGGAAGTGCGAGATTCTATAGCGATTCAGCAGTTTAGGGATTGGAGCAGCGAAGTAGGGACCAGACCTGCTTAATCAGGGCTCGATTGGTCCCCTAAAATCCTTTGGCCCCCCCTTTTGGGGCCTTAGGGCTTCAAAAAAAAAGTTTAAAAAATCCATGTCTCAAATGCATTTGAAGGAAATAGTGCCATTATGGAAGCTCAGAGCTCATTGTAGCCAAGATATGATTTTGATAGCCATTTTTATCCATTGTATGTGGTTAAAACAAATTTTTGTGAATACTATTTATAAAACAAAACTCTAAAAATTCCTACGCTTTCACTCATTTATAAAGAATGAGTTTTTGGGTATGAATATCCTGTATACATTCTGAAATGCTATATAACTGTGGTATGTGGGATTGGTCTTGCTAAACTACCTTTACTGGTGGTAATGATCATTCAAGAAGTTCAGGTGAGCTCGATAGCATGAGACAACTTCAAAAATTACCCGAATCACCAGGAAAAGTCTCTAGAAAGACTATTTCCCCACTTAGAGGCTCAGAGAGAAGTTGGCCTTATCTTATTCAAAACAATCATGGAAAACTTTTTATACATCATTATCTACGATAATTTGATTAATTGAATTGGGAAACAGCTCAAAAAATGTACTGGCAATCAAATTTCTGAATATAAACTCATACAGTTTACCGGCCAGGCAAATGTTGTGAAGAGGACTTTCCCATGGTGGATTAGATTTGCAGTTTAGCTTTTGAAATTTGAGAGAAACCTCTATGATATGTTAGTTTTGGTTTACTTTAGTGTGTCTCTCACAAGGATCTTTATTTGTTCTTGGCAGTACTAAAAGGTCAGGTAAGGGAAAGGCCCCTGGAAAGGCAGGTAATCGGTTTTGGAAGAATATTGGCCTTGGATTCAAGACTCCTCGGGAAGCGATTGAAGGTAAATTTCTTCAGTTTGCTTGTGTAGTTGCTACAAGGGCTTATTTGTTTGTTAAAAGCATGGGGGATCAGTGAATAGATGCCTCACACCTAAATTAAACCTCTGTGTTGATGGAAGCGCATATGCTAAGGGCCTAAGTAACGTTAGATGTAGGAACTTGACAAAAGATCAACGCGTGTTGTCGACTAATTACACGTTTGAACTTTCTGTTGTTCCTTGTACAGGTACCTATGTTGATAAAAAATGTCCATTCACCGGAAATGTCTCGATAAGAGGTCGCATATTGACAGGCACAGTCAATTGCACCAAGATGAATCGCACGATCACGGTTAGGCGAGATTATTTGCACTTTGTCAAAAAGTACCAACGGTAAGGCTTTATTTTAAGCTTGTAAAGGTTGTGTTACCATTTCACAAGCTTCAATGTGTTCTGGACTTTTAGTATTGTGTTGTACTAATTTTGTTCTGTTGAATGGTATTTGCAACTTTACTGTTATGGGCATTGGTTTGTGCTCTTTCATGGCATTTCACAAACTTCAGATATGATGTGTTTGTTTTGCATTTCTTTGTTAACTTTTTTGTTGGATGACACTTGCCTAGAGTACGCAATTGCATTTGTCAAGGTACTAGATTTGAGATCTCATGGAAGATTTCGTACGACTTCGTTATGGTGACATCATCCTGAGGAACCCACACATAATCTGATAGTAGAATCTAGCAGGACTTGAAGGATTTGTGAACTGTTGTGTAGAGTCTATTGTATGCCTGAGTAGTTTCCATATTTGAGGCATTGTGGTGGGTGGGATTGCTAAAATTCAAAATTCCATTTACGTGTTTTTTCCATGACTTAGACTGGAAATGTGGGCATGAGCATGCAAGGCGATTTGGTATTTGGCTATGCGTACTGTGTTGTCATCTTGCGGTGGTTAGTGTACCTATTCTGCTTATTTAGAGGTGTGATATGTCAAACTGCATCAAAGAAATATGAGCATCCTGAATTTTGAAGGAAATATTGGGGATAGAAATCTAGACCTATTGTAGGTTTGTAAGGAGATCATTCAATAGTGACTCCAACGCAGGTTCGTTATTAGTTCATATCATAGAAGCTCGTTCCAGACATACAGAATGAATTAAAAAAACGTAAACAGCCTACAATTTCTCGTTCTTTTTTTAACCTAAAAATATGCCTGGTTTTTCCTATAAATTTCTATGCTATAGCCTATGGGTTTCAAGCTAAACACTAAATGTGTGCCTGTTTTTACTGATGGGTTTCTTGAACTTGCTTCTATCACTAGTTTCTCTTGGCGTTTGTGCTTCTGTGCTAGAGAAGAACATTTTTGAGCTTCTATTCAGAAGCCAATTACTATAGGAAGGACGTTTGCAACTGCTCTGAAAATAGCTCAAGACGGCAAGTCAGATTTACAGTACAGATTCAGGTCCAATTAGAAAATGAGAATAGCAATAGCTACCGGTTTTCAAGCATTAGTTTTCAGTTCCAGATTTCCCAGCTACAGGCAGTGTATTGGGGGTATTTCCAAAAAAGTTCAAAGAATTGAAATGTTTTCAACAATTATTTAGGAATCATACAAATTTCACAAAACATGTATGAAATGGCATTCCGTACATGTTTATTTTCTGCTACAGAATTATGGTCATATGGGCTTAAGTGATTTTTTTGTTTTGATATTTTTGTCAGCTGTGGGGCGGCCTGTAGATGAATCCTTTTTAATGTGCAAGTGCGTTTATATAGATTTATCACATACAGCAGCATGTATACCAGACTGTAAATTAATGAGTGGAGAGATGCTAGGAGCTTTTAAAGATAAGCTGGGGTTCTCACAAGAACAACTGTTTCAAGCTATGATGCTCGGTGTTTTATGTCACTGCTGCTTTTGTGATGTGCTTAATTGGATTGTTCTTTGGGATCTTTCATTCAGGTATGAAAAACGACATTCAAATCTTTCAGCCCATGTCTCTCCTTGTTTTCGCGTGAAGGAAGGTGACAAGGTTATCATAGGACAATGCCGGTCTGTACTTTCCTTCTCATTTCTTCTCGTATTTGATATTCAGAAATTTTCTTCAAAACTGTTTTACTTGGATAGACCTAAGAATGGAAGTGGTGGCTCAAGTTGTATTTCTGAATTTTTGCAGACCTTTGTCAAAGACGGTGAGATTTAATGTTCTGAAGGTGATTCCAAGGGGGGCTTCTGATGGTGGTACCAAGAAGGCATTTACAGCTATTTAAGATAAAGTTGGAACAGGCTTTCAAAAGTGAGGATTCAACTAAATTGACTTCTGTAGCTCTGCTGGTACCCCTGGACTATCTCAACCGTAGAAAGCCAGGCTTCTTGAGTAGTCGAGCTTGGTAATGATATAATGAATGTGCTTATGGCAAACCTTATATTCCTTGCCTGACTGCCAGGTGTTTGGCAAATTAATTGATGGAGTTCAAAGATAGGAATGCTAGCCTGAGAATGTTATTCTTAAAGTTTCTGGTGTTCCAGCCAGTTTTGATTATAGACCATTTTGTTTCCTAAGAAGTTATATTGTTCTTAATTCAATGTAGATAATTAGGAACCATTTAAGTGTTCATAACTAAGAATATGTTTACTGAGAAAGTTATTCTTAAGTTTTTGGTGTTCCAGCCAGTTTTTATTAGAGACCATTTTGTTTCCGTAGGAGTTATATTGTTTCTAATTCAATGTAGATATTAAGGAATCATTTAATTGTTCAAAACTAGGAATTTATTTGAGCAGATTATTTTCAAGTTCATTTTTTGGTCCACTATTTTGTGCTCCAGCCCATTTTATGATTCAGAAATAATGTCGTTTGTTGAAGAGCCAACTCTTTCTAAACAGTCTTTGGTTGTGCCTATTGATCCTATGCCTAGTTATTGAGAGCTTCTTAGATACTTGATCGACAGTGATAAATTGCTTTGTTTTTTATAGAGGTTAGGCTGAAAATTTGTTTAAAAGCACTATGGGACCATAAATTCATGACTAGCGTCCTATATAGTCCACAAGCTCGATCACTTGGTGCTCCCAGCCTTTCTTGCTAGCAAACATCTCAAAGGATTCATATACATTGCAACAAGTATTAGAGAGACGGGAGGTGATCTTTCTTATACCATATGGCAAACTTGGTCATCGAGGAAGATAGAGTCGAAGAGGTTGATAAAGCTAGTTGCACTAGAAAGTATTCCATAAAGAGAGATGAATATCAGTGGATGTCAACCACCCAAATTACTGAACAATATGACAGAATAAATGATTTTGCAAAAGAGTTCAATTTTGGCAATGTATAAAAAGGCCATGGTAAATTATGAAAATGTAGCATGCAAGGTGAATGACCAGATTTGGGTGGTCTTTATTCAAGACAAAATATGCTGTGCTTAGCAATTGATTGTTTTTCTAACAAAATTGCTCTCTGGTGATGAGATTTGGGACTCTCCCGATGAGGCATGTGATAAATGAATCAGGTGAATTCTGTGTTAGTATAATTTACAAAATGACGGGGCTTGACATTGAGTAAAATTTTTGCAAGTTTTGTGAGTTCTCTACTTCTAAGGCTTGAAAAAATGATGACAAGAATTGTGCTGTTGTTTTGAATGTATGAAAGGGTTGCAATATTGGTTGCATTCATTGGACATAGAGGGAAACACATTATAGTTGTCAACCATGCAAATATGTACACATGTTTACTAAATTTTCTTGAACATGTCCTTATGGAAGAGTGTTCTATGGGTTTACATTGTTTATGTTAGTATGTTTTATGGGTTTACACTGTTTATGTTAGTATGTTCTATGGGTTTACATTGTTTATGTTCTATGGGTTTTACATTGTATATGTTAGTATGTTCTATGGGTCTACATTGTTTTTGTTAGTATGATGAGACTCATTTTTAAATTCAAGTCATTTAAGCTAGGTGGAATAACATTCAACTCTACAAATTATACATCTCAAGCTAAAAGAATGGTTACAACCAATGATTATTTACATAAGTAACAAAGTGAAATTGACTTAAAAGTTTAGAACAAAATAATTACTTATAGTAATAATGTGCTACACATACATATCTTGTTCATTTATCAAATAGGCCTATGAGACAAATTACATAGCATACTTGGTACTCACAAGTAATACATTTTTTTCTTTGAAAAACCTTGGGAATAGCTTGGGCATGTAGGTTAGTGGTTCTTCTGGTAGAAAGGATGAATTATTGACTTCGAAATGAGGTGTTTTTTGGGATAGATGAATTCAACACCTAGACATTTGAGATTTTTGAATCATTATCAATTAACTTGAGTAGTTGCTTTACGCCTAAGTTAATTAGTTAAGCGAACAGTGTGAAGAGGATTCACCAATAATTGTTTGTTTTAATCTATATTGCTTACAAGCCACATGATTTGTGAATAACTGTGATTCATTAGTAATAGTTATGTGTATAGAATATAGAAAATTCTTGGCATAAAGTATTTTTCGAATGGGAAATAGACTCTAGGTTATTGACTGTATCCCAGTGAGCTCATATTGGATGATATAGTTTAATGAATATCAGGAAGAACCATTGAATTTAGTTGTAGTTCAACAAACCTTTGTATTCTCTAGATTTTGTTTTAAAGAATTGTTTAAAGGGTCTATAGTTGAAGACATATGCTACAATGGTTTTGGTATGTCTTCTATTTTTAAACATCTTATGTTCATGTCGCTTTGTCATAAAGCCCTGTGGTTGGACCATGTAAACTTTATCTTCTAAGTCACCATTCAAAAATGCGGACTTCACATCCATTTGATGGATCCACCCAAAATGAGATGCTAACACGATGAGACGTAGTGTAGTCCACTTAGCCACTGGAGCAAATGTACTGGAGCAAATGTCTCTTCATAGTCAATTCCTTTGTTTTGCTCATAGCCCTTCATAAACATGCCTTATGCTTCGCTATCGTGCCATCCACATGAAACTTTGTTCTAAAGACCTATTTGTTGTCAATGGGTTTCTTTCCAAGTGGTAGATCAACTAACTCCCATGATTGATTGCATAGTTTGGATAACTCAGATCTTGTTAAAAATCAAGTTGTTCTTGAAATCCAGTAATTTTCCTTGAGGAATTTGTTTTTGAAATGATTCTTATATTTCTTGAGTTGTATGTTGGACATATACTCTAGTATCTTTTAATGCTTAAGTGTGAGTTAGAATCTTGCTAATTATGATTGACGAATCATAAGATTCTAAATAATTATGACTGACAGATCATGAACAGATACTTAATTGTTATCAGAAGATTATAACGAAATATCATGATTCTTTAGTATAATGAGCAATTTACAATGGGTAAATCTATTGAGATTCAGATAGATTGTTGATTTCTTGCATACAATGGTAGAAATGGGACATTTAACTCATTAGAGTAGTTGTAGTGCTCTGGATTTCTCATTTTTTATGAGGGGAACATTCCAAAAGTATCTTCAAGTGTCATTGATGGTGATGTGGATGGATCTAACATTCTTGATGTTGATGATGTAAAGATCCCACTTTGGATGGTGATTTTGAAGGACCATCATCAAGTCAAAAGCCAAGGAGAACATCAAGGGAAAGACAAATGCCTTCAAGGCTCACATATGATGAAAAGGGTAAGCAAGTGGAAGTGACTCACTTTGCTTTTCTCACATGCTTTGGTGAATAATCTTGTGTATATGCAAGTGAATGGATGTTTTCATGGAATAGATGCAACTAATGGATCTGGAAAACAAGTTTTGTTCAACGAATTTGATGGTCAAGTTGAAGATCAAGAGGTCGATCTCAAAGGGCTACAACAACATGAAAGGAAAGATGGCAATTTGGAACTAGTCAAGAGCATCAAAGGATAGTCAATTGGCAAAGATGTTATGGATCTATTTTTGCAAGTTATTGAAGACTCAAGTAAGGTAAAAGGAGCAGCAAGGAATTGTTGTTTCAAGTTTACTTTACTTGTTCTATCTCACGTTTGAGCAATTTCGTCAAATTGTCAAGATATGGTCAAACTAGGTACATTGGTGAGCATCATTTTGATGTTGGATTTGTACTAGCATTCTTGGCTGGTTTTGCTATTGGAAATGAAACTATTGGAAGTTCATTATATCACTCATTCATGATCAAGTCATCAAGTGATGATGACATCTTGTGGAAAGATCGAGATGGAGGCTCATTCATGAAGTTTTATGGTGGAGACATATCAAGAAAGGACAAAGAGGGAGGATACAAGCAAGCAAATGGTTATCACTCACATTTATTGTGTGGTTGCCGTAATTTTCCAGAGAGTTCAAAGTTTATAACATGGAAAAATCATCTCATTTACATTCTATTTGGTTCTTCATGTTCTATTTACATCTTGATGTGTAAAATTGATGTAAGAGATAGTGAAACATCCAAAGTGGACACTATTCTCTATATCAACAATGGTGGATACTTTAAAGAACTGGCAAAGGACTTGTTTATGAAGCATAGGACATCACTTGGAGTGTTATCAAAGTCCATTCTTAATCTAGTTGAAGAGGGAGTGTGAGAAATTTCAACTAGTTTAGGCCATATGCTAGGTATCTTTTTTGGAACAGGGGAGATGCTCTGTTTTGGCTGCCATGTGTGTGCAATTAGTGTTGCAAATTGCTCTACTCTCACACACTCTATGTATCTATTATGATTCAGAAGAATAGTTTCTATCTCCACTGTGTGGAGTTTACAAGATAGCTAAACAGAGAATTACAAGAGTAGTTAACACTAATCAACTAATCAGTTAATCTCCGTTGTTGCTACCCGTTTCAGCTGGGCGTGAAGTTTAAGACTCCAAGCCCGTTGAGCTGCCAGTTGGCAGCGCGAAAGATTCTCTTTCGTTTCTTTTCGTGTTGCATCACTTTGCGGTTTTTGCAGTCCTGGAGGCATGTTTGATTTTTGCGAATGGTTTGCGAATTTTTTGTCACTCATTCGTCCTTGAGACATGTTGACTTTCACGAATTGTTTGATCTTTGCGAATCGTTCGACCTTCGAGTCAAGGCACGTTGACTTTCGTGTCGCGACAAAGTTGCAGGAGTTCACCATTTCCAACACTCTCTCTTGAACCTTGTATCTTTGCATGTTTAATCCAATTGCCTTTCTTTGCTTGGCAAAGAGTGGCTTGTCGAGTGGCTTTGTGAGTTGATCTACAATCATGTCTTTTGATTTTATGTACTGGACCTGGAGCTCTTCTTTCGAGATTAAATCTCGAATATGCTGGTACTTCAGAGGTATGTATTTTGTCTTTGAATGAAAGACATGATCTTGGGATAGATAAATGGCACTTTGAGCATCATCATCGTGCATGGTCCTCCTTGTGGTATCCCGATTGCTTCCAGTATCATCTGCAGCCACACTACCTCGTTCGTCACCTTTGAAGCTGCGACTATTTAGCTTCGCAAGAAGACTGAGCTACCAAGGTTTGCTTTTTGCATATCTAGCTGATTGTAGCTCCGCATGCTATGGTACATCCTCCAGTTATGGACTTGCTGTCATTTTTGCAGCTCGCCCAGCTTGCATCACTATAGTAATGCAGCTCGAATCCTTTTCCTTCGTTTTCAGCTCTGTAGGTTAATCCCATATTTTGGGTACCCTTCAGATACTGTAGGATTCGTTTTGCCATTTGTCAATGTGCCATGCCATGATTGGAAGAGAATTGGCTTAAGGCATAAATTGAGAAGCTAGATCGGGTCTAGTACAAATTGTAAGGTACATCAGACTACCGATTAGGTTTCGGTAGGGTATACTTGCCATCTTCTATTCTTCCTCTTTTGTTTTGGGCAATCCTGCTTTGTCAGCTTGGCACCAGCGATCATTGTTGTGGTCTTTTCTTTGCAGTCCAAAATGTGATACTGCTTGAACACCTTTCTGGCATATTCAAACTGACTCAAGTTCATTTCGCCCTTTGTTTGATCTCTTCTGATCTCCAGCTCGAGGCATTTCGTTGTGTAGGATTGAAGTCTAGAGACTTCAGAAGACTATCAAACTTTTTATACCAAGCTCGTGATGCTTGTTTTAGACAATAGATGCATCTCTACAACTGACAGACATATTGTCGATTGTCTCGGTCTTCAAATCTTTCAAGTTGCTTCATGAAGATTTCCTTCTCTAGATCTCCGTGGAGAAAGGCTGTCTTCACATCAATCTGGTAAATTTCCAGATTGTGTTGTGTGGCGTATGCAAGGAGTAGTCGTATGTTTGTCATCTTGACCATCGACGAATATGTGTCAAAATAATCAACACCATATCTCTATGTGTAGCCCTTCATGACAAGTCTTGCTTTGTAACGGCCAATGGTACCATCTGATTTCATTTTCTTCTTATATACCCACTTGCAGTCGACGATCTTTCTGTTTTCTGGCAGTGGCTCTAGTGTCCATGCCTTGTTTCGCCTCATTGACTCGATCTCCTCTAACATTGCCTACTTCCAGAATTTTCCCTCTAGACTCTGGATAGCTTCTTGATATGTTGTTGGCTCTTTAGTGAAGCTGTAGTACTCGAATTGCATGTCTTTGCTCCACTAAAGATTGTCAGTGTAACGGTCTAGAGGTATTATTTGTCTTGTTGACCTTTTGGGTTCGTTTTGTGACTGCTCAAACGTTTCTTGTTCGTGGGGTTGATCTTCTGCTTCTTGCTGCTCTGGAGTCTGTTGCTCAGCATTCTGATTTGACGTCTGTCCTCGATCTCCCTCATGAATTGGCAGTAGTGTGAAGATCTCATGGCCTCTTTCATCTTTTAGTCCAGGGAATGTGGACTCATCGAACTTTACAATCTCTCCTCGAAACAACCTTTTTCGTGGTTGGGTTGTAGAGCCTGTACACTTGTGTTCCGTTCGAGTACCCGACCTTTGCTCTGATTTATCATCGAGCTTGCTTCTTTTTTCTTTTGGAATATGCTTGTATGCTGCACATCCAAACACACGTACATATGAGAGATCAGGCTTTCTACCTGTCCACATTTCGTATGGTGTCTTATTTTTTTTGGCGCTGTCGTTGTTGATCTGTTCTGCAAAAGTACAACTGCAGCTATTGTCTCAGCCCAGAATTGACTTGGCAATTGAGCCTGTGCCATCATGCATCTGGCTCCTTCGACTAGCGTTCTGTTTATATTCTAGTGTGTATGCAGGAGTGAACTGATGCTCGATCCCTTGTTCTTGGCAGAATTTTGAAAATTCTTTGCTCTTGTATTTACCTCCATTGTCAGATCTGATGGTCTATATCTTCTTTGAGGTGTGTCTCTCTGCAAATGCCACGAACTTTTTGAAGGAATCAAATACTTCAGATTTCTTCTTTAAGTAGTAAATCGTAGTCATCCGGCTGTAGTCATCTATGAATGTCAAGAAGTACCTCGATCTTGAGAGTGAATTCATTTTCATTGGTCCACAAACATGAGTGGACGAGCTCAAGAACTTCCTTGGCTCTTTTTTCCTCATGTGTGAATGGATTTCAATCCTGTTTGCCTTTCTAATAGGCTTCGCAAAACTCAGTATCGGGTCTTGATATCTTAAGACTTGTGACTATGTCTTTCTTACACATGTCATACAGGATCTTCATGTTCAGATGATACATTCTTCTATGCCAGAGTCGATCTTCATTTTCTGATGCATTTAATATGCTATCAGAGTTGCTGATTATCTTGGCTTGGTAGAGATTTCCTTCTCTGCATCCAACCGCCAGCAATTTGTTTGTATTTTTCTCGATCATGCGACATCTGTTGCCGTTGAACAAAACTCGAATGCCAAGATCTGCCATCTTGGGGACTGATAATAGATCTTTTCTTAGTGAAGGCACGTAGAGTTCTCCTGGCAGCTCTACTTGACCTGACAGTGTTCATAGTTGTAGAGTCCCGATGTCTTTGACATCGTATTTGCTCCCATCACCTAGAATCACTGCTCTGTTATTTTTGAGTTCTCTGAAATCGATCAGGATTTTTTTTTTGCAAGTGATGTGTGATGTTGCTCCTGAATCAATGACTACATCGTAGTATTGTTCAGTGTAGCTCGTTGAAGCTTCATCAAGTATTGTGAAGGCTTCATCACCTCTATCAGCATCCTTGGATGACTCTGCATCATTTGCTTTTTCAGGCTTGTTCTTTCTTTTTGGGTTGAATCTGCAATCATATGAAGAGTGCCTCTTCTTCTTGTAGTGCATGCAAGGTATTGCTGGATTGAACCAACATTTGTTGGTTGTATGGCCTGGTTTGTGACAGTGATTACATGAAGAAGATTGTTGATTCAAGGACTTTGTCTTCTCGAATCTGGATTTGTTCTTGTTTTTCTTCCTTCCTTTCGTGAAGAGGGCCTTCTCTTGATCACTGCTTCCTTCTCGTTTGTCCCTCATCAGTCTCATATCAACGACAAGACTGATTGCTTTGTCGAATGTCATATCTGGTAGACTCAGTATGAGCATTCTCAACGGTTGATAGGACGTTGGCAGAGACTTCATGAAGTACATCAACTGTTGTGGTGCTCCTGTCCTAATGCAGCGAGTTGAGCGAAGATCGTTATGATCTTCTCAATGTGCCGATCTAACTGGTTGTCATCCCATCATATGGATTGTAGCTAATTGTGAAAATGCATCACTGAAGCTGTAGTCCTCACTTCGTACTTCTGTTTCAATCTTTCCCATGCTGCATGGCTGTTTTCGCAGTCTTCAATCTGCATGAGTAGGTCTTCATTGATGGACAAAATGATGATCGCCATTGCACGCTCATCCTTTCTAATCCATTCAGCTCTCCTCGGGTTGTCCCTCTGGAGGCTACACCTCTGAGAGTTCAGTCACCGACCAGATGCCTTCGCCCTTTAGCAGTGTTTTTGAATTTTCATATCCTATAATTTGCGCCATCAAGACTGATTGCTACTCTTGTCTAGATCATTGTAGCCATATTGTGTTGTCTAGAAAATGACTACTTAGATATCAGTAGAGATAACCTGTCAGCTCTGATACCATGTCGCGAACGGTTTTGTTTCATTGTCATGAACGATTTTGATTCTTTGAATTTTTTTTTGTGCGGAAAGCTCATAGAAACCTAGACACGCGACTACACATCACAGGAACCTAGACACGCGACTACACATCACAGAACGGATTTCATTCTAGTAATTAAGACCGTGGTAGACAAGGAGATGCACAAAAATAGAGCAATCAATTATCAGTTTAATTTTTAGAGCGAGATGGTTAGTGTCTCGCTCGTTGGCGGCCTGACGCTCTGCTCTTTCGTTGTGTTCTACTCGTTGGCAGACTTTCATGCACAACTGTTTCATTTCTAGTCTTTTTCTTTTTTGCCCTACTCACACACACTCTCTGTATCTATTATGATCCAGAAGAATAGTTTTTATCTCCACTGTGTGGAGTTTACAAGATAGCTAAACAGAGAATTACAAGAGTAGTTAATGTTAATCAACTAATCAGTTACTCTCCGTTGTTGCTACCCGTTTCAGCTAGGCGTGAAGTTTAAGACTCCAAGCCCGTTGAACTGCCAGTTGGCAGCGTGAAAGATTCCCTTTCGTTTCTTTTGTTTCCTTTCGTTTCTTTTGTTTCTTTTCGTTTTGCATCGCTTTGCAGTTTTTGCGGTCCTGGAGGCATGTTTGATTTTCGCGAATGGTTCGCGAATCGTTCATCACTCGTTTGTCCTTGAGACACGTTGACTTTCGTGAATTGTTTGATCTTCGCAAATCGTTCGACCTTCGAGTCAAGGCACGTTGACTTTTGCGTCACGGCAAAGTTGCAGGAGTTCACCATTTCTGACATCATCTACGTATAACATGATGATGACAAAGAATTGACGGACAACCTTGAAACAAGCAATATAGTATGCAGATCTTGGTTCAAATCCGTGATTGATTTGAACCAAGCTCTACAGAAATGTGTGTTGATTCGATGGAACTAGACTTTGGAAGATTGCTTCAGACTATACAAGGCTTTATGGAGTTTGTATATTTGGTCTTCTTGACCATTTAGGACATAGCCTTCTGGCTTGCTGTCGACCATGTAGATGTCCTCTTCGATAACTTCATTAATGAATGTTGTTTTTAGATCCATCTGGTGTACCTCAAGATTGGTGCAACATCATATGATAGTAGCAGTCGAATAGAAGTATGTTTGACCATCGGGCTAAAGGTTTCAAAGTAGTCAACATTGGGAGTTTGTGAGAACCCTCTCGCCACGAGTTGAGCTTTTCTTCTATCGATGTTGCCATCTGCTTTGTATTTGATCTTCAAGATCCAATTGCAGTCGATGATGTTTCTGTCTGCAGGCAGTGTTGGATTTATTTCTCTACTCTCCTAAATCCCACGTTAATATAGTTTCATTCATATTGTTACAGTTTTACATGCATTGTCGCACAGTCTGCAGAAATGCTCTATTATTGAAGACAAGTGGCAACCAACTTATCGACTTTATCAATTATCGCCAGTGATGCGCTCAACTCGGAATAGTAAAAGCCTTCTCATGCCCACTTTTTGTACTGTGCAAGTACTTGGACAATGACGATAGCTGCCATGATCTACTCCAGACGGTGCAACGGCTCCACGCCACCTTTGTGTACATACATCTACACAATTGTAAATTTTATATAGAGATAACAATTTTAATCAACTATATGCAATGATCATATCAAGATCATTAGAGAAAGACACAGTAGATGCTTTCATGCATCGATTCTTTCTTTCAGATTGATTGTCAATAATAAGCTCATAGCTTTTACAGAACATAGTTAGCTTTATGAGCACGTGGTTTCGCCCGCAATTGTCTTGTGCTCATAACATCCATCTGACTTGTATTTTCATACATATCAATCTAAATCGACTATTGTCTTATTGTTGTGTTCCGATCTTTGTTAGTGTTGCATGCTTTGCTATTTCATTTCTATCTGACTCTCTTATCGCTTTGTCTAACTGCATTAGGGCCCTTTTTGGACTCAAAAGGGCCTCTTCCTTGCCTAAACAAGTTTTCTAGTCATAATTAATTTAGTGCTAATCAATCCTACGTGGCACCTTTACCTTGGGTTACCATACAAGGTGAGCAAGAGTTAAGGCCTAAATGTAGGTCTCATTTTCAAAGACTATTGTAGGTTATTTGCATAGACTATAATAGGCAACTAATAGGTAAGTTACAAATTACAACTAGAGTAGGGTTAGTATAGGACGACCTTTCATTGTCCTAACTACAATAGGACCCTAGGGATGGAAACTAGTATATGCCTAATAAAGCTTATATCATGGTTATATCACATTGAACTTTGACACCATTTGATTAAGGTATATTGTGAAGTTCTACATAGATTCTTTTGGGAAATTCGACATCTTCAAAATGACAACCAAGTATCACTTACATGTGAAGTTAGAGAAGGATTATGCGACCACCAAAGCTGCATGGGGTATAACTTAAATCCGTATGACATGCATTGTTGGAGATTAGAAGGCAAAAAACATATTGACCTATGGGTAAGAGGTGATTTATACCCTCGTAATCCACTGGTAGATGCTCCTCCTAAATTTTTTGATGTACATAGTTTGTTAAGGTTCGTTGGGGATGGTCGGAATGGACTGCTTGGCTATTGTCAAGCAATGGATTCTCGAAGAATCCAAGCTGAGACATTGGCAAATACGGAAAACATTCATATCTTGAGTATGAATGACAATTTAAAGTCATTGCATGGAATAAAAATGAAATTGGAGCAGGAGACAAATGGTTTGAAAATAGAGCTTGCCAGTTCTGTCGCAAAAATTGAAGAATTGCAATATTCAATCAGTATATTTCAGAGACAATATATGGCTTACAACGAAAGTGTAGAGTCTTGATGGATTAGCAAGCACAAAATGAAAACACTAAGAGACCCAAATTAGAAGCTTTGGCACCAGGTGGTGGTGCCAGTAAAAGACGTATGAGGGACACAAAAGAGTTCTTGAAAAAGACGGTTGGAAAAGATTTTATTGCCGAAAAATATATGAAACATTTTTTGAAGGGTAAAGATTTGATTAAGATTGTGGAAGATGAAACAAGTGATTCAATTCGCCTGAGAATTGCAAAAAAGCTAGTTGACAAGTTCAAGCCAAATCCAAATGTTAAAGAGATGGTGTACGCATGTGACCAAGGAGGTGTGAGTCGCAAGGGGTATAGAGCTTTGAAAAAGTATATGAAACGCTCTGACAAAAATGGGTTAAAATGCCATCAAATAATACCTACTTATAAACTTGTTGAATCCGCCAAAACGAGAATCCAATTCGATTTTGCCCTCTGAATTAGGAGAGTTTCAACATATTGAGGATTCTTTTACAGTACCCAATAAGAAGAAAGGATCTCCGACATGTTTTCATTATCATCAAGGAAATAATATATTCTTAGATCTGGAAAAGGTCCAAGCGATGATGATCCGACATTACGAAGTTAGAACAAATGGTGCTTTTCTTCAACTAATATGTTTTCATAATGAAATTTTTGTTTTACAGATTGCGGAGGTAAAGTTATATTTGTTATTAAGTTGGACGAAGCAAAAATCGTAAAAGGGCGTAAACTTGAACGTGTCACAATCACCTTGATGAATTGTGAATTGCAACAGTTTGGCGGAAGTTATTGTAAAGAATTTAGCGTGCAATCCGAAAATCACATATGGTGGATAGTTGCATTTGAAGTTCCTAAGGAGTCTCACAACATACTGGAGTGGCTATTTGAAAAATGTAGTATATCTAAGATAATACATGCACAAAATGAAGGCAAATTGCTCAATGTTGAAGGAGAAAGCTTCGTTGTAGAATGGCACCTAGCTGCTGATTTGAAGACTTTGAAATGCATGTACAGTTGTGGTCTCAATGCAAATGCAAAGAATTTTATGTTTGAATCTGGGCGGAACAAAAGTATTTTGAATTGCAACCAATATCTTGCACCAAATAGGCACAATCTAGAAAAAGCTTGGAGTCCTGTGTTGAACATTCCTCTCGAAAGAGTCCATTTTTGCACAATGCATGGTGAATTACGAATACTGGACAAATTATTATTTTTGCATTGTTGTTACGCATGGAACATGCAGCCCAAATTTAGAGCAGATGTTAGCATTAGAAATCTAGAGATAATTTTATCCGATATGGAATTGCATGGGGGCCACATGAGTCTTACCAAAGATGTTGAGATGAGTGGAAAAACGCAAGATGTTTCAGCAAAATTTTCAATGGGTGGTGCGAAAGCGAGACACCTATTGTCAAATCATACTACACGTGAAAGCAGTGTTGAATGGGAGTACTAGAAGAAAATATGTCAATGCACAACAAATATTGGCTCAGATCCTTTCATGGCAAGTACACGTGCCAAGGTTTGGCAAGCATTTGACGCTTTGTCACAAACTATCAACAAAAAGATTGTGACAGATGAAGATTTGGATAGATACGCAAGAGAAGTCAAAACATTTACTGAATTGATGATCGATGCATGGGGAGAAACACACATAACTCACTATATGGTATGTGTGTCTCATATTTTTTACTTTCGTATTTATGTATTTGTAAAAATTCAAACTAATACAAATTTTCTATGAACAACACATCTTCTATGCTCATGGATCTTGGTTTATGAAAACCTACAGATCATTAGCTATTTGGAATACGCAAGGCACGGAAAATAGTCATTACAGGGCAAAGGCTGCATATTTCAAAAATTCACGACATGGTGGAGGAAAGGGTCTTAGCAATGCATTGGTTGAGATATTCCAATGGTTTTACAGAGGAGTTTTGGGCCGAGGACACTTTCAAAACACAAGAACTGAAGAGTTGAGTTCAATGATCTCCAATTCAAATTCAGTCAGAAAGACAGCATGGCAATCTTCTAATGCTAGAACAAGGCATCAAGAATGGAGGATGTCTAGAGTCCGAGTTGGAAAGAGATGGATGCCGAGGACACCAACATCCAATGTTTTGGAAAACAGCGCTAGAGAAGCTACGAAAATTGATGAGATGGAATAGAGCAATTTATGTTGAATTGTAATTTGAATATTCCTTTGTGATAAATATTACTGACGAATTGGATTGTTGCTATAAATAGAAATTGCTAATATCTATTTTTGGAAACACGTCCCTCTATATAAGAGTGGGGGTTTTCATTTTGTTGTCACTTCTTGCTTTGTTGAAATTTCTTTCCTCGTAATTTAGCTTGTCTTGTTCAATTAGACTACTAGTTTGCTGGTCAATTAGCGTTCTTAGTTGCATAACAATGTCGTCCTCTAAAATAGAGCTGGCCAATCTGCTAGCCCCCACATAGTTTTTAGATCAGTTAGATCGTATTTATTGTATGTTTACCAGTAGAATAGACATGCTTGCCACTCTACGGGCTAATACGGATGCATTCACGTATGTGAGTGAGTATATAGATGAAACTTTGAAGCCTTATGCCATACAAATTCCCGGCTCAACTATCATGTGGATTCCATATAACTTGCTTACTTATATATGGAAAGGAGATAGACCCTTTATTGCTCATCTCAACAAATTTATTAGTTACTTGGGTAACAATCATTACTTGGAGCTGACCAAGGATCAGCTGAAAATTTTTGATCTTGAAAGTGTAGGAAAGAAGTTTCTATCCGATGAGATTACTGTTATTTTTTTGCTTAATGAGTTTCCAACGACTGTGGCCAGCAAAAAACACAATCCTAGTGAGCTAGTGAACGAGATGCACGACCCGGTTGAAGAGAAAGATTTATCTGCGGAGCACGAAGCAGTCTTGGCTACGCAAGAGGCAACATGTGCATCCACATCAGCGGAGCTAGAAGACATAGATGAGTCCAATGATGTCGTGCTTCGAATCCATGGCCTTGCTCCAGTCATCATTGATGGGTAGGAGTATGTGTTCATGCATGACTTGCAACATATTCTCGGCTTGCGAGAAGATGAGATGCTGGCAACATTGATAAATTTGCAGAATGGCAGTTCCACTTTCGACCACACCCAGCCTGACGACACGTATGAGAAGATGATCGGGGATGACACGGACACCACCGAGCAAGAGTGCTTTGCCAATTGAAAATGCTTCAACCACCACCAGTTCAAACGAGGCCATTCGAGGTACTCGAAGGGAAAACTGCTGACGTGAAGTACAAAGGCGTAGAGCCTGCCTTGCGAGGATTCTTTCTCTTTCGCTCGTGTGCTCCTCTCTCTGACCATCTATGGGTCGTCTTCTGCTTCATCCTTGTTGTGTGCGACATCGGGGTGCCATCATTAGAACCACCCACTAGCAATGACATCATCAGACCCATCACCGGGCCGTGACTTGGAGGTGACACACTGGGTGTGGTGTCCCCCGATATGCCTAAATTTGTTGTGTCCATGCCCATTGCTGGTGGAAATGATGGGTCGAAGAAAGAATCATTCAGAACCGGCAACTCACCCAATGCCGCAAGCTCCTCATCTAGGAACTTCATTGTTTCCTCCCGCTCAGTTGCCGTAGGTGAAGGGATTTTTTGTCATGGTGGCTGCTGCTGCTGCTGGTCCTGCTGCTGCTGCTGGTCTTCTTGCTGTTGCTGCTCAGTCTGGTCCTCCTGTGCAGCTGCTGTATGGGCCATGTCCTCCTCAGCTTCACGCTGAATGGCCGGATCTTCCTGAGATGCTATTGGGCTGCGACTCCTACTCCTGCTTCTGCTCTCCCGTCTCTCTCTCTCTCTCTCTCTCTCTCTCTCTCTCTCTCTCTCTCTCTCTCTCTCTCTCTCTCTCTCTCTCTCTCTCTCTCTCTCTCTCTCTCATCAAGGGTGGCTAGTGCATCCCTATGGAGCAATGCAGTCTAGCCATTTGTTTCATCCATGCCATTTCCTCCGACATTGGTTAGCCTTTGAAAATGTATCAGAGAACACGAGAGATGAAAAACAGAGAATTTAAAAAAACTGACAATCTGACACTCGAGGGATGAAGTGGAGAAATGAGGTTCAATTTTTAGTAAGTGCCCTTATAAAAGTTTTGGCCTCTTTTCCAAATATAGTATGTTCTTGTCTAGGCTCATGAGTAAAAATCCTAATTGTCGGTTAGCAGAAACCTTCGAAGAAAACCAGTAATAGTATTAAAATGCATATCACTAAACCATTTAAACCCTAACAAGTTTCAACCTTGGACATCCACAAATGTAGTAACAGGCATATAAAATGTGACAACGCAAAAGTAAAGTCAGAACATAACCAAATATATTAGAATAAAGTCAAAACACAACCAACTAATTGTGTTTTCTTTTTTTCATTAGATAAAATCCTTTATTCCCATTGGACTCCTAATGTCCCTGTTTGTAAAAATGAAACACATTTCTGATCTTTTTCGGCTCGTCTCCATATCTGCAAAACCAAACACAAAATTAATAATCCTATATTTATTCAACATTACTATTTAAAATTTAGAAATCTGATGGAAATTAGGGACTCACATTTTGTCCATTACGAGTGAAGACAAAATCTATTGGCACATCAGCAAAAGTCAATCCAAGCATATTCCGAAGATCTTCTAGGCTGCACTCCTTATTTATATGAATTTCTCGTATTTCATCATGGGGCAAATGTATGGATATCTCCACTTCTTGCTGATTCGTCTCCACGTCTAGAGGGTCCCATCGACCATGACCAAACCTATATCGCCTATAAGTGAAACTTAAGGAGCATGTTTGACATGAAATATGATACCTTATGATCATTGTTTCACAAGAGAGCTTACACCTTATTAAATCTCCTTTATGCTCAATTTCCTTTGAATCCCATGCGACAAATATGTTATCCAACAGTGATGATTCTGTTGCTTTCCATGCCCACATCGTGTTTGTTTTCCTAAAGGGGACCGCCTTAAATATGGCAACAAATACGGTGATCGACACAGAGATGCTAGTGTAGACTCGTTTGGATCCGAATGTTTGCTTCACATTACCAGTAATCTTTTTGAGAAGTTGCCTCTTCGTTAATTCAATAGTCAGTTGGTCAACATATGGCCACTCATGAGAATCGATCGCAGGCTCAAATATTGGTGCTAATTTGCCTTGGCCAAAGTTTGTTTTTTGGAACTTCGTACACGTGATCGTAAAAGAAAATGCCCATTTTGATCGGGGTAGAGGATGCCAACCCACCAAATATTAGTATTAGTTCTCCATATTTGGCATGTACGGCGGAGAATTTTTCAGTGAAGGACTTCACGTTTTGCCAGTCAAAGCTATTTGAAGGAAATACATCTGCACCAGGCATTAATGCAACATTATTATCCATTACAATGACATAATAATAATTCAAACGTAATAGTTAACACAAGAATAAAAGAGGTGAGACCTACAATGTGACTGTATGGTTCTATCAACAGCCACATCCAATAAAATATCTCGACACATGTATACGTGTTGCACATTTGCAAGGTATTCGCCGTTTTGGTCGATCTTGAGATCGTGGATCCTTCCTTTCCAATGGTAGTCTTGGTTGTTTCGCTTCCTCTTTGCAACCTTGTGAGTTCCTTTGCCCGATGGTTGCATGTAAACCCAATCAAAAGTTGAAAATGTATCGAGCACCCAATGCTCATTGGAATCTTTGATGTGTGCAACAATGAATTCTTGGGCTTCCTTGATTGAGTAGAGGCCATAATGGATGATGTAATGATAATGTAGGATATGCGAAATAGTGTGTAGATCTTCAGATAAGGTGAACCAAAATTAAAAAAATAGAATATTTGTGGAGTATACAGAATGAGAGAGAGAGAGAGAGAGAGAGAGAGAGAGAGAGAGAGAGAGAGAGAGAGAGAGAGAGAGAGAGAGAGAGAGAGAGAGAGAGAGAGAGAGAGAGAGAGAGAGAGAGAGAGAGAGAGAGAGAGGTCGTTTAGAGAGAGACTACAAAATGAGAGAGAGATGAGAGATACAAGCTTGTGAACATTCAAAATTTGAAATAAGGACTAGGCTCACTTAGGATATGGCTGCTAGTAGACAGACAGGCTAGTTGATGTTAACTTGTAGGCATAGTTATTGCTTTATCTAGGGTTAATGTAGGGTTAATGTTAGAGGTGTACTTTGTGGGCCCACACTTGATTTAATCTGCACCATTGAATTTGCCATGTCATATGGACCATTCCCTCTTAGTTGTCAATATTTTATTGGGACACATGTTGTCATTAACACTAATTATAATCAGTGAAGAGGCCCTTTTTGAGTCCAAAAAAGGGCCCTAATGTTTGCTCTTTTGCTTCTGCAGCGCAAATAGATTCTTTCTGTTTGTCTGCGTAGTCCTTTGTGATCCACGTAGTGCACGCACCGAGGATTCTCCCCCTTTCAAGAATCCCAACATGGTATCAGAGCTATTTTTATAGCTTGATAAGGTTCCCACAGAACCTGGTTCTATCACCTAATAGAATAATTGTTTTCTTGTTCTGTAAATAGCATTAGATTTTTACTCTTAAGTCATTGATAGTAACCATTGTCACCTAGACTAACTTCCACATGGATTCCCAAAGCAAAGCCAGTCCCATTGTGGACAAGATTAATGGATCCAACTATCATCTATGGTAATGGCTAAGGAACTTTATGATGTTGTCACAACAAGTGTAGAGGTAAGACCTGAAGCGAACGACGCTACAATCTCTTGATGGAAGCTAAAGGATGGCAAGGCCTTCGCGCTGATCATCCTCAATATATCAGACATACAAATCGGCCATGTGTCTAAAGTTCAGACCTCGAAAGAAATCTAAAACATCTTGAGCACATTATTGTACGATGTGCGGGACGTAGCCTCCAAGCTACACCTCAGAAGGAGATTTTTCTCCCTCAAGATGACAAATGGTGATTCACTGCAGAATCACATCAACCAGTTCAAGAACCTACTGCAACAAATGATCGTTTTCGGATTAGTCATAGATGATCAGATAGTAATGGCACTACTTTCAAGCTTGCCAAGATCATTTGACAGTTGGGTCTATTGTGAGTCTTTACGATGTTTGCTGCAGGAAGACATCAGAAGGAACGAACTCTCCAGTTCCTCAACTATCGACTCTCATGCCTTATACACCAATAGGAGCTCAAGTATGCAGAAGAAGAAAGGCCCGCAACAACTAAAGTCGAATCAGAAGTCGACACAACGTCAAGAGCACTCGAATCCGTCGAGAAAAAAAAAATTGTTTTGTAGATACTGCAAACGAACCAACCACGAGATCTAAGATTGCATCATATTACAAGCCAAGAACAACAAAAAAGAACAATCGAATTAGTTGGAAAATGCAGCTGCAGAAGCACCTCAACCCAGTCAAGAAGCGAACCACGATGCATTCATGACAAGCCATCAAGAAGCATCAAACCACAGCTCCTGGTTTTTGAATTCCGGAGCCACTTAGCACATGACCAGCCATATCGGCTGTTTTGAATCCTATACATCTTACATTACCAAGAAGTATGCTCACTTGGGCGACAATAGCACACAAGCTATCAGAGGTGAAGGTACAGTAACATCAAGCTTTGAAAATGTACCAAATCTTTCTATAAACCTACTCTCTGTAAGTAGAATCACAGATCTAGGACACAAAGTAGAATTTGAATCAGATCAATGTAAAGTAGTCAATAGGACAAGCAAGATCCTAGCACTCAGAAATATGAGAGCATTAAGGAAGCATCAGAGGAGTTCTAAATCCAAAAAAGACCCTTTCTAAAGATTCTTTTTATATTTCTCAAATTTTGCTTACACATGGACAAATGAAAACACTCAAATTTGAAATCTACATAACATAGCTCATTAGAATTGAAAAAAAAGTTTTCCTAATAATGCTATAATTCGGCGTCAGGGGCAGCCCGCAAGCATGACAATTATTCATAGTATAATTTGCAATTATCATTGAAAATAGCATAACTTTTTAACCGTAGCTTTGATTGAGACAACAATTATAGCGTTGGAAAGCACTCAAAAGAGCTCTTTCCAACAGTATAATTTTTTGTCTCAATCGGACCTACGGTTAAAAAGTTATGCTATTTTCAATGAACTACAAACGGTAATTACATAAAATGGTTAAGCATCGAAAATAGTGCGAGCAGAAATGAAAAATAATTTGGGCAGAGAATGAATTTATTTTGGTAATTTACATTAATAAACTTTGTCAATCTACATGGCATTCCTTAAAGGGTCTTTTTTAGATTCAGAATTTTTCTAATGGAGAGCTTGCTCAAGTTATTCTTAATGGATTGTTGGATGCTCATGCTAACATTGTTCAAAGTTTTGCTATTCAAAAGACTTTGTGGATCTTCAAGAGATCTTGATCAATGAAGAATATAGGCTTTAAGCAAGAGGTGGATCTTCATCAACATCTCAAGTTGGAGAGGAGACTATGTTTATCAAGGAAAAATTCAAGGGCAAAAGCAAAAGCAAGTGGTCTAAAGGGCAAGATCAAGGGAAGGCTTCTTCAAATGGCAAAAAAAAAGATAGATCAAAGCTTAAGTGCTTCTATTGTGGCATCAAAGGACACTTTGCAAGTGAGTGCTACAAGAAGAAGAGAGATCAAGGAGACAAACAAGGTAATCTTACTCTTGATGAGAATGGTTTTGCCCCTTCTTTCCACAAAAGAAGCATTTCTGCTTTGACTTGTTCTTTGAGCTTGATGCATCATGCAGATGGTGATGCTTTTGTGAGGTCTTCATGTATGCTTGCTAATGATGGATATCTAGATCCATGGTGGATTGATAGTGGAGCAAGTGCACACATGATTTCACAAAGAGTATTTCACTTCTTTGTTGGCATATGGAGATGACAAGAGGGTGATCTACACGGCCAATGATGGTGAGGTGTGAAATCAAAGGGATTGGCACAATTTCTATTTTTCTCTCTACAAATAGGAATGTTCATTTGGAGGATGTTTTGTTCATTCCATCTATTACCAAGAATTTACTTAGTGTGAGTCAATAGCTAAGTAAAGGCCTCAAAGTTGAGTTTGATGGAGATGCTTGTATGATCAAAAGGAAGGATATCTTGATTGCAAAAGGTGAGAGACAAGGAAAGTTGTTCAAACTAGATGCTTGTGTTATTGCGCAATGGCTAGAAACCAAGTTGTGATTGGTCTTCCAAGTTCCTTAAAAAGTATCAATCATGTTTGTGAGTCTTGTGCTTTGTCAAAGTCACATAGACTACCTTAAACTAGATCTACATCTAGATCTACAAAGCCTTTTTCAAGTTGTACATTCGGATATTCATGGAACTACTACAATTAGCAATAGTGGAGCTAAGATGTATGTAACTTTCATTGATGATTTTAGTAGATTTTGTTGTGTCTATCTACTAAAGAGCAAAGATGAAGTGTATCATGTTTTTGTCAAGTTCAAGAATGCAAGGGAGAACCAATTTTCTACAAGAATCAAGTGCTTGAGAAGTGACCATGGTGGAGAGTACATATCTACCAAGTTCAAGGCCTTTTTTGATGAGCATGGGATCAAGAGGGAGTTTACAACACCAAGGACCCCACAACAAAACGGAGTGGCCGAGAGGAAGAATAGGACTTTATGTAAAAGTGCTAAAGCCTTGAGGTTAAGTGCTAACCTTGATAAGCCATTTTGGGATCAAGCTTTGTTGTGTGCTAATGTCTTGTGCAATAGGTGGTTGAGTGCTATTTTGGATGGAAGGACACCTTTTGAGATGGTATTCAAGAGGAGGTCGAGTGTCAACTTTTTTAAAACTTTTGGATGCACATGATATGTCAACATAACTCTTGATGATAGGACCAAGGAGGATCCATCTTCAAGGAAAGGTATATTTGTTGGACATATAGGACCAAGGAGGATCCATCTTCAAGGAAAGGTATATTTGTGAGGTGAGTAAAGCCTACAAGGTTTACATTCCTTCTACTAACGAGGTGAGTGTTGGTAGAGATGTCATTTTTGATGAGGGGAACATTCCAAAAGTATCTTCAAGTATTATTAATGGTGATGTGGATAACACTCTTGATGTTGATGTAAAGGATCCTACTTTGGATGGTGATGATGAAGGACCATCATCAAGTCAAAAGCCAAGGAGAACATCAAGGGAAAGACAAATGCCTTCAAGGCTCACATATGATGAAAATGGTAAGCAAGTGGAAGTGACTCAGTTTGCTTTTCTCACATGCTTTGGTGAATCTTCTTGTGTAGATGCTATGCAAGTGGATGGCTGTTTTCATAGAATGGATGCAACTAATGGATCTAAAAAATTTGTTCTATCTCATGTTTGAGCAATTTCATGTGGATGTGTGCAAATTGTCAAGATATGGTTAAACTAGCTACATTTGTGAGCATCATTTTGATGTTGAATTTCTACTAGCATTCTTGGCTGGTTTTGCTGATGGAAATGAAACTATTGGAGGTTCATTATATCACTCATTCATGATCAAGTCATTAAGTGATGATGACATCTTGTGGCAAGATGGAGGTGGAGGCTCATTCATGGAGTTTTATGGTGGAGACATCTCAAGAAAGGACAAAGAGGGAGGATACAAGCAAGCAAATGGTTATCACTCACATTTATTGTTTGGTTGCTGTAATTTTCCAGAGAGTTTAAAGTTTATAGCATGGAAAAATCATCTCATTTACATTCTATTTGGTTCTTCATGTTCTATTTACATCTTGATGTGTAAAATTGATGTAAGAGATAGTGAAGTATCCAAAGTGGACACTATTCTCTATATCAACAATGGATGATCCTTTAAAGCATTGGCAAAGGACTTGTTTATGAAGCATAGGACATCACTTGGAGTGTTATCAAAGTCCATGCTAAAACTAGTTGAATAGGGAGTGTGAGAAATTTCAACTAGTTTAGTCAAATTTACTACATTTGTTTATATGGCAATTGAGGCCAATTTCATATTAGATTTAGAGTTTGAATTTTCAAAGTTAAACTAGTCTAAAAGCATTTGAATAAACACTTTTGGAAAGTGTGGGAAACCATAGAACACGTGTTTTAGACATTCAAGTTTGAATTAGAATCTAGTCCTCATTAATGCTAGGTTTTTCATTATGAGGGAAAACCAAAGTTTGAATTTAGGTTTGGACTTGTTATAAAAGGATGTAACTCATGGGAAGAGGAGTCTTCTCTCTCTCTCTCTCTCTCTCTCTCTCTCTCTCTCTCTCTCTCTCTCTCTCTCTCTCTCTCTCTCTCTCTCTCTCTCTCTCTCATCTCATTCATGCTTATACATGGTTCACTTGGGTTCTACTATCCATTGATGCACTATACTTGTGATATCTTGTAATTTGTGTGTAGAATGTTCATTAAATGTTATTTTCAGATCCACACGTGTGAAATACAGTAGCTTATTGTTTTTGTATGGACAACAACTTTATTTTATGTTTTGATTCATGTTTGATCTAGATCTATTAGATTTTGCATCACATTCATAGTGTAGATGTTGGTTTTTTTACATTGGCAAGATTGGTGATATGTTGTCTTTCTAACCCAAGATCAATTTGTAGATTTGGATCTTAATTGATCTGAAATCTTTCACATTATTTACAAGGAATTGTAGACAAGTTTTAGACTATGATTAAAATGAATTTTTTTAGCTTTTGAATATGGTCTTTCAAATAATGAATAATTCACCCAGTGATTCATGTAAACTAAATTTGCACGAAGGTGATATTATTGGTTTGGAGAGGCTACGACCCAATAGGAAAATTTATCACTTAGTGTACCTCAGAGCAGAGATAAACATTTTGGAAATTGTTCTATCTCTAAATACTTATTTGATATTTGAAGTCAGACTAAGGGCAATGATTTTCTGGATAAATTTGAAAGCTAAAGGATTGGTTTCTAAACTTCTTGCAGGTTTTGAGGAAAAAATCTATTTAAGGGGGTAAGAATGTTATGTCCATGTCTTGTACCTAAGATTTGACATAATTCTAGACTTGGATATTTGGTACTCCAGTGTATGAGTTTATTAGTTATGCCATGTCATTCCGGACTAGGTCAGAAACGTAATTTATAATCTTGTGAAGACCCAGATGCTCTAATTAGGACTTATAGAGCTAGTGCATGTAAAGGAGATCAAAAGTAATTGGTTGACAATTGGCATCCTATATGGAATTTTCCTACCTGTTCTTGGATTCTATATTACATGTAGGAACTTGCCCATCTCTAGGACCTGATTTCAGTTTCCAATTGCAGAAATCCTCTCCTTTATTGTATTCAGTCACTGTGGCTCAGAGGAGATACTGATTGGGGTTTGACTCTCGGAGTCGAGTTGGTTGGGTGGTTTGGCTCCACAATAGTCCTTTTGGTGCATGCAGAAGGATCTAGAGGATCTTCACTTGGTGATCCTTACAAGATCCATGGTGGATTGATAGTGGGGCAAGTTCCCACATATTTGGGAAAAAGGGAGTACTTTTCTCATCTTACACCTTGTGTAGGACTTAAAAAGTTCCTCTTTACAGCAAATGACAAGGAATGTAATATTGAAGGAGAGTAGGTTCTATTTCCATGTACTTAGGGTCTTCCAAGAAGACAAAGATTGATGGTGTACTTTTAATTCCTAGCATTACTAAGAACTTGCTAGCGTTGGACAAATTTTGGATCATGGTTTCACTGTAGAGTTTGCCTCCAATGTATGCCACCTCAAGAAGAATGAGAGAGTCATAGCAAGAGGGATAAGATTTGGAAGATTGTTCAAGTTAGATGCATATGTTTAATCTAATCAAGTTGTGATGGTTGCCAAGGAGGAAATGACCACATCCAAGTTGTGGCACAAGAGACTTGGGCATATCAACCACAAGTCTATGGAGATGATGTGCAAGGAGGGGCTTGCTCTCGACCTTCCAAGATCTATGGCATATCTTCTATCTTCTCAGTGACATGTTTTTTAAATCTTTGTCAAGTAAAGCTTTTGTAGAGAACCATCATGGTCACAAGATCAAGATCTTGAGAACAAATAATGGAGGAGAATACATCTCTAATGGGTTCAAGGACTTTTTTTGATCAAGAAGGAACTTTTTTGTCCTTACACACCTCAAAAAATGGGGGTGCCCGTGCGGAGGAATAGGACATTATGTGAATGCTTTAAAGCTTTGAGAGTTGATGCATGTCTATGTTTTAGAATATGTTAAACTGTTTTAGAATACAAGTTATAGCTGTAAAAATCATATTTTGAAATTCTTTGATGGTAACAAGTGAGTGTCTATCGAAAGAGAGAAAAATGTTCTTCCTTATCCTTGTATCTCTTTTATTAAGGTTATGGAATGTTTTTTAAATCTGGAGTACATGAATAGTTTTATATTGTTTAGAAGTTAGCTATATAATCATGTAAATATGCTGTACATCATGGTTATTCTCTAAGATTTTATGTTCTTGAAAATATTAATCTAGAATTGTAGGACATCAACAGAAAAGTAGTGAAAGTATTTTGATCACTCACATTTGCATTCAAAGTTTTGGCCTAGCCTTACAACAGTCAGTTCAGAACATTGTACGAGACCACTCAAAGTAATGACGTAAGTAGATGCTTTAGCATATATTAGTCTTGGCAAACACGCTACTAGAAAGGTAATCTAAAAGCACCTTCCATAGAAGTGGAAGACATCAGAGTCTATTGCAGATGGAAGATAGTGCTGCAATTTATTTATGTAGACCTAGGAAGTTATTGCTACAGCATTTAATCAAGACCACAGCTTAAAAGCGATGTCAATATTCGCTCAGAAACTGTAAGTCCTGACTCCTCATAACAACAACACTTGTTTATTTATGTAGACTCATTATCAGAAATCGCTCAATAGAATTTGTAAAGCTCATAACGCATAGAGCCAAAACCCGGGGCTTCAATATAAGCTCCATGTCCATAGCCGCACTTATTGAGTATGACCTCCCAGAGCTGAGAGAGAACAACATAACAGTTTTGAGTGGAGCTGCAGGTCGCACCTCCGTAAACTACTATCGTGTCGGAAAAAGCCTGTTGACATGAGTTTAGGACGCCGTCGGCTACTGTGGTAGTGATGAGGCACTGTCTTACATTATTAATGGTTGTCACAAGAGGATCCTGGTCGGATATATGCGATACAGCGTTGCAATAATAGGGGCCGGACATGCCTCGACAAAGCTGTGTCACGAAAAGAAAGGTTATGGTTACCAGGCCAATTGCATGTGTTGCCATGACCCCTTCCAGCCGCGTGCTCGATACACAGTCTGATACAGCTCCTACGTAGTGCGGATCAAGACTTCATCAAATCAAAATTGATTAGATGAATGCGGCATTGCACATAAGATCCATCAACATACACAAACGCATCACATCGCATCACATCTTCAAAGAACAATTCTAGAACTCATCAAGACTTTGTTCTAACAAATATTGCGGAGAGAGAGAGAGATAGTGTTTTTACCTGTGGATGGATCAGTGGGGCTTTTTTCCTTTTTGGAGTTAAGTTGCCTTCTTACTCTCAACTTTTTGATCGCTGACTTTACATTCCCAAGTCCAGAGAGTGAGTTGGGCTTGGCCTTTTATGTGATCTCAAGGTTGATAATTGATCCAAGAAGCATTCATGAGTTTATAATAAGAAGAACCCTGGGTTGCAATGCAAAATACACTCCTTGCTAGATGCCATCGCTACCACCACCAAGAAAGGTTGATAATTGATAATACCAAGAAGCATCCATAAGTTTATAATCCCAAGAACCCTCGGGTGCAATGCAAATTACACTCCTAGCTAGATGCCATCGCTACCACCACAAAGCAGCATTGGTGGCTTAAGAGCATTACCAAGCAACCCTCCGTTGCAATGCAAAATACACTCGCTAGATGCCATCGCTACCACCACAAAGCAGCATTGGTGGCTTAAGACCATAGGTTGGCTCCCTTCCTCATCCAAAGGTGTCATCATCTCTCCACACTCCAAGACCTTAATGAGTAACATTGCCAAACCAAACAACCAAGACCTTAATGAGGTCACGTGTAAGGAATAACACAAAATGAGTAACATTGCCAAACCAAACAACCAGCCAACCAACAACTAGAAGCTAGAGATCAAACGACAATAGCTTCACCCCGAGCCGCAATGTGTGAATAATGACAAGGAAATGAAACTGGTGACTAAAAGTCAAAAGCTCAATATAGATGAGGGTGAGTTCATGTCCTATTTAGGCTCTAGAGTGCTTGTGCGCACACAACCCCATTGCATACCAAACATAGCTAGTTACTATTGATACCAGTGCTCGGGAAACCTCTTTTGAGTTATCCTCAAATAACTTGCATTTTATAGAACTTCTCAGTTTTTTTTAAGACTTTTACTTATAAAAAGATATATATGTATGTGTATAAAAAACTGTCAAACATTTTAGGTGACTTGCCGGCTCCATTCCTATAGTTTGCAGGTTTTCCAGAGCGGTGCTTGATACCCCTCATCATGCATATAGGTGTCAAACATCATGTACTACTCCACATGTCACAATGTCCTCTCAAGATTATTAACTACCAATTTGGGCTTGAATGGGATTTCAAGGCATACCTAATAGAATTGGAGGCCCTGTGCCCCTGTCTAGGGAGGATACAATGACTATATTTCATGACAATAGAAGTTGTATGGCTCTAGCATTGAACCCAAGCTATCATTCTTGGACAAAACATAAAAAGATGAATGAATGAGTGGTACATCTTCAATACTACCAAACAAACGATATGCTAGCCAACATTCTTACAAAACTGCTTCCAAAAGACATATATAGAGAGTTCATAGATCAAATAAGTTTGAAGCTCAAAATATGTTTGCAATAACATCAAGGGACTCGAGCGTTGAAACTTAATGCTATCCCAAACATATAGCTAAACGTGTTAAGCTTCAACTATTCAGTTGTCACTAGTTTTGAGAAGAATAATTGAATCCCCAAGTGTCAAAATGATCCCGATAGCTTTGGAATTTGAACGTGTTTAACATTTTTTGCAAATTGAATATTTTCAACTATCAACAGATTTCAACAATGCTAAATATTAAAATATCTGAGGAAAAAAGTGATGTTACAAAATCAGCTACTTGAAAAATGAGCTAATAAATGAGCAATAAGTCCAACACCACTCTGATTAGTTAGATTCGTGTAGTATATAAGAACTAATTCAATGCAATAGATGTCAATAAGAGCGTGAGTGCAAATCAAAAGAGAAAACAACTTGATTTGTATAATCACACACTTTAGATAGAGCAATTTTATGTTACTCATTGAACAATTATTTTAGATCATTAATATATTCTATTTCATCTATGCGATATCATTAATCTTTTTGAGACTTCTTGTCTTCTAATGTATCATCTTTCTTTCTAATATCATGTTCAAAATTTGTGACTGCCTGAATATTAATTTGTATCACTAATTTAGTTCTCGATCTCTTTATTGACAAAATTTTCAGTTCTTGGGCAAAGTAGTCCATCTTTTTAATTTCATTCATAATATTCAAAATGGTAGACTTGAAGATTTCTCTTTACTATTATGGAGATGGGCCACTTTCTTTAGAACATTCTTGAATCACCTTACAAACATTCTTCATTGTTTTTAATGCCTAGGCCAACAATGTTACTCTCAATAGCATGATTCATGTGTTTAATTTTTAGGCTACCTAGCCTATCAGTATCCAAACATCTTTGTTGTATATTTTGACACATTGGACCACTACAATGATGTGCACCATTGACATAATATGCATGATGACACTTGGAGATTTGCAATGTTGCATTGATCATGTTGCTCATCATTGCAATGTACAGTGTAATGTTTTTCCTTTTAGCCAAACTCTCATAGCCATGTATGGAATCAAACATATTTTTTCTCAATATCCCATGAACACCATTCATTCTTTACACATAAATGAAAAAATTTGAATGCAAGTACGAACAATGCATTGATTATTTAGAATTGAATTGAAGATTCAAAGATAAAATAACATATTGCATTGAGAAATGAGACAAAATCTCTCTAATGAGAAATCCTAGCATGCCACAACATAATCCAGGTCGCCAATTTTGGAAGCTCTCCATCTTCCATCCCAATATCCACCATATGTAATCAGATATTCGAATTCTGAATCTGCTACTTGACAAGTGGATGCATTTTCTTGTCAACATCACACGACTTGAGAGGTTTCCATAATTGGCTCTTGATGCAATTCCTTGTGTGATGAAACATACTCTACTCCTGATGAAACTCCGTAAAAAGTGCGAGGTGTCATAGGTGTTACTTTGCCCAAAAGGATCCCACCCAATAAAAAGTTTCAACAAGCTGCCCCATTATCGAATAACCATCAATATTGGGTCTTTATTGACTCAAGTATGCAACAAAGGAAGGAATTTACATTAAAATGACAAGTTGCAATGGCAGTGGCTCGACTGTCCTGACTTGTACCCTTGGTCATGACGTATTAATTGATTTTCCATAAAAATTTCCCTTCAAGATGTGAACTGAAATACCAACATTCCCTACAATGGCATTGGCCTAGACATCTACAAGTTAATATCCTTTCATAGATTCATTGGATTTTTTCTCTTTTGATCATCAGAAGTTATCGATCCTTCATCAATCGTCGATATCTCTTCTTGATCCTTGATTTCTGAACAAGCTTACAACTTCAAAGCCTTAGACATTATGCTATATTCATATCAAATAAGGTTACATCAGTGGGCACCCCGAAGAACTGGTGATGCCGAAAAAGACATAATAAAAATCAGGGCCATTTCTAAGGCCAATATAGAATCTAACTACATCGATAGTCCATTCGAGCTAATTGGGACCCCATCGGCTATGGCTATATAGGCCAAATTTTGCCGGTTAAACACCACATTAGACGAGTTTCTAATGCAAAAAAGACCCTATAAGCATTGCCACATAGGTTGTCCGGGTTGTAAACTCGAGCAACAAAGTATAATAAAACTAAAAAAATTTAATCCATAAATGCCAAAAAGAGAGAGAATAAAGAGTGTGAGAAGAGTCTTGAAAAAAATTAAAATTAAAGAGGGGATGGTGCAAATATCTTTAGAATCATTGATGTTTTAAGTTGAAAGAAAAATGTAGTCTTTAGAGAAGAGGGGGATGGGGGGGGGGGGGGCTATAGTCTTAAAAAAATGAAAAGGGGGAAGGAGGGGGGCACACCCCATCGGGGGCTCGGGCCCCAAACATACAATCGCCAATGCTAAGAAACAGACGCTTGGTGCATTTAAGCTATTTAGAATCTTTAATAATAAAGGTGTCGTGTCTTCAGCGTGCAAGATCAAACAATTTGTGAGCCCCATGGTAATTCCCAAAAGATGAAAAACCATGTGGGAGCTAGTAAATGGGCGCCCTCTCAACTTGAGATATGTTTTTATTAAAGATGCCTCCCTAATTTGTGTAAGTTAGGTGATGATTTTCTTAATTTATGCAATTCAAGAGGTGGAAACCAAAATGTTATAGGATTGGGTTCATCACTTGTGAAGTATACAGGAGGACCTCCTCCACGAGTTTCCAAGCACTAGATATTGTAATGAGATGTTAAACTGATAATTGAAAATTCCTCCATTTCGCTCCACTATAGGTTTCAATCCTACTTGCTTATCACAATGAATTGTTCTCATCAGAGACCAAGATTGGAAGAAAACGAAGAAAGGAAGAAGAATGACGGTGGGAGTCCACCGCTGCCCCACCCTCATATAAATCCTTTTTTTTGTGGCTTAGAGGCACATGGAAGTTTGAATGCTCACCGTTAGATTATGAGACCTAATAGGTGATGGATCTCAGCCATGGAACATTGCTTGAGGTACACATTAATGCCTCTCGCAAGAACCCCCAAATGAACAAAGTTTTGAATTTATTCTCATACCTACTACATTGGTGCTTATAGGTTTAAGTCCTAAACAGTTCGGTGCTCTTGATGGAGTTGAAGAAGAGCTTTAAACCGGGATTAGCATAGTCAAATGGAGTCCATGAGAGAGAGAGAGAGAGAGAGAGAGAGAGAGAGAGAGAGAGAGAGAGAGAGAGAGAGAGAACCCACCAACCGTCCCGCAATTAGCATTGAGTCTCAGGGGTTGCCTGCCAGCAAAAAACTAGTATCATCAGGTAATTCATATTTTAGCCTAGAATTGTTTACTCTTGACGATATTGGTGACAATTTTGCATAATTTATCCTTCATGAAGCCATTCTTTTGAAAGGCATTGATCAATGTAATTACCTCCTTAATAAACATATTTTGATCACTACAACAGTACATAGCTACAATAACCTGAGAAACAATGACTTTGTATGAATTAAAAATAGGTCTGTTTGATGCAAGATGAATAAATTGACAAATCGAAAAGGG
Source organism: Diphasiastrum complanatum (assembly GCA_029204225.1). Lineage (NCBI taxonomy): Eukaryota > Viridiplantae > Streptophyta > Lycopodiopsida > Lycopodiales > Lycopodiaceae > Diphasiastrum > Diphasiastrum complanatum. Next base: position 71,709,005 of record CM055095.1, on the reverse strand, counting down.
TAACGCCCTCCTTTTATCATACTTGGACATTTGAAAAGTGCCGGTAATCAAATCAAATTTTGTGGTAATGTTTAAAAAAATTGACAATTCAACACTCTCAACTTAATGTTTAAGTATTCAAGTGCATACATCCAAAAGGAATTTATTTTCACTCGAGGTTGTTTTTTATCCAGAAACTGTAAGACATAGGGGTTATTGTCAGGCTCTCATTGATCTTCCAACTCACACCTGTCCAAACATGCATTGATTGCCACAAATTTCCAACCTTTCTGATTCCCTGGAAGCACAGAATGCATCTCTTTAGGCTCACTTATACACAATCCTCAAGCACCCCTTAAACCTGACCCTTCCTAAATCTCGACACATGGCCAACTCCATGCACAGTCGACACTTGCCACTTGGCAGTACCCTGACACATAGGCAAGTGAGTAGGCTGACATGTGTCACTCATTCACTAGACCAAGTGTCCTAGTGAGCATATGACACGTGTCATATTTGACCCGTCAACCCTGACATGTGTCACTCATTCATTGGACCAAGTGTCCCAGTGAGCATATGACATGTGTCACGTTGACTAGTCAACTCTCCTACATTTTAGGAGGTCAGTCCAACCGCTCCTAATTAATGACCCAATACCCTATACCCAAGCAACATGCGACATTGAGACTCAAAAATTTAATTAACAGCTTTATTTACATTTTTGTTACAAAGGTCATGTAATAAGTCCTAACACCACAGTAGGGCAAACACTAACTGATCCACCCAACCTTGCCTACTCCCTGATATAGAGTAAGCCCCTCCTAGCCCAATGTGAGGACTGGTAGCATGCAACTGCCAAGTGTTGGCCACGTGTCACTGACGTGGCCGACTGCACATCGAGACCCAACTGGGGGCCCTATCCTGCTGACAGGGTCCCTAGCCATGGCTATGGACCGTGCTGGGGCACACTACTCACACTGTCTTGCTCTGTTGGTCATGTACGCTAGACATGACCCTGACTGTGGTATCTGACCTATCCGTGTTCTCTAGGGTTCGGCACTGGTTACGAGCTCCTAACACTCCCTCCCCCTTAAGAATCGTCTTGGTCTTCTAAGACAAAGTCTGGAAAAATCTTGCGAAGGACGCTGCCTCCTTCCCAAGTGGCATTCTCAACAGGCTGATCATTCCACTTAACCAGATATTCTCGGTATAGAGTATGACGAGTCTGCATCTCTCTACTATCAAGAATCTCCTCTGGTTCATGTGGAGGTTGCTGAGGATCCAATGGGAGAACTAGAACACTGTCCCCTACCAGATTGTCTGATCTGGTTAAGGCTTTTCGTAACTGACTTACATGAAAGACTGGAAAAACCTTACTGTTGTGTGGGAGTTCTAGTTCATAGGTGACTTCGCCTAGTCTCCTACTGATGGTAAAGGGGCCACAATACCTTGGAGACAACTTAGCACACACTCCTGATTTGAGGGTTTTAGAGTGAACTGGGACTCTCAAGTAGACTTTCTCACCAGTGGAGAACTGCACATCCCGTCTGTGTGGATTTGCATAATGTCTAGCTCGATCCTGGGCCTGCCTAATGCTACGCTTAGCATGTTCTATCATCTGGTTTAGGTCCTCTAACAAGTTTCTGGCTACTTCAACTTTTTCTTGTTTAAACCCTACAGCTGTGGGTGAGCGTGGCTGAAAACCGTACATCAGCATAAATGGGCTGTATCCGGTAGCTGAATGTTTGAACTGTTGTAAGCAAACCCTAATATCTAGAGATACTCCTCCCAATTAGTCTGCTTCTTGCTGACGTATGCACGAAGCATATCCTCTAGCACTTGATTTACCCTTTCTGTTTGACTGTCCGTCTGTGGATGGTCGGTGGTACTCATATTAAGTTTAGTATGGAGATGATGGAATACTGCCCTCCAAAAATTTCCAGTAAACTTATTGTCCCGGTCGCTGACTATGCCGGAAGGTAGATCGTACAATTTAAATAGCCCGTCTACAAACAACCTCGCTAACTCTGGAGCTCTAATGGTTGTTTTGGTCGGAATGAAATGAGCCATTTTGGTCAGACGATCAACTGTGACCCATATGGCATCATTACCCTTTTGAATTTTAGGCAGGCCGACTATAAAATCCATGGAGATACTCTCCCATTTACCAGCTGATATTTCTAAGGGATGCAACAACCCTCCTGTCTTTAAACATTGGTGGACGTCCTTTTTCATACTGGGCCAGAAAAATTGCCTACTAAGAAGCACATAGGTCTTCTGTATGCCTGGGTGTCCCGCGCTAGGATTGTCATGACATTCATATAGGACCTGCTGCCTATAATCCTCTGAATTGGAGACACATACTCTATCTCTATAGAGCAAGTACTCATCCTAAATGAAATACTGTTTCCATTTGAATCCTTGAGTCAACTGACCCTCAACCACTGGGGTCTGCTTGGGTAATACAGGCTCAGAATCCTCAACGTCATCTGACGACGTATACTCGAACTCATCATCATCCTCAACGGAAGCTGTCGTATTCTTGGATGAACTGGTACTAGCCCCGGGAACTGGTTTTGGAGTATGTAACTGTCTGTTCTGGACTGAGTTCCAGATAGTAGAGAAGAATGCATCATGCTGGCATTTCTCTCTCAAGGACTCGAGTAACTAATTACGAATCTGAGTAAAACTCAGCTCGTTTATTATAGGCATTCTGCTAAGGGCATCTACTACTGTATTGAATTCTCCATGTCTATATCTGATAGACATGCCAAACTCTTGCATCAACTCTGCCCAACGAGCTTTCCGACCTCTAAGCTCGTTGGGCAGAGTTGATGCCTCCAAGTCTTAAGGGCATGGACTATAGAAAAAAGTTCCTTTTCATAGGCACTGAACCTAGTCTGAGCTGTTTTAGCACAACACCTACTGCAAAGTCGCTAGCATCTGTTTCGACCACAAATGGCTGATTGGGGTCGACGACTTTTAAAGCTGGTGCTGTAGCTAAAGCTGTTTTGAGAGCATCAAAGCTCTCCTGCTGTGCGGACTCTCAAATGAACTCATTTCCCTTCCCCTTAAGGAGATTTGTCCTAGGAACTGCTATCTGAGCATATTCCTTGACAAAGCGTCAGTAATATCCCGCCAAACCAAGAAAGATCTGAAGTTCCAAAATATTTTGAGGTCTCAGCCAACTGAGTATGGCTTTAACCTTATTTGGGTCCATCTTAATCCCATCTGAAGAGATAATGTGACCCAAATATGCTACTTCTTCAACGAAGAATTCACACTTGGATTGTTTAGAATAGAACTTATGCTTTTTGAGCAGTCGAAACACCTTTCTGAGGTGTTTTAGATGCTCCTTCCTCGTTTTGCTGTAAACGAGGATGTCATCTAAAAATACGACTACAAACTTACCCAAGTATGGTCTGAGGACACTGTTCATCAAGGTCATAAAGGTAGTTGGAGCATTTGTGAGCCCAAATGGCATCACCTTAAACCGTGATAAGTCCTAAAAGCTGTTTTCAAGACATCTTCCAATTTTATACAGACTTGATGATATCCCGATCTGAGGTCTATTTTGCTAAAAAATTTAGCCCCATCGAGTTGGTCAAACAACTCGTCTACCCGAGGCATAGGGTATTTATTCTTAATTGTGACTTTATTGAGGGCTCTGTAATCTACGCAAAGACGCATAGAACCCTCTTTCTTTTGGACCAATAGGACTGGTGAGGCCCATGGTGAACTACTGGTCTGAATTTGGCCTTTCCCAAGATAATCTGTTAACTGCCTAGTTATTTCTTCATCCTCTGTTCGGCTGACCCGATATGGAGGTTTAGAAACGGGTGTGAAAAATTGCCTACATTGGCAAATCTAGCCATGTAGAATATTGTACATTTTGTCAATATTGTTTGTTGGTTACTTCAATGGCCAAAGTGCCACTTGTACATACACACCTAAAGTAGGTTACCACGAGTCAAGAGGAGTGGTTGTGTCTATTTGGTAGTGATTCCTACTTTGTAGGATCTAGATCATGATTTATGATGAGATTTGTACCTACCATGCACCTACCAAGCATGACTCTTGGATCTAGGCTAGGGTTTTCACATTAGGGCAAGAAAGTGGAGTCTACTTCCTTATTACATGCTGGATTTTCACCTAACTTTGCAAAGGAAGTGTGTTTTACTATGTATTCCCATTCTTCATAGTGAGAAGATAGAAACTTTTTGGAGCCTCAAGGAGAAACTCGAGTTTCCTCTCATTGTATGGTGATTACTCTATTTTTTCAATGAAACCCAGCTTTGGCACTTTGTAAACACTGTCTACAGGCCGTACTACAGCCTTATTTCCACACGTGTGGGTATTTTGTATAGAGGAACTAATCTTGGCTTAAGAGCCTATAGCGACTCAGATTTTGCAAGTGACAAAGTGGATAGAAGATCAACAAGTGCCTTTGCCACCTTTCTATGTGATGGAGTAGTATCATGGCTTTCCAAAAAGCAAGATACCATCTCCCTATCTTCCACAGAATCCGAATACAAGGCCTTGACATCAATATGCAAGGAGGTCTTGTGGCTCAAATGGCTATTGGTGGAGCTTCATGTCATGGAGGAGGAGATCCCTATCATCTATTGTGACAACCAATCAGCCCAATCACTTGCAACTAATCCTACATTCCATGCAAGGAGCAAACACATCGAAATTGCTCATCATTTCGTGAGGGAAAAAGTGCAAGCTAAAGAGATCAAGCTCCAACACGTGCCATCATCAAGTTGCTTGGCTGATTTGTTTACTAAACCTTTACCTAAAGATTCATTTGTCAGGCTTAGATCTTCAATTGGAGTTATTGATAAAAGCATTGTGAAGTCCAAGGCTAGATTTGAGGAGGAGTGTGAAAAATTGCCTACATTGGCAAATCTAGCCATGTAGAATATTGTACATTTTGTCAATATTGTTTGTTGGTTACTTCAATGGCCAAAGTGCCACTTGTACATACACACCTAAAGTAGGTTACCACGAGTCAAGAGGAGTGGTTGTGTCTATTTGGTAGTGATTTCTACTTTGTAGGATCTAGACCATGATTTATGATGAGATTTGTACCTACCATGCACCTACCAAGCATGACTCTTGGATCTAGGCTAGGGCTTTCATATTAGGGCAAGAAAGTGGAGTCTACTTCCTTATTACATACTGGATTTTCACCTAACTTTGCAAAGGAAGTGTGTTTTACTATGTATTCCCATTCTTCATAGTGAGAAGATAGAAACTTTTTGGAGCCTCAAAGAGAAACTCGAGTTTCCTCTCATTGTATGGTGATTACTCTATTTTTCCAATGAAACCCAGCTTTGGCACTTTGTAAACACTGTCTACAGGCCATACTACAACCTTATTTCCACACGTGTGGAGTTGGATTATACTAATTGATCAATGCTTTGATTGTCTCTACTTGTTTCCTGTCAAGCTGCTAAACTAGATCTTGTTTTCTGATCTTGATAGATTGTTTAACAAGCATACAATCACCTTGTGGATCATTCAAAGATCCATTTATGGTCCTTAGTACTGTACTTTTCACAATAGGTGCTATACTTGGTACTAGGTTTACTACATGATCTACCTCTCTGCTAGGTGGTAAACCATGTGGCAAATCTTCAGGAAAAACATCTTTAAATTTAAACAATAAAGTTTCTAATTTACTGATTTGCTACTGAATAGAACTGGAAATAGAAACTTCTGCAATAAACTAAAAGTCACATAAGAATACCTGATGGTCTTCGTCTTCGATTACCTGATAGAGCTCTGAACTGCAGACCATAGGGCTGTTGGGAACATCATGCTCCCCATGCAACTGGATCTCTCGGCCTTCATGCTGAAAGCTGAGGGTGTTCTCCTGATAGTTTCTGTGGAGGGAAGGTCCTAAACTGTAGAGCCAATCTCTCCCGAGAACAATATCTGTTCGATCCAGGTGCATTATCTGAAAGTTTATTTCATCTTGGTACCCTTGAATACCAAGATTCAACTTACTTATCATAGTTTCCCATATTTTTTTACCTTCACCCTTAGCTAATGAAACTATGTACCTATGCTGACTAGGTACTTCAAGTAGTTTAAGCTTTTTAACCAGGGTGTAGTTGATGAAATTATGGGTTGCCCCATCATCAACCATAACTCTTACTGACTGGTTACCAACTTTTCCATGCATACGTACTAGGTCATGCAGCCCAAAGCTGAAGGGTCTCGCTAGCATTGCAGAGGTCAGCTGGCAACAGTATTCATGATCTTCATGATACACTTTGATCTCGGAAGCTGCCGAGTCACTGGGGAAACATATAGTCTGAACAAGATGCTACAATTTTCAGAGCTAAGGGCTAGCTATACAACGATGGATCTGCCCATCTTTTTCCCTTGAAATTCTGCTCAGATAACTCGGAATTCTACTAAAATTGCCTGGTCAGATAGCTGTCTCTTCAGCGATGGATCTGTCTCAGAAATCTAACTCATATTCCAACTAAAAGGAAGATGATTCAACGGAGATTTTCATAGTAGAAAGGTACTCCTCCAACACTGGATCTGTCTCTCCTATTTACCAAAGTTTTAAGAGATTCTGAGCACTCTCTCTACTTTCTCCCTGCTGCTACTTAGCTCCCAAAGATGGAGATGGCTCTGATACCAGTGTAATAAGTCCTAACACCACAGTAGAGCAAACACTAACTGATCCACCCAACCTTGCCTACTCCCTGCTACAGAGTAAGCCCCTCCTAGCCCAGTGTGAGGACTGGTAGCATGCAACTGCCAAGTGTCGGCCACGTGTCACTGATGTGGCCGACTGCACGTCGAGACCCAACTGGGGGCCCTATCCTGCTGACAGGATCCCTAAACTGTGTTAGGCCCGCCATGTCTATGGACCGTGCTGGGGCACACTACTCACACTGTCTTGTCCTATTGGTCATGTACGCTGGACACGACCCTGACTGAGGTATCCGACCTATCTGTGTTCTCTAGGGTTCGGCACTGGTTACGAGCTCGTAACAGGTCACCACAGGCCGGTGACTTGGCCATTTTTGTATTTACAAGAAGTACATCTATAAGTAAAAATAGTAAACAATAGGGACAGGGAGTAAGAGCTGTAACATCCCTTTCCCCCTCAGGTAACATGGTTCGTGATGGCAAAGCTAGGGTACTGTGCATGCAAACTGTGCAGCATGCCATGCCAAGCGACCAAGTACTCACGGATTGGACGGTTGCATGTACACCTCTCCCGCCTATCCAATATCCTCGTTGGCCCATGGGTTACTTCTCCTTGCTCCTGGAATGCAAACAATCCATCAGACAACAAGTTATCACCATTATGTAAACTCATTTCAATCTAGAAACATGAAATACAAGACGCACTTTACAAGTTTTAGAAAAATCTAACTTATAAGAAAATCACTGATTCTTTTAACACTTTTCCAGGGTCCACAATAATGAGGGGACAACTTGTAACATTTGCCCCGTCTTAAGGGTTCTAGAGTCCTTGGGTACTTGGATAAAGACCATGTCTCCTACCACAAACTCTCTAGGCATGAGATGTTGATCAACGTAAGACTTATCTCGATCCATCGCTTGCCTAATATTAACCTTCGCTAACTCAAGCATTTCATTCATTTGAGTTAGGCACTCTTTGAGAAATTCCTACCGTAACAGGGTTAGCTGGCCTAAAAGCATAATTAAGCTCGAAAGGACTCATCTTAGTACTCACATTTTTCTTGTCATTGTAGGCAAACTTCAATAGTGGCAAGTACTTCTCCCACTGAGTTTGCTTATCTCCAACAAATGCCCTAAGCATATCCTCTAAGGTATGGCTGACTCTCTTTTTTTGGCCATCCGTCTCAAGATGCTTCGTACTACTCATTCTCAATTTGACTTCAAGTTTGGTCATAACTACAGTCCAAAAGTTTTCAGTGAATCGAGTATCCATATTAGACACTATGGATGACGGTAATCCATGAAGTTTGAACACATGCTCGATAAACAAATTAGCTACTCCAGTCGCATCAATTTTTTCACACGTTGGAATAAAATGAGCCATCTTAGTGAGTTTGTCAACTACGACCAAGATTGAATCATGTTGTGACTGTGTACGAGGTAACAAAAGATCATCTATATGTGGCATATGATATCGATGCTTAACAATAATCTTGTTTAAGCCTCGATAGTCCACACACATTCTACAAGATCCATCCTTCTTTTTTACTAGAATGATCGGAGAGGCAAAGGGGGAGAAGCTAGGTGGGTTTCTTAGCCACTTGCCAACAAATTCCAAGCACCACATCAAAGCAAGCCAAACGGGTAATCTCAAAATCTAACTCCTCAGTATAGCTCTAAATGGTTAGAGGCATACCCACGACCCTGGCATCCCACACTTTCGCACCCTTTTCTTCAGCTGAAAGAAACAAAAAGAACAAAAGCAAACGAAGAAAACGAAATAAGCGAAGAAGAATCTTTTGCGCTGCCAGCTGGCAACTCAACGGGCTTGAAGTTGTAGACTTCACGCCCAGTTGAAATGAGTGGCAACGACAGAGAGTAACTGATTAGTTGATTAGCGTTAACTAGTCTTGTGATCTTGCATTTAGCTATCTTGTAAACTCCACACAGTGGAGATATAAACTATCCTTTCTGGATAAAAAAATATATAGAAGAGAATAGACATAATTTCTATAAGAGACAGAGAGAGACGCAGCGAGTAGAACAAAAAAGAAAAATACTAGAAACCAATTTCGAATGTATATACGTACAGGGATGGTTGTGTGCTCACTCTCAACCGTTTAATCAAAGCAGAGTTATGTTGTTTCGCCTTCATAGTATAGAGGTTCATCACTAGGAGCGGCAACCTCGCCTTCACCTGCATAGCACAAAAAGAGAAGAGAGGAGAGAGAAGAGAGGGTAGAGAAAGGGTGAGAGAGAACACCTAGGTCGAGAGAGGCTTTGGGGGCTCAAGCACCTATCCAATGCTATTCACACCCAACCTAGGAAGGAGAGAGAGAAAATAGAGAGGAGAGAGCCCAACCTTTGCTGCATAGATTATGATGAGGAATGTGTCTCTCTAGGCTCACTTATACACAATCCTCAAGCACCCCTTAATCCTGACCCTTCCTAAATCTCGACACTTGCCAATTGGTAGTACCCTGACACATAGGCAAGTGAGTAGGCTGACATGTGTCACTCATTCATTGGACCAAGTGTCCTAGTGAGCATATGACACGTGTCATATTTGACCGATCAACCCTAACACGTGTCACTCATTCACTGGACCAAGTTTCCCAGTGAGCATATGACATGTGTCATGTTGACTAGTCAACTCTCCTACTTTTTAGGAGGTCAGTCCAACCACTCCTAATTAACGATCCAGTACCCCATACCCAAGAAACATGCAACTCTGAGGCTCAGAAACTTAATTAACAGCTTCATTTACATTTATGTTACAAAGGTCACCATAGGCTGACATTTATTACCAATACTAGCTCCTACATGGTCATTCCTTCTTTGAGGATCCACCATGAGTCTCACAAGATTTCCAACTACTGTTGTCCTAGCTAGTATATCTCGGCTCTCATTCCTCATCTTGCTCGTCCACACATAGACCTCCTTGGTCTAAGGTGAGAGGTACTCTTGACATAGCTTTAGCCCAGCATCTTGGGGATTCCATAGAATCAGCCAACATTACCCTCCTCTAATCTGTTGCAGGACCCACTGCACAACATATTAAACAATGTCGCTTTCGCTTCTACATTTGTATCTTTGTCTGGCGCTCGGAAAAGCGTAGATCCATATTCATTTGCATAAAACCGAGCGCTTATTTGCCACAAAATTGTTTTTCAAAATAGGAGGTCCTCAACAGCCCTTATATCCCTGCTTGCTTGAGAACATTCTATGTGTCCTGTTCTTCTTGGCGAAGGGCCCATCGTGCCCAACAACTTCGTCATCTCCGTGATTGGAAATATTCCCGCTTGGGCCTTGCACGCAGTGTTCCAAAGTTGGTTCACTTTGTCCAAGGCCTCTTGCAGGGCCTTCGTCACTTCTTCCAATTGTTTTTGAGACTCGAGAATGACCTTTTCTTGCCTTGCCGTAGCTCACTCAAAGTTCAACTTATCGCCTCCCTTGCTCGCATCAGGCTCAAGTACTTTTTCATCTTAATTGACGTGGCTGCACCTTGATGTCTTCCAGCTTCACAGGAGGCATGTCAACCATCATTGCATCAAACGAACCATCTTGAGCTTGGTCGATCTGGCCTATCTACTTCTTAAGTTGATTTTGCATTTCGTTTAGTGCATCAGCTTGCCTGGCCATAGTGGCTTGCAGCTCCATAAATGTAATCTTTTTCTTCTCAGCCTCATTCTCTTTCTTTTTTAACTACTTCTACTGCTCTATTATGACCTGTTCTTGCTGCTTGATCTTGTCACCCAACTCTCTGTGTTGACTCACCAACTAGTGTAGCTAGTAGCTGGTTCTGGCTAGGCTTGTCATGGCTTTCTTACCCGCAAGTGAAAGTTCACCCGGGTTAGGAAGGATGGGGTAATGATTGATGGAGTGACCAATGACTAGAAGCAAGTTTGATTCAAGCGCTAGTGCCACTACCCTTCCGCGTGCTTGCTTGAGCAAGAGTTGATAATCTTTTGTGTTGGCAAATCTTTTGCACATTAGGTTTTCTAGTGAAACTGGTTTTGAACGATGCTCTGGATCTGTGAAGCTGGTAGTCCATGGTGAGGAGGAGTGATCAAGAGTGGTTCGAATGAGCCAAAGAGCATCAACATAGCAGATGGATGCACAAAAATCACCAGGATCATTTGCCAGAGCACACTTCACTGAGGTATGAATGACTTCGTTTGAGGTCTTTTTATGCTTGCTGTGTCCGGACGAGATGGGGCATGTTCTCCGGTCGAGGTTTTTTTTTTGGTGTTGTTTTCTGGATCCGGTCGAGATTTTGAGCTTTGTGCGTCTGGTCAAGATTTGATGGCTTTGGTCCGGTTGAGATTTTACGTTTGGTCATCCGATCAAGATTGGATCTGGTTTCATCCAGTCGAGATTTGATAGCTCTGGTCCAGTTGAGATTTTACGTGTGGTCATCCGGTCGAGATTGGATCTGGTTTCATCGGGTCAAGATTCGATAGCTCTGGTTTGGTTGAGATTTTACGTGTGGTCATCCGGTTGAGATTGGATCTGGTTTCATCCGATCAAGATTCGATAGCTCTAGTCCAGTCCAGATGAGATGTCCCTGAAGTGGAAATTGCAAGTGTGCCAATATGAGAAAATTTTCAGTGGGTTGGTAGGTCTTAATTACCAGTCTTGTCTGTGGAAGTATAGAATTGACTATTTTGAACTGCAGATAGAATACAAACCCTAAAAGTGAAAATTCTAACTTGTGAAGCTGTACCATAGGGTGTTGACCTTGAACACAAAAACAGAAAATAAATAAAAAATAATGAGAAGGCAGGCATCCAAAAAGATTATGAAACAATACAAACTGTGTGGAAACAATCAAAGTGGAAAAATGAAATGAATGATGATATATAGACAGATAGATATATTATTGTGTTTGTTTGTTTTGTTTTTTTTTTTGTAAATTTAAATGGGGTCAACAAAGAATAACTGTTCGTAGTACTGTCTTAGACAACCACCATTGATGACAATGTTGAGGGGAGTACTCCTTTAAGAGTCTCTAACTGGACTGCTCCATTGGGAAAGATTTTATTTATTACGTAAGGACCTTCACTTCAGAATTTCAATTTTCTAGGGTGCTTCTTAGATGTGTATAGAAACACTTTGTCACCTTTATGTAGGTCTTTATTGCGCAGGTGACGACCATGCTAGGATTTTTGGCGACGTTTGTTAACTAATTGTGCGTGATACGAGATGAGTCGAGTATCACACAATTGGGCTAAGGTGAATAGCCTGTTTTATACCTCTTGTTCGATTGCAACTTTCTCGCATAGATCAGTAGAGAAAGCTTGCATTACTCTCAAGGAACTAAAAATTCAACAGTCATGACTGCTTCTTGACCATAAACAAGGTGGAATGGTGTGATCCATCCCGTGACCTATCCTGTGACCTTCTTGGGAGTTGTATGGTATGCCTAAATAGCTGAGAACAATTTGGTTTCCCAATCTGATCTACTGGTCTATTTTCGTCAGGATCTTACAAATTGTTTTGTTAGTTGATTCGGCCTGGCCATTACAATGGGGATAGTATGGAGTATTTTTGCGGTGGACAAAAAGGTAACGATGTAGGAGATTATCAATCACTTCGTTTAAGAAGTGTGAACCTCTGTCACTAACAAGCTCTATGGGACAACTAAAGCGTGTAATGATGTTTTCATAAAGAAAACGTGTGACGGTCTTCGCATTGACGTCTTTTGTGGCTCTAGCCTCAACCATTGGTAGCGTAATCTGTTGCAATCAGGATATAACGGGCTTGAGTATTTTTTGCTGCTAGGCTAATGGGCCCAACAAGGTCTATACCCCACTTATGGAAAGCTTCATGGGGGTAAGTGGGGTGAAGTCTGATTTGGTAGTTTTCTTGGCTTGTTGGCAGACATCACATGTTTTGATGATAGCAAATGTATTCTTAAACAATGATGACCACCATAAGCCTGCACATAGGATTATCTTTGCAGTCGCTTCCACCGAGAAGTGATCGCCACCAATGCCTTCATGTGCCTAAGATATAATAGGTCGTATCTCCTATTCATAAGCGCACCGGCGTATAATACCATCAACACCCCTCTTATATAATTGTCCAACAATCAGTTGAAAGGGTGCCGCTTTTATTAGAAATTTTCTTTTGGCCACTTGGGTTAGGCCTTCTTTGAGTCTGCCTGTGGTGAGAAACTGAGTGATTTTCTCAGCCCATAGGGGAGTGGCATCGATCTGGAAAAGGCATGCATCAGGTAGATCGTCGTTGACTAGTGCATCAGCCTTGTCAGCATTGGGTAATCTGGAAAGGTGGTCGGCTACGCGGAATGTAAATTCCTCAAGTATTAATAGCCATCTAGCGATTCATTCAGTTTTACATGATTTATTAACAATATATAGCAGTGCTTGATGGTCTGTATAGAAAAGCAAAGGTTTGGCCTAGCAACTAATGTCACAATTGTTGTACGGCATAGACCATTGCCAGTGCTTCACGCTCTATTGTGGTGTAGTTTACTTCAGCAGACACCAGTTGTCTGCTTAAGAAACGTATGGGAAAATCTTTTTCATATTCGTCCGGTTGTGCAAGGATATCTCCTATGGCCTACTTACTTGCGTCAGTATGCACATGGAATTCCTTCATGTGGTCTGGAGAATGAAGTATGGGGGCTGTGATAAGCGCTATTTTTAATTTCTCAAAAGCTTTTATGCGCTCCTCAGTCCATCTAGGGTCTACTACAACTAAATAAACGAGTCGCGCCTTACCGGCGTAGTCGATTATGAAGATGCGGTAATAGTTAGTATGGCCTAGGAACATGTAAACTTCTTTCACCATTGTGGGTAAAGGTATAACCTTGATCTTGGACGGATTGGTAGAAATACCATCCTTGGAAATAATATGGACAACCCCATGGGTGACACAGATTTGACATTTTTCAGGGTTTAGTGATATACCAAATCTAGGACAGCGAATGAATATCTTTTCAAGGGCTTCAAGGTGTTTTTCTATCGGAAGATGCGTGCAATGAGGCTGCGTATGTTCAAGAGGCATTAACACCAAATGTTTTCAGATTCTCATCAGTTATACTTCGATTCTCTGTTCATTTCATATCAGTTGGCACTGGCTTATCTTTGCTTACTGTCTATCACCAAACTTCAAATATTTCTTGGTAAATGTATATGGATTCAATGGGCCCTCCGATAGTAAGGTGGTTGGGTGTAGTATAGTGGTGTTATCCTGTCTGTCAAAGGATGCTCTAGTTCATTCACTTCTTGAAAGCACTTACAGTCATTGGAACATGCAAGCCATAACATTCATCAACAACGTGAAACATGGATGAATACTTCACAAATTCTACTTCAACCTACAGTAAGATCGACTGAAAACAATCGTGAAACTCAGAATTAATCTAAACATCAACAAAAATGAAAACAAAAAACAAGAAACTAGTCTAACAACATTTTGAGTGCCAAGATCAAGAAACACACGTTTCTTGGTTCTTGAATTCAAGAACATCAAGAAATGGAATGTAAAAGGGTTTGCAAGAGTTACACCACAAACCAAATCAAGATGAATTACCACAATGCTGACCCTACATTAATCCACATGCATAAACAAGAAACTAGAAATCAGATTACTCCACAACTAATTAAGAGAATGAAAGCAAGATCATGAAAGCTTCACTCAAGACACTAGCATGATCAAGGAGCTAGAGAGAAGGCTCAAAACTCTATCTTTCTCATTTAAACAAGAGTAAGAGCATTACAACCAAAAGTTCTCTCACAAGAGAGGGGGGCCCTTAAATAAGCTAATGAGATTCCTAGGTGGAGCCTAAGTGGCAATTCCACATTCTAACAAATTACAAGTGGAATTGCAACCTCCACTAGAGGTCACCATCAAAAGGTGCACTTTCTTCAAGAGGGGTCTACAACATTTATTACCAATACTAGCTCCTACATGGTCATTCCTTCTTTGGGGATCCACCATGAGACTCACAAGATTTCCAACTATTGTTGTCCTAGCTAGTATATCTCGGCTCTCATTCTTCATCTTTCTCGTCCACATAGAGACCTCCTCGGTCTAAGGGTACTCTTGACAACATCTTGGGGATTCCATAGAATCAGCCAACATTGGGTGGCAGTAGGTATCTCTTGTTTGATAACCTTCTTCGTGCCAGTATCATCAGGAGAGGAAGAAAAAGCCATGACGTTAGATGGATGGTAAAGTTTGTTATCGATTGGAATGGAAAAAAGACGAAAAGATGCTCAAAAAAGAGAAAAAGACGTCAAAAACGGGTTAAAAGGCTTAAAACTACAAAAAGGTGAAACTCAAGAGGATGAAGGTGGAAATTGTGGAACTGAGTGTGTAATAGATGGCTGTGAGAGTTGATGAAGGCGTGTGAAAATTTTCGTCGTGATCGGAGAACTTGAAAAATTTAGTGTAATTTTTGGCAGAGCTTCGCTAAATGGTGTCAAATGACTCAAATTTTGCCCTTGGAAATTAGAGTGCATATTAGGAGAAGTGCACTTTCCCCAGCTCGGTTCCAACCAAAATTTTGCAGGGACCTTCATCACAATATTCTAAGACCTTAGTGAAGTCTGCAAAGGTTCAGAAGGTGCTTTGACTGCCCTGATGGGGCAAGGGAGTATGTAGAACGTGAACGGAGAAGAGAGCAGGAATATTTACGGAATAGCTCTCCCATTGCAATGGGCTGCTAGATGCAAAAACAATCTAATAGATTGCTTATGCTAAATATAATTGCAGCTCAAATGTTTTGTTGCCTAACAAGATCTTATAAATAAATTCATACTCACAAAAACAAAATGAGTGCAGTCCACCGAAGAGATTAGAAATGGTTTGTGTGTGGTATTACTAGAAATGGATTTAATCATAAGTTTAGTTGTGAATGCATTGACAGTGCAACAAAAATAATGGCGAGTTCCTCAGGCGTCAAAGACAGCCATCGTCTGATCGAAAGCTGAGGAGTCGTAGACGTTCGTATTCTGATCAGAGTGAGTAAACAAGCGTGATCGAATAGAAATGAAGTGCATTCAAATCACAACAAGCATTCATCTACGTTATACACAGATAGAAAAGCGTGTTGCTGCTATATTACACTGAAGCACAACAATGACAGTTATAACCAAAATGACAGTGTAACTGGGAGGCTCAAAATCATTCGTCTCATGACAGAGTGTCATGTCCATGATCAATACATAGGATTTAGTATATTCCTAGTCTTGGATACATGGTACTCCAGTGAAACAAGCTGTTAGTTATGCCACGTCATACTGGATGTGACCCGAAAGTAACTAATATCCTCGTGAGGCCCAGATTACACTAAATGAAGTTAGTACAAGGTTTGGGACAGACAAGGCATGTGTAGAGTTATCAATAGCAATTCTATAAATAGAGGATCTATGCATAGAGAATCTATTCTGAAAGAATATAAGTATAGGAGAGTAGGACCTTGCATGTTTGTGTGCACAAGTGGTTCATGGCTCTATAAGAAGAGGCCAAACTCGTCTTACTCATTTTTGGGATGGATTCATTGCCAGGATTTCACTCTATATTCATGACTCCTCTTTGGCTTGGGGGTGAAGCTTCTTGAGTTGATAGGTTGCTTCTATTTGGTTGGGTGGTTGCTCCATAGTGTGTTTTCTATTGTGTTTTGTCTTGTAAGCAGGATCTTGAGGAAGCTTCTCTTATAGTGGTATCAAAGCAAGGCTTACGAAGATTGGGGATTGAAGTGCTATTTTCTCAAGGGAGTTTTGGTTTTGGATTCACTAGTTTCTGGTTTGCAGCATGCTTATCAAATATGGTAGAGTGCTCTTCTTTGATTGAATTTTGACATTTAGTAGCTTTGAGTTGATTCAAAATGGGTTTTCTAGATCAACTCCAGAAGTTAAAGTTACTAGCACCCAGTTATAGAAATTTCAGTTTCTTGGTGTTAGATTGCCAAAGTTTGACCTTGTTTTTTTTTTTTTGTATTGCTTCCCATATTAGGAGTTGAAGGAATTCGGATTTCCTTTCTCTGGGGACAATATGCCCGTTTTTGGAGCTTTATCACTTTGACATTTTTGCTAAGCCAGTTTATTTTGGAACCTTAGTACTGTTGGACCTTTGGTTAAGATGTAATAATCGGTTTTGGAAATGGAGTTTTTTAAGCCGATCTTGATGGAAAGGGATGAATGGTATGGTTCTCAGACATATACTCCCATTATAGGAACTAGATTCCTTGGTACGATGCTATTTAGACCATTTAACTCTGGAGTACTGGTACTCCTAGTAAATAGAATTAAATCGAGTTTTTCGATTTTCTCCTTTTCAAATCGGTGGAACACCGATCAGTTGGTTATTGTGGGTTTGATGATTTTGGTCATTAAAATTGAACAAACCAAAGCTTTTGAGATACTTGTTAAATAATTAATGGTGGAAAATTCTGAGTATTTGGAGGTAATTCTTGATTCGACAAAATTATTTGCAATGAATACAATGTAGAAAGTACCCGAATCCAAATCTTATTTCCCATTAGTTATTGATAACTTTAACGAAGTAATTCTTAAGCCAGTAAGTGAAAGAGAGAACAATCCAATTGTATTGGAAAAATCATAGGATAGAGATGAAACTGTTTCAAGCTAATTTCCTACACTAATTCATTTTTTACATTTACTAATGTCTTTAGTTCTTCATTATATCTTAGTTGAAAGATTTTCAAGGGACTAAAAATTTCTACGGATAGAAAAATAGTGGACATCAGAGGTAGTAAGTGTGATTGGGAAAGGTATTTTGCAATTAGGATTTTGTTAATCCTGATATTAATTTCCTGGAGAGAATTCATTTAGTTGAATTCGTAACTGATCTTTATAACCATTGAGTTATCCGCAGTTTTGGATGTCAAATGAGATATTAGGAGTGGAATCTGAGACGTGGATTACATTGAATCTGTTAGTTGACTGAAGCTTGTCCCTAGATTTGATGCATCAATAGGGTTTCGAAGCTTATCATTAAACAGAAAAGATCATAATGTAATAGTGAACCATGTTAATTATTATGCTTAGATCACATAATCAGATGTGGATTTGTGGCATCCATCTGATAGGCATGCTAGTCATCCAAATAAATGGATTCTCCAATATATGGGAATAAGAGATAATTTCCTATGTGTACTATAGGACAGCTAGATGATCTGTGGATCTCTAGAATATCAGATAAGATGGTTAAGGGTTTTTTGGAAGGAAAAGCTGATGGTATGGGACATCAGTAATTTTGGAAACAAAAATCTAGGACTGTGAAGATGTAATGATCAATGGTGTGTTTAGTACCTGGTCATGATATGGGGAAAAAAAAAAACCATTGATTAAATGTAGGGTATTTTGGAAAATTTTGAGGTTTAATCTATATCCCAATGTGGTATCTCATTATTTACAAAATCAGAGGCTCTCAAATCTATTTCTGACTTTCTTAATTAATCTTGTACTTTTTAATAATTTCTCGAATATAAGACATCAGGCTGGTTTATATGAATTCTTTCCAGCATGAAGTTAAGTTTCTAAAAGACTGTTATGTCATATAAATTACTACTTGTGGAAATAGACTTGGAATTCTGATAAATTTTAAGGTTTAAGTGTTTCAATTTCTTAAATCTAGAATATCTATTTCTGCATAAATGGATTTCGATGGAATGGTAGTTCCGATCACTCGGGTTGAAAATATTTGAAAGAGAAGTCCTGTTTAAAATAGAGTGAATCCTTTCATGGAATACACTTATTATTGACTTTTCATGGATTTGGATATTTTCACATATCATCTTTCAAGTTAACTTTTATTGAAATTGATAATTTCTTTAAAAGGAGGGGTGAAGTGGTGGGATAAAATTCTATTTGGGAATCTGTGGGTTGCATAGTTTTTGGAAGAGAACCAGTTGGGGAACAGAAATGAGATTGTTTCTGAAAGTAATTTCGAATAGATTCAGAGTAAGATGCCTAATTGGAGCTTTTCGAATAAGAGGAATTCTCTAGGGATTGTGTGGACAATCTATCTTTGACTACCTGAAGGTTGTGATAGCTCACATTTTGGTAAAGAATTCAGTTTGAGAAATATTCTTAAGGTCCAGTATTTTTTTAGTGGAAAAGATTTTTAGAATGATTCTTATATATTTTCTAAGTTGTGTATTAAACATAAACTCCAGAAGTATGTTTTGAGATTTCAAAAAATTATGATTGACGAATCATAAGAATCTAATTATTTGTGATTGACGGCTCACAAATGGATACTTAATCAGAGGATACTCAGAAAATGTGTTGATTCTTAAGTATGTGAGTAATTCCCAGTTTACTAATTGAGTTGAGATTTCAGTTTAACACTTGGGAGTGTGAATCTCTTTACTCCAATATTTTATTGAGAACCTATGGATCTCATAGACATTCTCACAAGGGAAGTTATTTTACTTGTAAGAATTTAATTTATCCAGTGGATTAAGATGAATGGGTGTTATTTTCTTGTATTTGATGCTAGAAACAGGAGCATTTAACTCAAAAGAGTATTTAGAATAGTCAGAGTTGAGTTTTAATCATTCTATATCTTAATGATTCTCCTAGATATTCTAGTTGAATGAATTATCATATCTTAGAATTTGGATTCTAAGGATATTTGTACTTGGAAGCTTATGAATTATCTGTCAGAGTTGGTGGGTAATTTCAGACTGTAATTATTAATTATTTCATTATTTTTTTTTTTAACTTTAACCTCCTGAGTTAGGTAATATTTTACCCATTGTTTCATGTAAGTGCTTTACATGAAGGTGATGTTACTAACTTGTGGTGAATGTAACCTAGATAGAAAATTTATCGCTTAGTGTACTTTTCAAACCTAAGTTGTACTCTAGCGCAGGGATTATCGCTTGGAAAATAGGATTATCTCTGAGTACTTGTTTGATGTGAAAGTCAGACTAAGGATAATGATTTTCTAGGTTGTTATTGAAAGTTAAAAGAATTGTTCTTGTAATTCTTTCCTATTTGAGAGCTTCTAAGGATAGAAGCAGTTTAAGGAGGGAATAGTGTCATGCTCATGATCAGTACATAGGATTCAGTATACTCCTAGTCTTGGATACACGATATTCCGGTGAAACAAGTTGTTAGTTATGCCACATCATACTGGATGTGACCCGAAAGTAACTAATTATATCCTTGTGAGGCCTAGAATACACTAAATGGAGTTAGTACAAGGTTTGGGATAGTCAAGACATGCATAGAGTTATCAATAGCAATTCTATGAATAGAGAATCTATGCATAGAGAATCTATTCTGGAAGAATCTAAGTATAGGAGAGTTAGGACCTTGTATGTCTGTTTGCACAGGTGGTTCATGGCTCTATAAGAAGAGGCCAAACTCGCCCTACTCCTCGTTTTTGGGATGGATTCATTGCCATGCCTCCTATTCCTTGGCTTGGGGGTGAAGCTTCTTGAGTTAATAGGTTGCTTCTATTTGGTTGGATGGTTGCTCTATAGTGTGTTTTCTATTGTGTTTTGTCTTGTAAGCAAGATCTTGAGGGAGCTCCCCTTATACGGAGCATCACATAGAGTTTGCTTGGATGATCCATTTATAGATTGCATCCATGTATTAATTACAATAAATGTTTGTCATCTAATTAGGCAAGCAGTTGTACTTGGAAGTATTTGGCATGTGATGACAACTATACATTGTGTCCACGGTCAGCCCGTAGGGAATGTTGTACTTGGAAGTATTTGGCTTGTGATGACAATTGTACATTGTGTCCACGGTCAACCCTTAGGAAATGTTGATGCGGACGAGGATGTCACAATTCTCTCACTTTGCATTTTAAGGGAAGTGGCTTTCTCTCACTTCACAAATTCTGGAAAGTGGCTGGGAACGTTCCTCGTTCAAAATAGATGACCTTTGGCATTTTCTCTCTCTTTGGGATTTTGCGAAAAAGTCGAAGGTGACCTACAACAGTTCAATTCTTGAAAGTAGATGACCTTTGGAAATTTTCTCTCTCTTCGCATTTTTGCGAAAAAGTCGAAGGTGTTGAAAACAGTTAAATTTTTGAACTGTGCATAAGATAACTTCTTCAAAATAATTGAATGGAAAAAGCCGGAGGCAAGTGTCGTAGTTTTCGAAAAAATGCGACAAATGCGAAATGTGTGACACTTAGTGTTTTTCCTTCAATTTGTGGAAGTGTTGTATTTTTCAAAAAGTGCAAAAAATGTGAGCTGTGTGACACTTAGTGTATTTCTGCAAACTGTTGAAAAAGTAAAGTGTTTCTGCATACTTGTTCTAAATGCTAGTTTGTGGAAGTCATTGAGGATGCCCAAGTCTTCAATGGTCTTCAAATAGTTGAACTTAACATTTGAACATGGAGAATAATAGGATTAGTTACCCTTTGCTGGAGATCAGCCAGAAGCCCGTTGTAGACGTTCTTCAAATAATTTGGTTGTCTAAGTTATGATTCCTGAAGGTATCAGATGGGCAGACTTTGAACCCAAAAGAGGTTTCACTATTTTAGACCGTAGATTGCTTTGTGCAGCTTGCACACTTTGTGCTCTTGCCTTTGACTTCGAATCCTTCCGATTGGAAGGTATACAATTCTTCCTCGACGTTGCCATTGAGAAACACTATCTTGACATCCATTTGGTGCATTTCGAGGGTTGCCAATGCAATCAGAGCCCTGATTGACTGCATCTTCTTCTTGAAGATCCACTTGGTGTCGATAACTCTCTTGTGAGTGGGAAAGTCGACCAGTGTTCAGGTCTCGTTCGTCAAGTGAGTTGTACTCGCTTTCCATAGCTTCTTGCCACTTCACAGCATCCTTGGAGTTA
Source organism: Diphasiastrum complanatum (assembly GCA_029204225.1). NCBI lineage: Eukaryota > Viridiplantae > Streptophyta > Lycopodiopsida > Lycopodiales > Lycopodiaceae > Diphasiastrum > Diphasiastrum complanatum. The sequence goes on along the minus strand of CM055095.1, from coordinate 71,687,530 downwards.
ATTGCTTCAGATAAGCTCTCTGGTTCTTCTGATGAAGTTCAGAATGATTGAGTTGTATACCTCTCAGGAACTATCTAAGTCCGTGAGGATCTGCGGACGTTTGGTTGACGACATCTGTACTACAAGCGGTTTGATCTCCACTTCAGGAGCATTAGAAAATGGTGCTTAGCACAACCGTATGTTGACCATAATCATCACTTCTACGGTCCCCTGGCGATCCTTGGCATTGCGAGCCTTAGCCAGAGGTGGATCGTGAAGTTCATCGCAAGTTGCCGTAGTCGCAAACAGACCGCAACCTGCATTCCAGTTCCTTCGAGAGGGAGAACTACATGTAAACCGAATGCTTTGACTTTGTGGTGACTTGGCAATGCCTTCGGCGATGCCTTAGTAGTTGGCCTTCGCAAGATGACCACAAACGTTGAATTCGCGGCAGTTCTTGACGATGTGTCAATTTTTAAAGATGTTATTCAGAGTGATGAACTTTTATGACTTTTACAAAATTTCTTAATTTTATTTCAAGTTAAATATCTTCTAAGTATGAGCTCCGATTCAAGTGATGTAGAAAGCAATATTGCTCTATTTTTTGGGTTCTTTGCATTGACTATATGGATGATTAGTTTAAAGTATTTTTATAATGTGACCCATAATCATGCATATAGGCATGTTATCTTTTCTCAAATAGAATTGATTCAAAAAGACTAATCACTCAATTCTAAGCGAGCTAACCATAATTAATGTTGTTGTACAAATTCTAAAACATTGATTTTGGACCCAAAATAGGTGAGTTAAGTTTGTCACTATATAATACTTTCACTACTGTCTGTAGCATAATAATCAGGATTTTTGTAAAGAAGATATTCAAGTCGGAAGAACAATGAAAATAGTGTTTTCACATACATTACTAGAGTCTATTGGATTGTTTGTTTGGATTTAGGTTTTTTGTAAGTAAGTGTTAAAAAATGATTTTATCAATAAAAGTATTAAAATTATGACGTCAAAGTCAAAAAGTCATTATTGCAACAAAATTTTTACTCTTCGAGCTGATTCGAGCAAGTATATGCATGACCATATTTGATTTCAGTTTGATTGAGATTTTTAAAGATCATATTCAAAGTGATGAAGTTTTACAACTTTTACGGAATTTCTTAACTTTATTTCACGTTAAATATCTTTCTAAGTATGAGCTCCTATTCAAGTGTTGTAGAAAGCAATATTGCTCTATTTTTCTTTACATAGGAAAATCTCATGATTGCCAAGTATAGTTGTTAAATAGAAAATAGATGTTGAGATTTGAACTCTATTTGAGATTTGAACTCATTAATAAAATAATAACAACATAAAACATGGAAATTTATAAAGAATGAATGTGATCATAAAATTTGATCACATGTGAGTAGCAAATCCATTGGAAAAATAATAATAACATAAAGCATGGACAATTCTCAAGAATGAATGTAATTTGTAATTGGTTGATTTGACAAACTAGCATTGATTAATAAAAATAGTAGATCCATTGGAATGGTTTTACCTATTCTTTATCTAATCCTAATGCCTACAACCTAATGTTTATTACCTAATGCATAATGCCTAAAACCTAATGCCTACAACGTAATGCCTATATTCTAAAGCCTACTGCCTATTAAAATGTAATACACGAAGATTAATGTGTAAAGCCTAATGGTAATGCCTATTGCCTAAAGACTGTGTATGAAAGGTCCTAAATTGCATCCCATAATTCCTAAACCCTAATCTGCTTATACGTAACCTTCGGCCCCGAACCATTAATCTGTCCTTGACTCTCTTAATGCAATTTTATAGTCTACTTAAGTTAGTTTTCATGTATTAGACTATATTCCAATGTTTGATATAAAATCTGATGATTTTTGTTCCAATTTTTGCAAGTGTTTTGTATTTGAGGGAGTGATTCCATGACATGGACACTCCCGAGTGTGTGCGAAGCAACCCTTCATACATCACTCCGGAGGGTGAGAGCCAATCTGCATAGGGCATTGTCGCTTGCACCTGTAGTTCATGTCGTTGAGGAGGCGACATGTCCAACCAAAAGTTTGGTTTCAAACTTGCAAAGCGGCGAGCACATATTGACTGTTAGTGTCAATGGCGTGGGTAGTTCAGGGGGGGTTGTCACACTAGAGCATGTGCAAGGCAATGCCATGTATAGAACGCCGAAGTTGGAGTCTAGGTCAGAGAGGAAGAGTAGATTAGAGCAGAGGAAGAGGAGGCTTCTCCCTCGCGAGTTGGAGCAAGTTCAGCAGGGTGTTCATAGGGATGTAGTTTGTTCAGCCACCATTGCGAGTCTTGACGATGACACTCCTCTTGGATTAGATGTTGGTTTGCTTGTGAGAGGGATAGAGTCTGGGGAGGATGTTACACCGAGTAGTTTGGGGGTAGGGTTGATCACATAGGTCTGCTCACCTATGAGAGGAGAAGAGTCAAGAGAGGCAGTTTTTTTGATGTCTTTAGGTGTAGATTCAAGTTTTGTAGAGTCGAATATGCCCGAGGAGGTGCGTAACCACCCATCCTATAGGACACCTGAGGCCGAGTCTAGATCAGCTAGGACTAAAAGGTTGAGGCGTAGATACGGTGTATAGGACTCCAAAACCAGAGTCTAGATCAGCTAGAGCTAGATGATGGGGCCGTAGATTTCAGGCGAAGAGGAGAGCTCTAGATATGGTTGGTAGGTTTGTTGGAGGATTTGCGGATCCCAAGGCAACCCTAATGCTACTTAATAAGTGAGAGGAAATTGGCACCCTATGTGTGTAAGTCCAACCCGATAATCACATAGTTATTTGATTAGTTACAAGTCAATAAAAAAACTTTAGGCCTTTTTTGCGGGACTTTTAATGTCGCAGGCCTAAATGTCAAGTTAGTGAATAAATTTGGGTCTCCACCAAAATTGGTTCAAATTCAAATTCAAATTGGTTCCCTCCAATTTTGAATGGGTTCCCACTCTATTTTAAATATGAATAGTTAGGGAGATAAATAGGATGTTGAGGCCAGGGTCCTCCTCTTTACTATAAAAAGGTACCAACTCGAGTTTCCTATACATGTACATATCTTCATTTCAATAAAGCAGATTGGTTCTCTTGGGTAATGGATTTATGAATGTCCTTGTTCTCTATCACTTTTCCTCCATCTTTGGACTGCAACACATTCTTTTCTTTGAGTAGAGAGATCACTATTCCCTTCAACAGTGAAAGTTCTTGTTTCAGATACTCGGATAGAGCTACCTAAGAGAACCTCTCACCTTAGACCGAAGAGGTCTCTGAGAAGATGAGACGAATGAAGACTGAGAGCCGAGAAATGCTAGTTAGGAATGACAAGCAAGAACTGTGTAAGCCTCATGGTGAGTCCCGAAAGATGGAATGACCATGTAGGGACCAGTATTTCTAGGCAAAGTAATAAATGCAAGTAGACCCCTCTTAAAGAAAGTAGAGTGAGCCACCTTTTGATGATGACCTCTAGTGGAGAGCATTATTCCACTTGTAATTTGTGTAATGTGGAAATTCCACTAGGATGCCACCTAAGGAGCTCTCTTGCTTATTTAAGAGACTCTCTCTTTGTGAAGAGGAAGCTTTTTGTGAATGTACCTACTCCATGCTGAAATGAGAAGAGTCTCCACGAGTTTTGGTGCATTCATTGAGCTCCTTGACCATGCTTGTTTCTTGAGTGAATGCATTCATGATCTTGCCCTTCCCTCCTATGAGTGTGGTTGTGGATTGTAGAGTGGATTAGCTTTCCAGCTTTCCTAGCTGTGGAATAGTTTTCATTTCTTGTTTGTGGATTAATATAGGAATCAGCATTCAAGTAAACTAAATAGGCTTGCATATCCTCCAACATTCTAGTTCTTGATGTTCTTGGAATGTCCAAGGATCAAAAGACTGGTTGGTTTCTTGATTCTTAGACTTATAAAATGGTAGATTAATTTTTTGTTTCAGCTTTGTGGATTAATTCAGGTGTAGCTCAGTTTTAGTAATGTGTAGGATCTGATTCAATTCATTTTTAGAGCAGGTAGCTATAGAAACTATTGAATGTTCATTTGGGCTACATATTGAAATGTAATGGAATTTCATGGCTTGCATCTCTGTTTGAATGTGAGTACTTTCAAGAGAGAACGACCATGAGTTGTCCTCTGATAGGCAGGACAAAATACTACAACATTAATCTGTTCCTTCTGCCTGATTTTGGGCTTTAACAAGAAAGAGTAAGCAAAAGAATCCTAGATCTTCCCAAGCAGAGGATCTGTCAACAGAAAGCCACGAGCTTCCACAAGAAACTGTTCATTTATTTCTCATCCTTTGTCAAGTAAACTACGCACTTTGTTGGTAGAATCAAGATCTGTCTGATCAGTTGTTCTACAAGACTGTCAAACGAGCCCTCATCACACGGTTCAAACCTCAGAAGTTTATGGAAGGCCCTTTCTTACTCTTAAGTAGAATTAAAATGGGAAAGTGGGAAATGGTTCAAGATTATATCGAACAAGTAAAACGTCTCAGATCTGAATGCGTACCTGAATTGATTATTGAAGATGCCATGATTATGTGGTTCCTGACAGACATTCTGAAAAGGATCAGACGTGAGCTGAAACGCCATAATAAGTACACAATTTTGCAAAATGCTATGGATGATGAAGTATGAGAGGAGGATGAAGATTTAGACGATGAGTCGAATATCAGTATGTTGCCTTATACAACAGGGCAGACCACTATGACATCCACCACTATTGCATCAACAAATGTCAATGCTACTGCAGAGATGATGCTCAATGAGTTCAAAAAACTCGGAAAGAATCAGCAGAAACATATGGAAAAGTTGCAGTCGCAATTTGATGAGAAGATTAAAGCATTGGAAAAATTTTCATGGACAAGCAAACAAAGAACCTGAGAAGTTTGCTAAGACTTTTCCTACCAAGAAAAATATTTGGTGTTCCATTTGTATGGAAAATCATACAATGCATGAGTGTCCTCAAATAAAAAAACGAATGGAAATCAATATATGCCATTTGTGTAATTCACCTGATCATGAGACTGCTTTTTGCAACATTAATCCTCGGATTATTCAGCAACGGTATGCCCAGATGGGATACCAAAAACCACTTTATGGAGGAAATCCGACAACTAGACCTCGTCAATCTGCTCTTGGATATCCGGAACGATTAGCTTTACCTGCCCCACCAAAGCAACCAGCTCCTCCTGCTAATCTGATGGAACCAGAATCTTACAGAGGTACCGAACAATGGAATTATAGTAATGATCATGAGAGCGATCCTTCATAACAGTATGCTATTTATGATGTCGCGCAACAACAAGCATCTAGAAATTGGACAGGCACTGCTTGGATGCTTTGCATGTAGAGAAAATCACAAAGTCGCATAATGTCCAAACAAAGACAAATTTGTATCATTCTATCGTGATTGTGGATATGGCCATTGCTACAAGGAGTGTCCAGCAAGACCAAAGCTGTCGCCGGCCACAGCCCCTATAAATTTGATCACAATCAAGAAAAGACCAACAGCTCAGACTGAACCAAGTGTACCCTTGATGGTGATTACCAGAGCACAGAAGCAGAAGGAACCTGTAGTAGTTCTAGCACCTGCTAATTCTATACCATCTACTAATATACCAATAGCATCTGGAGTCTATTCAAATCTCCATGCAAAAAAGGGAGATACCAAGATATGAGGCAGTGGATTAAACATTTGCAAGAGGAAGAGGAGCTTGAAGCCGCTAGAGCAACAACCGAGGTTCATTCTTCACCAGTGCAACCACCGAATAATTCACATACAGATATGAATGCTCAATTGCATTATCACGAAGAACCCTTCAAGATGACTGAACCGGAAGCACCGCAAACAGAACTGCTCATGAATATTTTGTCTAGTAAAATCAATATTTCGTTGGGAGAGTTCCTGAAGCTGGTGCCAAAAGCAAAATAAGTATTAGCGCAAAAGTTAACTCAAGCTAAACCAGAAGTCCATCAAGAGCCACTTTTTTGTGCTGAATTTGAAGAATCTAATGAAGTACTCCATGTAGGAGCAGCTTGGGAAAGTGAGCAAAAAAATATCAACCTGCAGATACAACATAAGCAATTTTCTAACGAAGTAGCCATGATCGATGGCGGTTCAGGAGTTAACCTGATTTTGAAAAGCTAGGTGCAAAATGATGCCTCACAAGAATAAAGCCTACGACTTTTGCCATTAAGCTGGCTGATCAAACGACAATTCGTCCGCGAGAAATGGTTGAAAATATACTTGTCAGAATTGCTGGAGTATAGCTCATCATTACGTTCATAGTGATGGACCTCTGGAAGTCTTTATGTGAATGTGCTAAAGCTATAAATACGAGTTGAAGCTTCCTTGCCTAATGAATATTGGGGTGAAGCTATAAATTGTGCAAACTATTTGTGCAATAGATTACCTCACAATGCACTTGCTGGAAAATCACCTTTTGAAGTCTTGTTTAAGATGAAACCTAAGGTAGATCACCTTAGAGTTTTTGGTTGTGCTTGCTTTGTTCGTGTACCCTTGGAAACAAGGAAAAGAGATTATCCAAATTCTATTAAAGGGATCATGGTTGGATATGCATCCAACAAGAAAGCTTACAGAATCTATGTTCCCTCTATCTCAACTACAATTGAGAGAGGATGTTATATTCCATGAGGATCAAAAATACATTCTTGAGGAGAGTTCGAAGATTCTCACAAAGATACTCCAATCATGACCCTTGAAGACTATCATGGAGAGATGGGGCCGAGAATTGAGGAGGAGGAGATCTCAAAGAGAAAGATCCGAGCCTAGGAGGCTTACTTATGAAGATAGAGGCAAACAAGTGGAAATCAGCTCCACTAATTGTGCTTATTTTATCTCACATGAGGAGCCAAAGGATGTATATGATGCACTCAATTCGAAGGAATGGTATCTTGCCATGAAGGAGGAATATGATGCTTTGATGGCCAACAAGACATGGGAGCTTGTGGATCTTCCATCCAACAAGCACACCATTGGTTGCAAGTGGGTTTTTCGAGTTAAGTATAATCAAGATGGCACAATCAACAAGTACAAGGCTAGACTTTGTGCTAAAGGTTTTGCTCACGTTTATGGACTTGATTATGAGGAGAGTTTTGCTCCAGTTGCAAAGATGGTATCAATTAGAATCATAGTTTCTATTGCTTGTTTTTTCAATTGGCAAATTCTTCAACTAGATGTCTCTAATGCATTTTCAAATGGATATCTAGAAGAAGAGATTTATATGGATCAGCCTATTGGGTTCATCGATGACAAAGACAAAGTTTGCTTGCTCTTCAAAAGTCTATATGGACTAAAGCAAGCTCCAAGGTCATGGTATTCTCGACTCAACACCTTTCTTGCGTCACTAGGATTTAATCTTAGTAACTATGATCCTTCCTTGTATGTCAAGTTTTTTGATAAAGATATTGTCATCCTTCTTATTTATGTTGATGATATCATTCTAATAGGAAGTTGTATCAAGTTAGTTGAGGAAACCAAGATTGCACTTGGAAAAGAGTTCAAGATGCAAGATCTTGGAAATGATCACTACATACTAGGATTAGAGATTGACTTTCTTAAAGATAAAGCTTTTGTATGTCAATCCAAGTATGCTCTTTCAATGTTAAAAAAGTTCAACATGTTAGATTGTAAAAGTATAGAAACTCCTATGGAGCAAAATGTAAAAGACCCTAACAAAGGTGATGAAAGATCCTTTGTGGACATCACTCTTTTTAGGAGTCTTATAGGCTCCTTAATTTGGCTCACAATAACTAGACCTGACATAAGCTTTAGTGTTCATAAGTTGAGCCAGACTATGCAAAATCCTACTATTTATCATTGGAAAATGACCAAGAGAATACTTAGATATATATCTTCAACTTTTGATTATGGATATTGTATAAAAGTGAAGATCTTTCTATTGTTGGTTATTCTAACTCGGATTTTGCAAGTGATAGAGCAAACCGAAAATCTACAAGTGCTTATGTCATATATCTTGGAGGAAACTTGATATCTTGGCTTTCCAAAAAGCAAGATACTGTATCACTCTCATCTTGTGAAGCTGAGTATAAGGCACTCACTACAACAACAAAGGAAGTGCTTTGGATCAAGAGGATGCTAGTGGAGCTAAAGATAATTATGGAAGATGATCTACCTATGATCATGTGCGACAATATTTCAGCCCAAGCTCTTGCCAACAACCCGATATTCCATGCAAGGAGCAAGCATATCGAAGCTGCACATCACTTCGTGAGCTCATTGGAGGGGAAATATACTTGGAGCACATCGACAACAAATTTTCACATTTATGTACATCATATGAAATTCATTTACAATCTTCATTGTCACTATTATCACATTCGGCAAACTACAATACCGATTTTGCAAGCCACTCACCCACCCACACATCCGCACCTTTTGCACACAACTATGTTCTGACTTTTGCAACAGTTTCTCCGGATCACATACATTTGTATAATCATTGAATAAATCCATTGACCATATAAATGGCAGAAATCTTAATGAGCATTCAAATATATCAAATAAATGTGGGGAGATAAAAGACATGCATGGATATATTGTTTGCTTTTGATAGTTTGAGTGTATCTTTTTTGCCACTTCAAGGTAAAAAGTGAATGCTAAATAGATCATGTCTTTCCATATTTGCAAATACTACAAGCATCATTCATGGCGCCATCATAACTAGGAAAGGTGATTCAATCCTTATCTTTGAAAGCTTGTAGATTTTTCTATGCTTTCAATGGTTCTAACTTATATTTAAGAATGACATAGACATTGAACTTGTACTACAAAACTCAAACTCCCATGTTGATTCTTTGTTCATATGTACAATCTAGTGAATTGTTCTTTTTGTGTATATCCTTGTCATCTAGTGAGTTAACATCATTTTTGGAATATGTTGCATATATTGAGCTAAAAGAAAGACTAGCAAATTGAAGGCCCCAAAAATGTCATGTCTTGGAAAATGTTGAAGGGGTTGGCAAAGGTTGTGATTTTGCTAGTTATCAAGCCCATCAAGTTATACGGAAATCATTAAAAGCATAGTTTCGTACAATTGATGAACTGATATACAACTCATATTAGTAAAAATTGCTAATAATTGTAGAAAGTAGATGCATACACCAAATTTGAATTGAATAAAAAAGATTTACAAAGGTAAGACCCAATCGAAGGCAGATAATGAAAGTGACTCTAAGATTTTTATAGGAGAATCCTAGCATATATAACACATGGTATAATAGAAAAGAGCCTATAATGGGCTATCCATATGCATTCATAGGAGGTTCATCATGCACAAATCTTAAAAGAATCTATCATCACAATTAGTCAAAGAACCCTATCCAAGAAGGATAGTTTTAGCTCTCAAGGAATAGCTTGAGCTCATTTTGAATATACATTGTCTATACTTGCATACACATATAACTATCTTGTGTCTATAGCATTATAAACCTTGAGATGTTGATTACCTCAAATTTCATATAAATGGTTGTGTTCTTATGACTTCATGCCCTTGGAATTGACAAGATGTCATCCTCTCATAATCATATCAACTTATGCATTTGTAAGGACATTAACTTCACAATATTGAAATGGCACATATACCCAAGTTTATATATATGCTCCATACCTGAACATATGCATCAAACCTATATGCCCCAAATTTTCATGCTTCAAATTTCCAATCTTTGTGATTCATGGTTAATTGAAATTTTTTCTTTATCTTGCATAAGTTGAACTTTCACTATTCGCATATGGATAAAATGATTTCATGTGGTATTTTATTTTTGGCTCATTTCTTGGTAGTTCGAGGATTTGGATTGGCCCTTAGAAAACATTGTGAATACATCTAGTTGGTAATGTATTATCGAAGGAGCCGGACACATGCCATTCTGCCCGATAAGGATTTCCAAAAAAATTTGGGCAAGGCCCAGAGGGGCTTCTGGCCAAGCATAAATTTTTTTGGAAAGCCGAACCGGGCAGAATGGCCTATGCCCGGGCGCCTTCCATTGCATAATGGATACCTAGAATTTTTTCACAAGTACATTACGACGCATAATAGATAGCTTGACTTTAATTGACCACTACAAATGCACCGTGGCAATCGTACGAACGTCGTACCGACAGGCAGAAAAAAAGTGCAAAATCTGCCTGTGAAGAAACACATATATTTTCTGCTTTTTAATTTATCTAAAAATGGGCATAATACTCATAAGATACCTATGTTTTTGCCACAAAACTATCAATGTCAACAGCCTGTCCATTCACAGAATTCTCTAGGTGGCATATACCTGCGTATCCTCCAAATAACCCATAGTCTACCTATCATGTACAGTACCAAACACTTGCAGGTCCAGCATATGATCGTCCAAAACAATAGAGCTCTTTAATGACTTTTGGAAATTCAAAACTCAATGTTCTACCTGTTCTAAATAGGCACTTGTAGAGCCAGTCCCAAGCTCCAACATGGCTTCTTTTTCCAACTGTTTGAGGAGCTTTCCCCTCGGAGACCGCTCACTTTATGAAGAAGAACCATCCGGGCCGGATTCTCTTTCAACATCTGCAGAAACTCTCCAACAATCAATTCAGCTTCATCGTCCAGGTTCAAGGGGATCTCGGTTTTCTTCCGGAATCGATTACTTCCGCTAGTCAGCTCTGATTTATCCCTTTCATCCTCCTTTTAAGATGCCTTCTCCTGCAAATCATTTGTTGGAATCCTAACATTCACTCTTTCTGAAGCTATTGATTCTGATCGTTCCGCTTCCGTCCACTACAATGTTCCCACGACCTTCTGTTGCAATTGACCATCCGATTGCACTCCTTGTGTTTCTATTCCCCCTTGTAAATCTGGTTTAATATGTCATCCATTCGCCGTAGAGAATCCAAATCGATACCAAGGGATGAGATCCATGAACTCGGCCAGCTTGATAAGAGAGAGAGAGAGAGAGAGAGAGAGAGAGAGAGAGAGAGAGAAAATGAAATTTGAAAATGTATGTGTGTGTATATGTGTAATAAAAAAAAAAAAGGATTGTATGTATTGTTGTATGAATTGGCAAAAAGTAGGGTCTAGGTGTGACATAAGGGAGTAGACTGGGTAATTTGAATTTGGAGTGGGCCCCTTAGATGCATGCATGGGGAGGAGGGCCATGCATGCTCCTCTCCATACATGCATCCCCCTCCCCATCACACATATATATATATATATATATATATATATATATATATAGAGAGAGAGAGAGAGAGAGAGAGAGAGAGAGAGAGAGATGAAATTTGTTTGTCCAATCTGGTGGTAAATTTATAAGATTTCTTGTTAGCTTCCGTTTTATTTGATTAAACGCTTCCATATGTCTTCCATGAGTAATTTAGTCAAGGGAGATGTAGTGATTGCATATGTGCTAATAAACCACCAATAATATCCCACGTGACCTAAAAATTCTCTAGATTGACCCTTTCACTAGTGATATTTAATTTACTCCCACCATGAATTTCTTGATTACGATCTCTAGGATTTAAATTTGTTCATCAATTTTGTAACATTCCAAATAATTCACAATCATGTCTTCTTCATTATTGTCACTCTTTCGGTTTGAATATATGAGTTTTTGTCATCAAATGTATAACTTATTGCAGCAGATGGAATTTTTGATTGGTAATTATTCGTATTCCATAATGAAATTTTTTCTTTTGGTTTAAATGAATTAGTACCATAAACAAACCAAATTTATTTCTTTGGCCAATGAGTGATGATGTTTACTTAATATATTCATGGTGTGTCACACAAGATAAATAAGAGGGATTCCTACTAGTCTTACTACAATAGAATCCATGTTGAGCAATTGATCATACATCCAGCATGAGCTTACATATTTCACCTACAAGTTTTCATCTCATGGAGTCAACCGACCTCATATGTTTTCAAATAGGCTGAATCACGTCAAATACTGCTAATGCTCGTGTTATGTCTTCTATTATAATATTCATGACAACATCAATTAAAACATTTGTCACTAAACATTCATTGATCTATATGTCAATTTTTGGCTGGTAGTCATATTTAGACAAGAATAGGTGCATTCATGCACATTTTCATCAACTATTTAGAGTCACGAAGATGATGGAATTTTGCTAGTGAGATCAAAGGAATTGGCATTGTATCGGGTTAAAATTTTGACAATTTCCAAATTTTTTACCAAAAATATACCAGGACACATAGTCATCAATTGCAATATGTTGCATGAGACCTCCCTTCTTGTCTAAATTGAAAGTTTCTGCCATCTCTACTAAATTTCCCTCTCCTACTCTTTTCCCAATCCCTCTTTTCAACCCCATCATGTTCACTAGCTCATTCTCTTTTCTAACTCCCAAGTTCCTTCCCATCTTTTTGATAATCCTACAACTTGCTTACTCCATCTATTCAATATTCTCTTTCAGTTCACCACATTTAGTTTCTTCCCCTTGACAACCTATTGTTTTTCTTGCATTTTTTGCTCTTTGCATGCACAAATTGTCCCACCCATCATTTCCTTACTTCTCTTTCCAATTGGCACCCCCTCTATAGATCACCCCTCATCGTTGGGAAGTTGTTATGTTTGCTTTGGTCTAGTACCTCTATAATCATATTCCTCCTTTCCAACCTCTCCAATTTTTGTTGAGAACTCTTTCTTAGTGGTATTAAAATATATTGTTAACAACTGGGTCCTTTGGAGCTTGAAGTACCATGAATTTTGACTGACTTATATTAATCAATAAAGAAAATAACTACGCTAAAAGGTAAATAACTCGTGTTGTAAAGTCTTGATTCAAAACACAACAAGATTAAAGAAACTCAAATGACGAAATTATTAATATAACAAATGGACTCATCAAAAAATAACTAATCTAACCTAGCATTAGTGTGCTGCATTTCAGCAAGTATCTATTAGCAAGACATCATCATAAGCTTATCTCATTGAAAGTGTAGTTTTCAAAGTCAAACACAAAACATCGATAATTCTTTGTCATCTAAAGTTGACATTGTTATTTGACCACAACTCTTGTTTTTGGATTATTCCAAGAGCTTTATAGTGCTTGTTTTGTTCTAGAAGCTATTTTTTTTTTATTTAATTTTTTTTTAAGAGCCAATAAAAACAAAACTCAATAGCAAAAGGTTTTGGTCTAACAGGATCATGGAAAATAGATGGAAAACAAAATATGTGATGTTGAATGCACACTTGGTAAGATGGGGTGGATGGATGAACTATTGGTAGGAGCCAAGACAACTTGTCATTAAGTGAATGTGTGTTTAGCTATCTTTTGAAGATAACCTACATGGGAGGTGGAATCTAATTGCTCTTTCAAAGAGGCCGCAACAAGTGGCATTTGAGACATCCTATTTGAAGAACAAGGACCCAATAACTCCTTGATTTCATCATTTTTGTATAAATAAAGTCAATTTTGAAAGTATGCAATCTTGTAAATGCCTAGTGAAGTGCCACTTTTGTACTTAGGAAAGGCCAAAGAGTGTCATGGTTAGAAAAGTAGCAATGATTATAAGTACCTTACCTCCAAGTGTCATTTTATGAAGTAAGCTTACTTTAAAATATAAGCATCTCAAAAAGAAGTTTAATGGACTCACATAATAGTTAATAGTTATTCAAAACATCAAACTCATGTGAAAGTAAAAATTTTGACAACATAAAAATGTAGATCAAGGTTGAGACTATATGTATCTCATGTACTCTGCACTTCTACAATCAAGAGCTTGAGTTTGCAAATTCTACAAGACATTTTTTTTGGGTGGTGCTTTTCCTATGCTATGTGGCTTTGATCTATGCGTATGTGGTGTTGTTAGAAAGCTATTTTGGTCATTTACAAGTCTAAAGTGGTGGGTGCATGCTCATGCCTAAGTTTGGTGTCATGTACTTTTAATACATCAATGTTTACCAACGTATTAGAATATCTAGTGTCAGCTTTGTGGGGCCCAAAAGGAGCTATTAGCCTTAAGAATAAGGTGGTTCCCTCTTTAGATCCCCCCAAAGTATTATAGTAAGAATAACATCCCAACAAGGGCTCAATATACAATTAATAAGACTTAACAAGGGCTAACTATCTTTCAAGATAGTTATGTTTAGTTAAGTTGGGAAATTGTCTATAAGTAGGCAAGAGACATCATTTTGAGAATCTTTTGGCTCATTTGCAAAGGATAACAGTAAGCTTGCTTTTTGTGAATGTGAGCTTTGGGATTTCCATTTGCTAGGTCTCATGTGCCATATCCACATGAATCCATGCTCTATTCAATGCTTTGTAGTCATTCACTCATTTCTAATGTGATTCCATGATCTTCATGTTGTTAGTTTATTGTGGATATGTTATCTTGAATGTTTTGTTCTTTTGCTATAAACTAACTTCTATTGTGATCAATGTAACCTCAGATCTCGACGTGGTAAAAAGCAAATATGCTCAGGGTGACAAGTCGAACACAACTAAGCAATTCATGTTTCAAGGACTCAAAACTTTTAAGTGGGTGGAGAAGAGCATTTAAGCAACTCATCAAATTCCCTTGTGCATAAACTTCAACTTGTTGGACCATAACCCACAAGTCAAATTTTATCTTCCTTCGATTCACAGAATGGACACTCATTCTAATTCAGACCATGGATATGATACTAAATTTGATTACGAAAATCGATCAAATAGTGACTATGAAGATAAGTATCCAGAGCACAACGATAGCGAATCAAATCAATATGAGCGACATGACTCATATGGAGACCGTACGATAATTGCAAATATCTCCCAAGATACGAATGTGGCCCTTTTGGAGCAGCAACAATGTCTATCTCTCAACCATAATTCCAAGAAGTTTGCAAACATTTTAGGGTTAGCACATAATGAAAATGATCAATCAATAGAAGGAGAATATCTATATTTCCCTAAGCAAGTAAAGCTCTTCAAGGCTAGGTTGAGAAATGGCTCCTCTCTCCCCCTACCTTTCACTAAGATGAAAGATCTATGACCACATACTGAGTGAACAACTATTTCAACAATGCATAAACAATGAGCAAATAAGCCAACTCTATACAAACAATGAATGAGTGAGCAACTAAGCAAGTAAGCAACAATGAATGGATAACTAAACAATTAAGCAACAATGAATGGATAACTAAAATGGATCCTGAATTACATTTCCCATTTCTTATATAATCTTCCACAAAGAAAAAGCAAGGGGGACAATTGGGGCAAGTGGCTCCAACTACTTCTTCAAGATGGGTGCCCCATCCATCTATTATGAAATCTAATTATTTGCATAGCATCTTAGTTTGACCATGTTGGAACTAGTTCATCTAGACCGTTGATCTATCAACCCCTTGGTGTTTCCAATTATAGGTCTTAACTTCCATGTAGTGCCAACAAAAGGACCTTCATTTAAAAGAATGGCTTGAAATGGGTTTTTGTCGTTCCCTAGAAGTTTGAATAAGTCCTTTGCATGGGGCAAGTGGGCTCTTGAATGTCTTCACATGGGGTCATAACTCCCTCCCGATGGGGTGCTCACGAAGGAACAATAAATTCACTATGCTCATGATAGTAGTGTCATGAGATTCATTACCATAGTTCAGGGCATTTATTTTAGTGAAATTGCCTCCCAAATGGCTTGCATTTCATAGTGTAGTATGTGTTTGAAAGTTTTTGCCTCTCCAAAACTTGGGTAGTCAGAAATTTTGAAAGCCTTGTCCATCACATTTATGGTTTCCCCTAGTTTTTCCCAAGACTCGCTTGATTTCTAAAGTATTTTTGAAAAGTTATTGGAAATCTTGTATTCATATTCATGAAGAGTACATTGTTAGCAATGGCGATAAAATAGTAAACAAATTTTAATCCATGATGAATTAAACTAACATTTCTACTTAATTTAGGGCAAACTGTGTCCCTGCTATATATAACAATCATCAATTTACTACAAAAAAACCTACTATGAATAAAAATAATGTAAAGATGATTTTAAACCATAGTTAGATAAGCTTTAAAAAAGCTCATTTCTAGCCCAAATTTTGTGTTAGAAAATCGACCAAAATTAGTTTTTTAAGTTCTTCCAATTTGCATATTGGAAAGGCTATCTACTACTTTTCATTAGGCTTGCATGTCCTTGTTCTTCCAATGCTAAAACTTCTCCATGGAAAATTTGATCCAATGGCCTTTCCCACTAGAACATTCATCATAAATCCAATGCTCACTCTTGACATAATTTCCCTCTCTAACGACAATAACACATATGTTAATTTTTATATGAAGAACTGAAAATTCGAGTGAAGTATCTTTGCTTAGATAATAGATGTATCAAGAACACCATAAGCATTCTAATTGTAAAGTAGGCTAAGTACGATTTGAATGATCTTCCCAAGATTTGCAATCTAACACAGTACCCTTATGACTTCGACGAAATTTTCGCTCCAGTGGCGAAGGTAGGATCTATCAGGCTGATTATTGCTTGGGCAACAGTGAATGACTTTGAGTTATTCCAATTAGATGTCAAAACAACCTTTCTAAATGGCGATCTCACTGAGGAAGTATATGAAGCAACCTAAGGAATTGAACAACGAAAGGATGGAGTATGTAAGTTGCATAAGGCCATCTATATGTTAGAAATAGAGATGGTCACAATTGTAATTGCAATTTACGTGGACGACATCATAATGACTGGAAATGATGTTGTGGAACTTAATGAATGTAAAACAGACATGATGCATCGATTTGAAATGAAGGATTTGGGAAACTTTCATTACTGCTTAGGCATTCGAATATCTAGGAACATGAAATCAAGGGAAATTGTGATCAGTCAAGGAAAATATACTGATGAGATATTAGACAAGTTTAAACATAACTGATTGCACACTAGTCTGCACTCCATTGGATAGTGGAGCTCACTTGAGCAAAAGGATGAGCCCAGTGACAAAAGAAGAAAAGGGATATGTGTTGTTTCTTGATTCAGTGATTGTCTTGTCATTTCTGCTTTTAGTATTTGGATTAACAACCCACAGGCAGCAGCTGGAACGATGTATACGCTGGAACTCTCTTCACCAGCGCAATAGGAGCCGTCATCTGGTTCTGGCAGTTGATATGATACTCTACCGAACTGAGCTATCTTCATCCTGTAGCTGCATTGGAGGCATAGTTCCTGATGCCTATCCGGAGCTGCGATGATAGGGTTCATTTGTAACTAGCTCCAGAAGGCTGGAACTTGCAAGGAACTGATTCATCTCCACCACCAACAGGTTGTGAATTTTCAAACCAACGCAGAAGAGCTCGACTGTTAATATCTAAGCCAGGAATTTCCTTACTTCCTTAACAATCTCCATGAATTGGTCATCGCCATATCACCCCAGCTTCCACAGATTGAATTCACGATATTCATCAGCCGTAGGGATGGCATACTTCATGATGATGCTGAAGAATGATGGTAGCTATAAATTCGTTGTTGAGATTAAAAGGCAGACATACCTCTACAACTCAAGGCCTTTCTTTATGCATGATTCTAGCAATACCTCCCTTCTAGCACAGGTTATAGTGTCTTCATGCATGGCTATAGCAAGACCTCCTTTCTAGCAATGATCATCCCTCCCTAGCATTCACACACCTTCATGTCTTTGTTGGCTTTTCTTCCAAAAAAATGACATGTCCCTTTTAAGCATGAGCTCTCTCAAACCACCCACCTCCTCTCAAGGTACCCCACTCCCTTAATAACAACACTCTTCTCTCCTTACCATGGTACAAAGTCCTCCCTGCTCCTAATCACTTGACTCTTTTATGATATAAAAATTTGCCACATGGAAGTTCAATCCATGTGAGGTTCACAAGTACCGCATCACTTGGGTTTTATGGCCAAGCATTTTTGGAGGCGTACCTCTCCTCATCATGGGTACCTTTCTAAAATAGGAAAAGACCCTCTTTGATTTCATGTACTCATTGGGGTACCCATGGAGGTTGGTACTTTCCACTTTGGCATGTGGTTCATTAACCCAAGTGCAAGAATGGTTCCTCATGATGGTATACTTCTTTGGGTCCTCAATCTATGGCTTACTTATTAGAGGTCAACCCCTACTATTTTTGGATAGGAGATATACCATATATCGTATTTTGGCACTTGATCTGCATTACTCTGGTTGCGTGCCACACGGTTGCCCCGACGCTTCATTTTTCGAGCCGTCGAACTAAGGACTTGGCCCATACATTTTCTCGGTCTTCAAAATTTTCTCATAACACTCCCATAATCTATTTATGGGCAATTTTATGTTCTATCCTTAATAGCCGGGTTTTATGGTTTTTACAAAATTGTGAAAATTACTATCAATATTAGCACAATTTTGCGTGTCAAAAGATTGGCTAACAATCATCAACTTTGACAAAAAGGATGGCGAAAAAGGCACTTTTCATGGTTGAAACTTTTAGGTTTGTTAGAAGTTTTAATCTCTTTTAATCCTTCATAAACCAATCTTCAAACTACTTATGACATGATTTTTGGTTTTCCCAATTCAAAGTCTGTTGATAGAATGAGGTCATGTTGCTTTCAATAATCATAATTAGACTTACATTTCTTTAGGGACTCTACATCTAGAATGTTCAAAATAGAAGAATAGATAATAGAATTTGTATGGATTCCATGGAACTAGGTTTTGATGGCTAGAGCACGGAGTGTAGTCCCATAAAGTCCGAAGGAACAAATGTCTTTGTCGAGTTTGATCCCATGCAAGAATGTACAATAAGATCTAGATAAATCCTTTACTATTAGATAAATCATAGACATACTATGTCATAACTCACATAATATTCCTCTTAAATATTGTGGTTTACCACTTGTTGTCCATATGTAGCTTGGAAAAGCTCACATTTTAATGATCTGTCAAGCTTTTTTCCCTTCTAAATTTATGCTTATTACAATCGTTCATCCCCATTAATAGTTAAATATATTCAAATGAGCAAAAATGTTCAGTTCTTTGGTCAAATGTTTGGTGTTCATCCAATTTGATCCACAATCATAGTCTTTTTTATTTTCTCTGGTCTTGTTGCATTTTGATATTGCCCTCTTCTGGTACGTTCACGAAGAAAAGAAGAATTTTAATGAAAAACATTAAGAATTTGGAAATGGTACAAAATTAGCTATGACATGTACCATGTAATTTAAAGTTCCCATCATATTAGCACAAGTTCTATTTGTCTACTTGAGGACTTTGGAAGAGCTACATTAGCGGCAGATACATGCTCCCCATCCTAAAGAATGCTTGTTCATTGCATAAGAGATCAAGACTTAAAACACTTTCTCATTTTACACATCAATTATTTTGCAATACCTATCTTGCTCGAGTAGCTAACAATAAGTGGTCAGATGTACAATATTTAACTAGCCATGTACATAAGGGTAGGGGCTATGCATCCATCTTTCTTAGCTATAACATGTAAGCGATGAAATTTATTTGTATAAAATCAAACAACATTTTATAGTTGTGAGTTTTTCTAGCTTAATTCATGTTTTCAATGAGACAACCATCACTTATTTAGAGTGTTGTTGTTCTCATAGCACATGCAAGAAGCTAAATAGGTTCTCCTTAAAAGACATTGTTTTCAATGCTTCTAGTAGTGCCTTTGATATTGTAACATGCTAATCATACTAGATCACAACTTAATATAATCACAATATCTATGTAGCATTTCCCGGGCATTAGACAAAAGGCAACCATGTTTAACCACCAAGTCCACATATTAATGACATGCATACTAAATGTCCAAACATGGATGGCAGACGCCCTTCATCTATAATTTGTACTTGCAATTTTCAAGATGTATGGGGGTAGGGTCCAAATGTAACAATCCAACACAATAAACTCATATAAAAAGAGCTTTTTTTTTTTTTTTGACAGTAAGCAGCAGTTTAGATTTTATTTATAAAAATGGTAAAGTAATTTACAACTGGTGGACTATAAGTCTGTCCACTACTTTCAGGAACCATGATGACCTTAGGACTATCCTTAGACAACTTCTTCTTTAGAAGAGTTTTCCTACAAGACTCAAAGTATCTGTTACTCATGTCCCAAAGACCACTAAGTAAAGAGACACGATGTATAGGACTACCAAAAATTTGCGAATTCCTCCATCTCTAGAGGGACCAGAGAATGGGAGCTCTAATTCAAAGCCAAATGTCCTTGTCTATACTAGTATTCAAACCAAGAAACCAAGAAATATTGTCAATAACATTAAAACCTAAGTAATCAGAGATACTAAGAATAAAGGAAGAGCTTTGTTTTTTCCATTACAATAAGGAAAATCATGATGGTTAATATCCACCCAACTATAGATGCATGCGAGCTAAAATCCATCACACACACATATGACTATTCATATCCATGGACACAAAGGTCTAGCAAAGGATATACCAAATGGGACACAAGCATGCATGCATACTTTGAAATACATGCATGGGCTTGCACATGCATTCATAAATACACATGCATAATCCTTGAGCTTTATTAGTATGAATGAAAAACACATAAAATGAAAAGCAAGAATAAAATCCACCGACATGCAATATACTAAACATTCCTTCGAAGTAGAACTTAGCTCCAATGCTTGGAGCAATCTGGCTCACTTCCAATGAATTCAATCATATAACAACTAAGTCCTCTAGTTTGAATTCCCTTGTGTTAAAATAAAAGATCCTTGTCTATCAAGCCTATTCGACAATCACTAAATAGTAGAGTAGCTATTTGTAGTACATGGTAAAAAAACCAACCTTACTAGCAAAAATTATTTAATGTGAGATCAATATGAGACTTTTGTAGTCAAGGATGCATAATAATGAATTTGCCCCAACATTGGAATTAGAGGAATCTTGATCTAAGAGAGGAAATTCTTTTGATCCAATTTCCAAGTAGATAACAAGATGTACAAATGTTCTCCAAAAATAGTCAATCACCACACTAGAGACAAGATTTTAACAGAAGAAGAGCACAAATCTCAACATAAGGGAAAGACAAAGCATCAATCTAGCGACCCTTATAACTGGTGCCTTCAAGCACCAATTGGAAGTTGCTCCTTTCAAGAGAGTGATTGCTTGGCTCCTCATCTCTAATGTCCTCTCTCTTAGCCTTTGCACGATGAAGCAAGCAAAAGTTGTCTCTGTCCTCTATGCCTGCCCTCTTGATGAAATTAGGCTATGGGAACTACTATGGGATTGAAGAGGCATAGGCTCCTCCAAATGAGTGTGACCTACTATATGAAAACCACCAATTAACCTTATTCTAGGAGAACATATTGATGGTTAATCATGAATTATTATTTTTTGGGTCCATTTGCCTAAAGATATGCTTTGCATTTCAGCTTTCTATTCCTTTTGTTTTTACCTTTTTTTTTTTTTAATTAGCACAATTCAACAAATACGCATGGTGTGTAATAATAGCTCAGAGATGGTACATTATATTTTGTGTGATTGTTGAATAGCTTGTGCCCTACACCAACATGGTTGACCAATGTTCGGGAAAGTCGACAAAGTATGTGAATGGAGCCGACATCTTTCTCCAAAAATTGACTTCGTAAAAAACTTACAGGAAGTTGTCTCTTTTGAAAACTGCCACCTTTTTAAAATGCAAGAAATTTTCTATTTATTGTTTTCAAATGCAGGAAATTTATGTGTAGTAAAGTAGTTAGACCCATATAAAGCTTAGATTACATAGTTATATAATTTATTATTGTATATTTGTAATATTTTGACGGCAAGCAAATTGAGATGTAGGATTCAGAAGGCAAGATTTTTTTAAAAATCGACCGGGTTTCTCAAACTGTAATGGTTGACACACGATGTTTTCTTTTTTGAAAGGAATGATTCTTTAGCCAACTATTTATGGTAGGTGCACTTTGACAATACCTTGTAGGGTTAAGTGGACCCCACCACATCCACATAATGATAGTCATAGATGCATAGCCCCTCTCAAATTTAATACATTATTAATATTCTCATAAATGTTTGCATGGGATGACATGGCTTGAGAGAGAAGGCACATGCCACTTATTTGTCTATAAATAGGGGATCTCAAGGGTCATTGAGAGAGAGAGAGAGAGAGAGAGAGAGAGAGAGAGAGAGAGAGAGAGAGAGATTGCTTGCTTGCTTGCTTTAGAAAGAGGGAAAAGCAAAGGAGGAGGAAGACAAAAGGAGGGAGTAAAAAAGAGAAAGGAAGAGCAAAGAAGAGGGATGGTGAACAAGGAACAAGGGAGAGCAAAGACAAAGAGAAAAGGAAAGTGAAGTTGGGTGGTTGTTGCTAGATATATCTTTGAAGGAGAAGACAAGAAGAAGAAGAGTTGTTTCAAATTTGTTCTTGGTTGTTTTCAAAGTCAAGAAGAGTCTTTGGTTTTGTTGGAGGGAAGCATCACATATTCTCTTGAAGACTGCTATTCAAAGGTAAGTGATCATGTTACATATTCTTTGTTTGTTTGGTTGTTGCATGAGTTTTTCGGTTGTGGGTTGATCGTCAAGAGCAATTCTTGGGCTATAGAAATCAATTCTTGTTCTCAATCCCTGTGTGTGTGTGTGTGTGTGTGGATTGCATGCTTTGTGCATGGTGATAATAAGAGGAGGTTGATGAAGAAAATCAGTTGTTTTTGGTTTTAGCGGCTGAATGATCCTCAATATAAGGCGGTGCTCAGTATTGCAAGAACAGTTTGTGTATTAGAGCTTTCGCAGCATTGCGATGGTGATTGCTTCCCTTCTTGAGGATGATCAGTTGGGTTGCAAAGCAATCTTTCTGTGGGGTGCGATTGACAATTCTGCGATTGAAAATGGATGCTTGGACATGTGCAGCGTCGAATTGATACATATGTTGGCTGTTTAATAGAAGCAGCGTAGAAGAAAACGTATTGATCGATATTTTGGATGTTCAATGATAGAAGCGGCGTAGAAGAAAAACGTATTCGAGCTGGGGAATAGCAATAGCTGATTGCAACTTTTTCTTCTCGTGCGCGGAAAAAGCCACCAAATCAAGAACTTATTTCGGTGTTAGTTTCTTGATTTAGTGGAAATCGTAATGGCGGCGTTTTTTCTTTTAGCATCGATTTGAGATGAAAGTGGACGTCGAGGCGGCGCTGAGTGGAGATGTCGGCCTTGCTAGAAGCACCTTAATCTCTCATCCATAGAACAATACACATTGCCCGCTCTATGTTTAGAAAGCAGATACATGAAATGGGTCATGTGGATTGATTGCCGATTTTAGAATGTCTACCTTCTGTTGAGGAACACTTAAGTTTTAAGCACCTTGAACTGCATTGATATAGACATGCATTTTATGTTTATGAAGTACTTGACAAAATGGTGTGGCGGAAGAGGAATAAGAGACAGATAGAGAGGAATATTTGATCGAAACTAGTGCATATAACCTGCAAAACCATCGCACACCTATCACGAAAGCTTTTTTTTGGGAAATCAGTCTTTCTGCTTTATACTTGTAAATAGCAGTAGGAACCTGTATAAATTAAGTTGTTATTTGTCTTCAACTTCTCAGCGGAAAGTGTTTCTCATTCCTACAATGCATTATCATACTGGAAGAAAAAGTTTTTTGTGTATTTTCTATTGCTGACCGTAAGTTACCTGTGATCTGTGGTCCGGATAGTGTATATTTATTTTGTTTTACTGCGTCTTCCAATACCGTAGTCACCCACTAGTGGCTTTGAAAGGATCTTTCTTTTCTACAAAATTCCTTAAATTCTAGTAAAACACATTTTTCCCTTCTGTGATTACTGTTTCGGGTGCATGTTGTATACTGTCAGGTTGCAAGGTTTCATTTGTATCTGAATGTCATATTACGGTTATGGTCTAGTTTTCTTGACCCTTCGAGTTGTACTGATTTGCTATTCGACTTTCCAGATAGCTCACAACCCTTCCATAGCCTTGGGATCATCAAAGGTCTATAAAGTTCTAATCTAGTTGTTTTTCTCTGTTTTGCAATCCTGAAGTCAAAGAAGTGACAAATCCTCTCAGTTAAAATTGGGACCATATGATTTGCTGTTTTTAAGTCAGACAAGTTTGGCACCACAAATACTTATGCAAGAAACTGGTAGCATCGAGTATGGTCTTACGGGACAATGTTGGCATCAAACTCCCTTAAGTCCTGTGCTTGAGTATGCCTGTACAAGTATTTGAAGTATGCCAAAATTGCCCATACCTGTATGCCACAAAATATATCGTATGGCTTGATGGAAGATGCAAACCCACACTATGAATATGGATCCCTTCATTCAATCAACTCATTTTTATGCTCTTGCACTATGTTCATATCATTTTAAAATATTCTACTTAAGTCCTGCTTAGAATCTCAGCCCTGAATCAGCTCAAATCTTAAGCAGTCTCTAACACAGCTTATCTTCTGGTTTATAATCACGGAAGCACTGTTTTCTAAAGGAAAGATCTAGTATTGTATGTTCCACCAGCCTTCCAGTCCAGCACTCACCTACCGGGTCATGCGATTTGCGTCTGTTGACAAACAAGATACAACGTGGCATAAACCACTCCTCCATACATGCATGGAGGACCTTATAGAGACCATAATAGTGAGCGTACATGCTGGAGTCAATATGTGTACGATGGCAACTATGACACGTGATGCACACTGCAAGATCGGCAAGGGGTAATTCCTTGTGTGTGTGTGTGAGTGAGCGTGGTCATGGGAACATAAGCATTTCAGGAGTTTGTGTCTATCTCCTTAAATCTTCTTCTTTTGGCAAGTATGCTGATGGAAGAAGTGACAAACCTTCTTAAATGAATGTGCTAACTAAATGTTTCAAAGTAAATTTTGTCTAAGTTATTATGTTTCATTGTGAAAATGGGATTAGGCATTTTTGTTTTGAGAATTGGGAAATCGATTATGAATTTTTTGGGGAGGATATGACATTAATTGGAATGTTGATAAACATGATACTCCTAACTTGTAAAACTTCAATTTCACATAGAATGGACACCTCAGATCACAATTCTCAGGAACCTACTTGGTAATTTACTTCAAACATGATTTTCCAATTGCGAAAAATTATTGGATATGACCTTTAGAGGTCGAATGCACCTTTGTTCTTGCATTGAAAAGTTTGATTGACACAATATATCATGAGTCCTCGAGGGGTAAAATCATGACTTTCTTGGTTCCAAAATCCATTATGCACTTGTGTAATAAACAATATTCAATCTTTATAGCAACCAAGCTTTGATTTATGATGCAAGTACGCACAAGCATACAATTGCATGCTAGCTAGGCATGGTGCTACTTCTTGTTAGTCTTCTTTAGACAATGTCTCTAGTTGCTACTTGCAACATAGGTAATCTGATCATCAAGTTCCTTCTTCCGCAACACTCTCAATACTCACTATAATTTGCTCTTTTGAAATATGATACTTTGATTCTTGCATCTTTGTTTGTTACTACTATTGCTATATCTACAAGTGGGCTTGCCTTGGCTACACAACCTGCGGTCGTTAGGCAAGATAGTCTAGGGGGGAGGACCGAGATTTACACAAAGAACTCATGTTTTTTGTGCATAATCCATATCATCGAGCTAGGGAGTGTGCTTCATGCCACTCTCATTGCATGAGAAGAGCCAACCAAGCTACGTGAAACTGTGTTGTCTAACACTTGAATGGTGTGCTTGATTGTCAATGATCTACCTTTGTGTGAATTGGCAGCCTAGTGTGCTGAGATCTAGATGGTAAAGCTATGCTGATTTTCATTCCTTTTGTTGCTTGGTGAGAAAGTCAACACAAGTGACACTTACATGGATTCAATCCATATTGTCCTATAGTTTCAAAGGCTGTTTGCAACCCATTTGCTTCAACAAACAGCCCAGCACAAAAGACATTTTTGGAACTTGCTTGAAATATTGTCCTGTATCTAGCATGAAGGTTATGTGAAAAGACATCATTTTTTGTGTGTAAGAGGAGATTCCTTGTGGAGTTTTCACCGATCGCTGAAAGATGAGTGCTGCTAGTTATGTTTTCATGTACAATGTATGCTACAAATTAGCTTGACTAAGTGCACTTGCCATTATCAAATGTGCTCACAATATACTTCTTATATTAAATTACAAATAGGCCCAAGAGCTTCATGCGATGTAGTCAATAAATTCTAGTCCTCCTTATGCATAAAAGGACTTGGGACATATGTATTGTTTGTGAAGGGACACACACCTCAACACAGCTTCATCCATCTCATCTCTCCATCTCTTCACTAATTATGATTTGATAGGTATTGTTGCTTACATATGGATGACATTTGATAAACTCCTAGAGATATCTTTATTGATTATAGATTTGATATGTATTCGTCATGCAAATGAGTAAAGGAAAACCATTTTCACTTCATCATGTCTGTATGAGTTACATATCGTGCTTTGTGCAATTATTACTGGACCACCTGTGTTACAAAATGTCATGAACAATGTACTTAAACCCTTACTTGGCATGTGTGTGTGCTGGCCTATTTGGATGATATTCTTGTCTACAATGCTTCTTTCCTTGATATTACAAAGAGGGAATGTTGATTGTCTAGTTGTTGTGGATAGATTTCCAAGTAGGCACGTTTCAGGCCTATTAGCATCACTAAATAGTCAAAGCAATGTGCATGCATTTGAATATGTTTAACCATCATCCTTTGCTAAGTCTTCGAGGGAGCATATAATTTTGAACGGTTGCCTTTGAAAGTTCACTATCATGTAAGGACTCCACTTTTTCCAGTCCTTGATTGTCTTGTTCAACTACTTCCAAAGGGAGTACGTTTGTTTCAACCAACAAAATAGGGTATGGAGTAGAATGCTTAACTCAAATAGGAGGGTAAATGCCTTAGCCCACTTGGAATGTGAAATGCTGCCACCCCAAACTTCATATCCATATAAAAGGACCAGCATCATCAAGGTTTTAAATAACATTCTTCTTGTGCTCCATCTTCAATTCTATCAGAAATCTATCTTTTTAAGAAGTTTCTATCCTAGAGAACGATTTCCACCTGCCAATAAGCCTCTTAATAACACGAGTTCCAATGTAGGTTATGCCAAACCCCAATACCCAAGTATCTGTATTCTTGAGTGACTCCAATTCCAGCTCCATCATAGAGCAAAACAGCTTCACCTACTTCATTTGATTGGAAGATCATAACTTTTGTTTTGCTCAGATTGATTGAAAGACCAGATTTCTGGCAATTTTTTTTTTTCGAAGCATTGAGATTTTGTTGCAAGCATTGTATGGTATGTGCAAATAAAACCACATCATTAGCATAAAATAACAATTTAATGACAAACTGAGGAAGCTTAGCACCACGTTCACCATCCTCATGTAAACCATCACTAAGCTTATCTATGTAGCTACCAAAAAAAGTGTAAAAGAGGGAGGACAACCGTGTTTCACCTCAATATTGCTGAACATCTCACCTACATTTTTGAATATCAAATACCTCCTTACCCATTTTGACAATTTAGCTTGTAACCGTTTATATCTTGTGTCATACCACTCGAGGTGTCAAGAATCCCAATTTCAATCTCCTCTTTGTGAAAAAGCTCAAATGTTGAAGGCTGGTTGGTGGCATTTCCATAGCTCCTTCAACTACATGGAGCTCTTTGGCATAGGTGAAGCAAGTGTCCTCATGGAATATCATTCCTTTGTGCCTTAAGATTTCCAAGCATCTTCCTTAAACTCTTGGGATCTTTCTTCCACATTTTTTGAAAGAGAGTCTTGCTGGCTGCATATATATGCGGTTTTTTCTTTAAGAGTAACCTTTTGTATGCACGAAAACGTTCTTCCATTCTCTCAGATTGGTTTGATTTTCCCCTAACCTCTTTGCATTCATCATTAGTAGACCAAGGATGTTCGGAAAAAGTACCTTTTTTACACTTTAACCCTTTGCTGGATTTGAGGTTCTTTTTCACACTTTTCATAATGGAGTTATAAAAACTCTCATATTTGCTAGTGACATTGACTCCCCCATATTTGCGTTCCAATATGTTCTTCAAGTAAGATAAGTACTTCTCTTTCTTTTGTGCACAAAATGAATTTTCAACTTGTACTAGTCTATTACAAAGTGTCAAATCTAGAACCAAACGAATAGGATGGTGGTCGGATTCTAGCAAAAGAGTCCCAATTTCCATCTTCCCAATGTTGTCCACAAGGCATAACCTAGCACTATTGCCTTCTATAGAAGAGCAAGTAAATCCTTTTGAAGCTGGCCACCTAAAGCTCATCGATGCCTAATAAGTTAAGAAGCTCCTTACTAAAGTGAGTGGTATTATTGTTGGCATCCGGGCTTTGGTATTTTTTAGAATACATCATTTATGTTTGTTCAATTGCATAAGTTTTTGTCTGCAGCTTCAATTGCTCAATACACAAACATGTAGACAAATCAATGCACGTGTGAAGAACACAATAGTTACTACTATTAGTATATAGAGCATTGTAAATAGCATTCAAAAACTGGTTTTGTAAAAATAGAAGGCTTAGGAACTTACAAAAAAAATCAAAACATAAAAAAGAAAATTAATTTTTTTTTTCCGATTCAAAGCGGCTCGGCTGATTCGAATTGGTTCGAACTAGATGAATCAGCCGATTCGAATCGGCTGGAAACACTAAAGTTGAGTGCCCTTTAACTTTGCCCTCTTTTTGTAGCACAAATTATCTTGCCTTTGGATCCGCAAACTTGACCAATGGTACCCTATCTTTGTTGTTGTGGTGCTTGGTATCCATCTCTATACTGATCTCTGACTGAAGAATAGAACCATAAACTTTGGCAAAGAGGTGGCCAATCATGATGGTACGATAGTTGTCGACTTTCATGGGATCGCCGCCTTTACGGATAGGATGGATAAGGTTTGTAGACCAAGGGGAGGGGAAACCAAATGTGATAGCATGGTTGAATAGGATAGAGAGGTAAGGTGAGAGGATGTCAGCAACATGCTTCAAAAGTTCAGCCTCTAATTCGTCGATGTCTTTGGCTTTATGTAAGTTTAATCGTTTGATGCCCTCTTCTACCATGTCTGGGGAGAACATATCAGAGGTATATGTGGATGGGTGTGTGGGGAGTCGAGGTGCATCAGGTACAGTGGACAACGATGTGGCATAGGTCACCCATGTGTTAAGATCTGCGATCTGGGGTGGAGATGCTCGTGGGAGGAATTTTTTCCAAAAGGATCTCGATGAAGAGCTAAAGAGAAGGTCCATCATCTTCTTTCCCTGGCCGATCTCATATGCAATTTTCTTTTTTTGGGTGGTCCTACGATATACACGAGATAAGTCCTTTACCAGGTGGGGAAGGTGGCGGCGTGCAAAAATCAAATCCAGGTGAAGGTGGTTACACTCTTGGTCATACCATGGGCTATGTGACCGACAATGTCGTAGGTGCTTGGGCTTTGGGGACGAGAATGCAAGGGATGCATGGTCTGGACAAGAAAAAGAGACTGGTCCGCTAAAGTATGCTCGTAGGGGAAGTGGGTCAGAAGTTCAGATAAGGCTTCCCTGTACAAGGGAGAGTTTTGAGGGTTATAGCGATACATGGTCTTCCCGTTAGGGATTAACATGTGAGTGTGTGGAGTGCGAAGAAGGCCAATAGAGAGAGAGGTATGAGTGGTCAGATAGGGTGGTGCGGTGAACCAAGAAGGATGAAATGTAGGGAAGGAGAGACGACGATCCCATGAATAGTCAACAACACTATGTCCTCCATTGTGTGGAAAACAAGTATAGTCACCTGAATAAGGCCATGCAGTAGGCCATTATAAATGGCCAATCCATGAGCCTCGCCCAACTGAAGCATCTGCTCTCCATATGCAGTAACTGGACCCTCTGCATCTGCTGATTGTCGCCGGAGGCCAAGATCATCCCAATCTAAACCATGTATCCGCTACGGATCGTCCTCTGCTCTATGGAACTCCGTCTGCCTAGACCCAGTCCGGGCATTAAAGTCGCCAGCCAAAAGAATATGTCCCCGCTCCTCGTATCTGATAATGTCTGAGGAGATATCCATGTAAGGTGACTCCTCATCTGATGTGAAAACTGATGTGTTCGATGGAAAATAACAAATGGCCATAAAGAGGTCTCGGTCCAAGCTCATCAAAGTCCGGTTCACCCAAATCCAATATATCTAGCTCATCAGTATGTACCAACTCGATCCAAGGCTGAATGAAGTCTCAGACTAGGCAGGCCACTCCACCTGAACCTTGATCTGTCAATGCTCTCGTCGCCCTCCGATGTGCAGAGAACCAACAAAAACCCTCAACGGCCGGTAGTCCCCTCTCTGGACTCTTGTGTGTCTCTGTGAGTAGTAAGATATCACCATCCGCACAAAAATCTCTGAAATCCCCTGCTGTAGCTGAAGAGTGAATACCATTGCAGTTCCATAAGCTCAACCGCAATGCGAGAGAGAGAGAGAGAGAGAGAGAGAGAGAGAGAGAGAGAGAGAGAGAGAGAGAGAGCTTTATTAGGGTGCAAACAAGTACATAAGACTGCAAGGTACATTCCAAGTATGTGACATAAGAAGGGAACATATGAAACATTTTTGAAGGAACTAGTGAATCAACGAATTAATGAACTGAATAACCTATACATAGACATCATGATCAAGCAAGTTAAATTAACAAGGATGAGCTACTAGACTAGATAATCACAAGGTAATCAGGATAACCGATATAATCAATGTAGCACATAAAGATGTCACAGTAGGACTAAGTAGTAGGTCCACGAGGATGGAAGAATGAAATGATAGTGAAGTGCCAATAATTGTTATTGATTTGGTATGTCTAGATGATCATCTCTGAGCACTTGGACGTGGGGAAACACGGTGAAGCATGCGGCTTGTCATGTGATGTGTAGGCTGTTTGCATTGTCATCAGGTTTGGGGTTGGGTGGGAATATCTGCCTCATCCTCAAAGCCCACTTTAGCCTCATAGTCCTGTTGTGTACGGGAAGAATGAGGTGATGGGAGGCTCTAACAAATTATGGTCACTGATCATCAAGTCAACGTATCTCTGGTCTGCATAGGAGGACAAGGGGCTTGATGTCATTGGCTGATCTTGGAAAAAGCAATAGTATTTCGCACTAATTCCATAGTAGAGAGGAGACTGAAAGATAACTCCTCTGTCTAAAAGTAACCCCCATGGAGCACATTTGGCAAATCCTATTCTCAGATGGAACCCCCCCGGAAGCTCCCTATCTCTACTTGTAGCTGATGTGAGGAAACTTGAAGCTGTCCCATGGCGATTCAGAGAACAAAATCATCTATTAGAGTTTATTAGATGCCCAACTAGACCTGGGAGTTCAAACATCATACCATTATAACAACTTCTTTGAAGCTCTAAATAGCCGTCCATCGATTGTCCTTGAGAACTTTTCTGACCAAAGACTAATAGATTATGCAGATTTTTTAGAATTGCATCAAATCTATCTACAATGATCTGAGAAACACCATAATGCTTGAGGAGGGAGGGGGAGAGAGCATTAGAATGAGAGAGAGAGAGAGAGAGAGAGAGAGAGA
This sequence comes from Diphasiastrum complanatum, assembly GCA_029204225.1. Taxonomy (NCBI): domain Eukaryota; kingdom Viridiplantae; phylum Streptophyta; class Lycopodiopsida; order Lycopodiales; family Lycopodiaceae; genus Diphasiastrum; species Diphasiastrum complanatum. The sequence goes on along the minus strand of CM055095.1, from coordinate 71,655,986 downwards.
GAGAGAGAGAGAGAGAGAGAGAGAGAGAGAGAGAGAGAGAGAGAGAGAGAGAGATGACCGTGTTTTCTGAATGCAGGCCATTAAAATGAAGACATATATTATTGACCTTAGCAGTGATGAAGAAGATAATTCAGAGAATAAAAAAGACCAGAACTTTTCTCCTTACAAAGAGATTGATTCTGCTTCAGCTCTTTCACATGTTGGGGAGTTCAGAGAAATCATGTTATCCAATAGTTTAAATAGTTCCTTTCTGGACAATGAAACACGCCACATTCATGATCGATTACTTTCACAAGTTCAGTTGAAGGCAGTTAAGCAAGAACCACATGCAAGTAGACGTGAAGCTGTTGTATGGCCTCAGAGTCTTTTGGATGATCAAAAAGAATATCAGAATCGGTTGTATTCTGCCATGAAAAATCCATTGAATGTTAATTCATCGGTAAGAAGAACTCCCTTACCTGTCATCTCTCAAAACATTGCAGCTTCTGTAGAACAAGTGCAGCAGGGCAAGTTGAGTCGCCATTTCTGGAGAGCTGGCAATTATGAGACAAAGGCATCTGGCCCAAAATTTTGTCAAGGTAAATATCCCTCATTACCCTTCTATATCACATAAATAAAAGGTGGGTATGAACTACAGATGGCATTGCTATCTTCCACACAGACGTGGGAATATTTCTTACAAAAGAAGCAAAATTAAAGATCCTATCTATCGAATACCGGACTAAATCCTTGTTCACATATGGCCTTCTATGAGAATTTTCTGAACAAAAATGGTCTTTCTTCAGTAATGTCTCCAACTCTTTTGAGTGAATTTTTGAATGCTCCCTGGGTGCTAAATCACACTTCTGTTGAGGCAACCTCCGGAAGAATGTAGGATATGATTTAGTATCAAGCATGCCAGAGGAACTATAGCAGAACATCTCGTTCAAGTTATGCAGAACAAGTCTTTTCTCTTCCTCCTTTAGCCATGGATCAATCATTCCATCCGATTTGTTGTGCAAATGCTTGAATGGCTTCATGATGAAAATTGAAAAGTAGAACATGAGTTTTGAGCTCTAAGTTTTAAAAAACAAAGCCGAACTTAATACTTTAACTTTGTTGTATTCTGAGATGTTTTGCCGTAGGAGTCAACATTACTTATTTTTCTTAGTCCCTAGCCCTGGATTCTAGTTTTGAATGTTAACAAGCTAAACTCATGACATTAATGCTGTACATGCAAACCAAGAAGAAAATATGGAGGTATTGCGTGAAGCTATTTCTAAGGACCCTATAGTCTTGTGCAATGTGATGTTTCAAACTTTAAGCATAAGTTGTAATTAAAGGCTAGGCTCTTTGTTCATGAGGAAACTGAGGTTTTGGATAAGAAAGCCTAGATTACAGCTCATGCCACTATTTTGCCTAATTGAAAGTTCCTTAAAAAATTCAAATTCCAAATTTATGTTTAACTTTTATGGGTAGTGCTGTTTCTTAGCATAGTTGGCATGGGTGCACTTGTAGAATCATCATTGTTTATTCATGTCAGCACTGACTTATGGGAATGAAGGTGTCTTTACACTTGAATGTTTCACAACTCATGCCTACTTTTTTAGCATTTATCCTTTTTCGTAATGCCTGGTGTTGAGTGTGCAGAGAACATTCTGCTTTGCACTTTAAGTTTCCGTTAAATGTATGTTGGTGCATGTGCACGTACTTTTTAACTATAGTTAAGGGTGATGATGTTTTCCACCAGACAAATCATGACCTAGCTTTTGTTCATTTCGACAAAATTGAATGTCCGTGATTATTGCCTTTTTTAAGATGCTCAGTCTGTTTCATACGGCCTCTTCTGTTTGGCACAGGTGCTATGGATCATGTTCGGGTCCATCCTAAGTTCCTTCATTCCAATGCTACTTCTCATAAGTGGGCATTTGGAGGTATGCTGTTTTATCAACCCTTCTAAACTCTTAGAAATGAACTGCACCAGCAGATATGTTACTGCAGCTAGGCAAAATATTTGATGTCAGTGGCAAACATATTTGAAGTCTATATTCTACTTTCATAATACACTATAGCCCATGGGTAAATAGATATTCAAGTTGCAGATAATACTTCCACAGTCCTTTGGTATCAAGAAACGTTGCCCTTGGTTTATTTAAATGATATTTGCTTGATAAGGTTGGCGATTAGAAATCAGCACCTTGCATTTTGTTCTAGTCAATCTTTCAAGAGTATATCATTGCCATGTTGAAATTTTTATACAACTGACACATTTTCAATGTCATACGCATGTTGAATTCCCAAGGATTCTTTTCTTTGTTTTTGCAGCTATTGCTGAGCTCTTGGACAATGCAGTTGATGAGGTAAGTCTTTGTCATGCATGATGCAAGCCAGACTACTCTTTGTTCTTCCATGACCTATGCTTTCAGATGAACATTATCGGTATGGTAAATTTTGCAATGCAGCGGAAGTTAACACCTGTTAACCTTATAACTTTTCCTAAAAAGTGACGGCCTTGATTTTATGTCGGATAGTGACTGATGTTTTGTGAATCAGTCCTCACCAATTCAAAAAAGAGACGGGCTTGACGTTTATTTTTATTGTGACTAATTTTCCTGAATCAATATTCAGTGTAAGTATGCTTACACCTGAAGAAATAATGCAGGTCTTAAATGGAGCAACATATGTGAAAGTCGACAAGATTCTAGATCCTCGGAATAAAACTTCTGCATTAGCTATACAAGGTATACTGTGAAAACTTTCCATCTGTCATATTGTAGTCTAACTTTAATCACAACGATTTTTAGATAATGAAACTCTCTTTTGAGAATGTACTATCTAGTGCAGCTAAACTTACAACTTTTTCTTGCCATGAAAGGTTTAAGGAAAACTCAAGAATTTTCACACTTTGTGTAAGCCTTTTACGCGAAGTATCAGCATTGGCTGATGGTTTTCACTCTTGATAGCTTAAGCAATCGGATTGGAATGTTCAGCTTACCAGCTTTAGTGTGCTTAAGGAGGTCTACTGGGTAAATATTGCTGCACGTATTCCTCTTGGTCTTAGTTTTTGATTGTCGTTTGATGCTTTTTAGATGATGGAGGTGGAATGGATCCAGAATGCATCAGACACTGTATGAGTTTAGGGTATTCTCGGAAGAATACTAATGCAACCATAGGCCAATGTGAGTACAGGGGCTGGAACTATGACTTGCACTTATATAATTATATCTGCTGTCATACTTCGTTGTTTTAGGATGGCATGATGCAGTGATCTTGTTTTGCATAGTGTTGTCGTTTTTTAACTTCTGGATATGTCTTCTTGAACATTCGCTGTAGTTCAAGATCAAGTATTATTTAACTTAAATACAACCGCTAATGTTCTACAACATACGCTGCTACTTATTTGATCGTCATAGCATAGTGTGCTGTTTTCCTGCGGCAGTATGATTTCACCTTCTGAACTTGTTGCAGATGGGAATGGATTCAAGACTAGTACCATGCGGCTCGGAGCAGATGTTATAGTTTTTAGCCGATGTGAATCCAACAAGTAGGCTATATTCTCTAGTTTTAGACGTTGAGTTTTCAAAAGTTTCTTTGAAGAGTATCAAGATTCAAGGATTGTTTCAATATAATAAGGCTTGTTTATTGTATAGCTCGCTGTAAAGTTTACATTGCAATTGTCATGTTGTTTGGGGTGCGACATTCATTGTTATCGTTGTTTCCCTTTTGAAACATTGATGTTTTGTTGCTGTCCCGCTCTATCCTAAACACAGGAGTCTTGTAGGTATCAAATGCTTTCTTTATATGCATTCAATAATTGACCATCTTATATTTGAGCTGTGTTGCAAATAGCAGGTTTTCAACTACATATGGCCATTGTTGGAATCTTCTACCATTCATAGTAACGGAATCATTCCGTACCATTTTTAAAGTACCTAAGGAATGGTTCCTTAGGTAGATTTTTTTTGTTTGATTGTGATTCGTTCCTGTCTCTGTTCTTATATTGTGCAATGTCATGTGTGTACTCCCTTGCTGTCTGATCATTCCTGTCTGACGAAGGCAACTCACATTTTAAATCAGTGTTATATTCATTCAAGCCCTTCAGCGTCACAAAAAGGGGGTACATCCTCATCCTCATGCTCAAAGCGAGGATCAAATATTAAATGATGCATGAAGTTGTAGATCATGAGCTGCAGACATCTTCTAATCAAGGTCTCAAAAAGCTGTTCCTTAGGAATGGAACGCCCATTCCTAAGTAAGGAATGGACCTGTTTTTAAGGAAAAACCTTAGGAATGGGTTTCTTAGTACTATCCCATAATAGACAGGATTTGTCATTCTTCATGACATAACTAATTTGCCTTTCATGTTTCTCAATCTATGCCATATTTATCCACCGAAGGTTGTAAGTTCTGCTCCTTGTACTACAATCAAAGACACCCATCTTCCGTGTTGTTTAAGAACTTTAAAGATTTCAGTTGTTTTTTTAACAAAGTTTATACTTTTGCACTGAATTTTTTTTTTTTCAGTATAATGGATATTTGAACTGGTTACATTCTAAGATATTTGTTGAATGCAATAAATATCATTGGAGTTGATCATGTAGGAAAGTTATGTGGATTTTGTTGGATTTAGTCCTCCACTCTCCTAAATCCCATGTTAATCTAGTTCCATTCATGTTGCTGCATATTTACTCTCATTGTCGCACAATCTGCAAAAATACACGGAATTCGAAGATAGGTAGCCACGCGACAGTCGTAGTCGAATTGTCGAGGCTCGAAGGAGTCGAACTCGAAAGAGTCACCACCTCGACTCGATTAATTTTCGAAATCACTGCTGACGTGGCACCCTCAAAACGAAGCTAGACACCTATGCTAGCCATTCCTACCATTGTGCAACTGCCTTGACAATGACTGCAGCTACCTCACCTCTTGGTCTGGATAACGACAGCCACAACTGCCGCATGAGATGATGATAATCCTGCAAGATAGACACTCTAGATGTTTTCACACATCGATTCTTATTTTCAGATTGAGAGTCAGAATAAGCTCATAGCTATTACAGAACTAAGATAGTTTTTGAGCACGCGGTTTCGCCCGCAATTGTCTTGTGCTCCTGTTAGAAATCCATAAATCATAATATGGATGGACAGACTAGGATTCGAACCCGGGACCTCCCTCATATTGGATGGGATGCTCTACCATTGAGCTATCCGCCCTGTTTGATAGTTCTCTCTAGAGTGTGGATTGATATTCCAACACCCCCCCTCAAGCCACACTTGGTTGGGGTCCTAGCTGTCACCTGCCCCACAACTTGGGCCGCCTAACCATGGCTTTGACACCATGAACTGTTAGGTCTAACTTGGCTCTGATACCATGTTAGAAATCCATAAATCATAATATGGATGGACAGACTAGGATTCGAACCCAAGACCTCCCTCATACCGGATGGGATGCTCTACCATTGAGCTATCCGCCCTGTTTGATAGTTCTCTCTAGAGTGTGGATTGATATTCCAATAGCTCCAGCATCGACTGACTTGTATTTTCATACTCTTTCTGAATTAAATTACTGCCTTATTGTGTTCAAATTGTCGTCAAAATGTATGCAATGCTTTCTTAATCATTTTGTTTGACTTCCCTTAATATTTTGTTTGAATAGTCTGTTCCTTGTTCGCTTTCGCATTATAAGTTGCAAGACTTTCCTTGTGTTTGCCTACGTAATCGATGCCATAGATTTTAACGACTTCGAAGTTAGAATCCAGTAGAATCAGTCGAGTCGTTCAACTCACCATCCTGATTCGATTAGAATAGGCGTAGTGTATGCACCGAGGGAATCATCTTCTGCCGCACCTTCATCCCGGCGTCACGATCCAGTTTTTCCCAAGCATGGTATCAGAGCGATGTTATCAGAATCTGATACGACATTAGAGCTATTTCTATAGCTCACAAGCTTCCCACAGGACTTGATCCTATCAGTCGATAGGATAATTGCTTTCTTGTTCTGTAAATAGCGTTTGATTTTCTTTCTTAAGTCACTGATAGTTATTACTGTCACCTAGACTAACTTCCACATGGATTTCCAAAGCAAGGCTGGTCTCATTGTAGACAAGCCGATGGATCCAACTATCACCCATGGAAATTTAAGATGAAAAAGATTTGTATGAGGTTGTCACTGGTATCGAGGCAAGACCCGAAGTCGACGACGCTGCAATCTCCCGATGGAAGCTAAAGGATGACAAGGCCTTCACGTTGATCATCCTCAACATTTCAGACACACAAATCGGCCATGTGTCTGAAGCTCAGACCTCAAAAGACGTCTGGAATTTTTGAGCACACTGTACGATGTGCGCAACGTAGCTTCTAAGCTACACCTCAGAAGGAAATTTTTCTCCCTCAGGATGGCCAATGGTGATTTATTACAAAATCACATCAACCAGTTCAAGAACCTGCTGCAACAAATGGCCGTTGTCGGATCAATCGTTGACGATCAAGACGCAATAATTGTTAGAATCGAAGAGATTCTCTAATGGGAGTAGACTAATCTTATTAGTACTCACACAAATCATCAACCACAAGCTGAAGAAGAAGAGAGACTACAAGAAGCTATGCTTCATAAGCTGGAAATTGAGATAACAATGGAGGTGGGCGGCCATCTGCTCTTATAGAGACTGCCCAAAAACAAAAGTAAAAGCTATCCTTCTACCATAGCAATTGGAATGCTAATTATGAAGTCTTAACAATAGAAATCTATGCTATCTTAGTTAAAATAGATTTCTATACTATTCTAGCAAAATTGGTACTTATACTAAAAATAGAAATAGGCCTTCTAGCACGCAAGCTGGCCTCTACAATGAATTAATTAATCCATTAATTCCTAACACTCCCCCTTAATGGATAATTAATTATCGATCACAACCAAGTCCTTTGGTTACTAATCTGGCTCAATATAACCATTAAGCTTAAACTTGGTTCTGTAAAATAAATCCTTTGAATCCAACAATGAAGCCATAAATGCATAATGCGTTTGTTCACCATCTTCATGATAGTGTCCACTTGACCTTGTCAATCTCTTAGCTCCTTGTTGACTTGATTCTCCCTCATCCAAAATCTGACTATCCTGTATAGTCTCACAATACCATCTTGGTAACTTCTTTGTAGGTGACGTAGAAGGAGAATATGTATCAAATACTCTTGACCTTTCCTTCCGTTTACCAAGATCCACCTGTCCAGAAGCTACCTGCGCCAGATGTGACCTCCACCAGAAAAACCTGCACAAGATGGCGCCTCCACCAGATGCAACCTTCACCAAATAGCACCTCCACTAGATGCGATCTCCTTCAGTAAAACCTGCAGTGCTGATCTTCTCCTTCCTTCCATAGATCCCGATCTTAACGAGATGGCTCTGATACCATGTTAGAATCGAAGAGATTCTCTAATCGGAGTAGACTAACCTTATTAGTACTCACACAAATCATCAACCACAAGCTGAAGAAGAAGAGAGACTGCAAGAAGCTATGCTTCATAAGTTGGAAATTGAGATCACAATGGAGGTGGGCGCCCATCTCCTCTTATAGAGACTGCCCAAAAACAAAAGCAAAAGCTATCCTTCTACAATAGCAATTGGAATGCTAATTATGAAGTCTTAACAATAGAAATCTTTGCTATCTTAGTTAAAATAGATTTCTATATTATTCTAGCAAAATTGATACTTATACTAAAAATAGAAATAAACCTTCTAGCACGCAGGCTGGCCTCTACAATGAATTAAATAATGCATTAATTCCTAACAATAATGACACTGCTTTCAAGCTTGCCAAGTGCTTACGGGAACTGGGTGATGATCATTTCAACACACCTAGATCTGACTCTATTGAGAGTCATTTCAATGTTGTTACAGGAAGAAAATGGAAGGAACGGGTCCTTCAGTTCCTTGAATGCTGACTCTCACGCCCTCTACACAAATAAGAGCTCAAACAAGCAAAAGAAGAAAGGCCCGAAACAGAACTCGAATCAGAAGCCGACCTAGAGTCAAGAGCAGTCGAATCGACCGACAAAGAAGAAGCTATTCTGCAGATACTACAAACGAACCAACCACGAGATTCAGGATTGTCGGATACTAAAGGCCAAGAGCAACAACAAATGGCAATCAAATCAATAGGCAAATGAAGCTGCAGAAGTATCTCATCCCAATCAAGAAGTGGAGCATGATGCATTCATGACAAATTATCAAGAAGCATCAGATGATAGCTCCTGGTTTCTCGATTCTAGAGCCACTTAGCACATGACTAGTCATATCGCCTGTTTTGAGTCCTGTATGCCTTACACTGCCAAGAAATATGTTCACCTTGGCGACAATAGCACACATGCTATCAAAGGTGAAGGTACAGTTAAACTCAACTTTCCAAATGATCGATTCAAGCTACTGTCGAATTCGAGCAATAGAAATCGATTTTTTCTCTCAACAAACCTATTCAGAAGGCCATTTTACCATGTGGCCTCATATACTGTTCAAGGGAAGAGGGACCGGATAAGAACCAAAAAAAAATATATTAGTGTCATTTGGAACCACTACACCAGAATCCCTTTTGGTACCTTTTAATACAGACCATACTGCATTTTGTACATTCAAAACAATCCAAATGAAAGTTGTTTAGCCCAATTCAGAAAGGGTTTTTTTGCTGGATTTCTAGCATAGGGGAGCACGTTTTCAGCTACGGAACAGGCTGATCCCTGAAGGAATAGTGTATAGCTTTGGAAGTTGAAAAAGGTCTTTTGCACATTAAGTTTTGTTGGCTTGAAAACAAAATCAAAGGTGTGGATCGAAAGAAAAGTTTCACAAAGGTTGTCAAAGTCAATGATTACATTTTTCTATACTTATATCAATGTTGTTGGTGGAAGGATCTATCCTAGAGCCTTATGTGAACTCATTAGTGGTCATAACTTCAATCTTTGGAATTTTTTTTTAAGGCAGCTGCTAGAGCCAGTTCATGTTTCTTGTTGACTTTTGTTTACAACTTAAGCTCAATATTGTTGATTTTATTTTTTTGTCGTTAATTTGTTGTTTCTTGTCGTCATTTACTTAGTCCGGTGAATCTAACTGAATCTTAATGGTCGTTTAACAACATATAACAAGTAGATCCAGTATGCAACATCACGTCTAATTACTTCAGTTTGGTTATGCCATTATTCTATGGTTATATGTTCTTACAATGTTGTTCTACTATCCAGTATTTGTGTGCCACAAATTGCAAAATAAATTCTGTTTCCTGACTGTGGGTTAGATGTCGATGGAAGTTGTCACTTTTAGAAACATCATCTCATTGCTGCATTGGTTTTACGCACCAACATTATTGACAACTTTTGTATAGGCATTTAGATTGCTTCCAAGGAACTCTATTTTCCACAAAGCAGTTTCAATCTTTAGCAATAATTACTATTGAGCTCTTAAGAGTTTTTTTCTTCCAGATGTTTGCGACTTCACTTGTGACATTTTTCAAAGTACGGAATTGTTTTGAGTAGAGTTCATGGTTACCTTTCTAACTGAGGAAACTAAATCAAAATAGAAGAATCTCAACTCAAAAGAGTTTCTTTACGTTATCAACCAAGATATTTTAGAGTATGTGAGCTAAGGGTGAAGATTTGAAAAAGGCATATTGGTATTCAGACATTAGGATCAATGTTTTGTGGATCGCAAATTATTATTATTATTATCATTTTTTACTTTTCCTTGAAATTCTTTCGCTCTGCCTTGGAATTTTTTTTCTATCAAAAACAGTTAAGAGAGAGCTTTCTTCCATCATCCTGTACATATCTCTAGAATGGACGTGGAGAAAGCAAGTGATTAGAGAATAGATTCATTGTGCTACCCTTGTTTCATGTTTGCAGCTTGCTTTCTTTTTATCTTACCCCTTGTAGCAGGGTCAATTCAAGATTAATTTGTCTACATGCAAGCATGATCTTTTCTTGGATTTCTCATGTATTGTACAAATCTGCAATTTCTTTGATTGAGTTTCCACCCCATAGTAGCTCACTGTAAAGACTACTTCCAGCTAGTGTAGGGACCAACCAACAACAAGATATATGGATTCTTTTTGCACCTTCAGATCTTAACAATCCTAAGTCATCTATTTTATCTATCTAGTCGTACTGATTGTACAAAAAGCAATTGTACAAATTTAAATCGAAAGAGGAACTTCTAGGAAAGTATTTGTTGCTGAAATTTTCAGAATTTCTATGCTGAGTCATTGATTGTTAGTATGTCCATGTGAAAGTAAATCATGTGAGATGTAAATTTCATGCTTTAGGTGGAACCAAATTACCCTTGAATTTTGTTTTTTTGTGATCCGGCTTCCGGATTGCTAACAATCCGGAAGGTGCATTTTGGATCGTGGATGCATTGGATCTCAATCCGCTACATCCATGGTAGATACATTCTATGGGAAAAAATTGTCAATCATTATACATTCCATGTGACTTTTTATGGTGCCTAATTAATTGGATTGCAAGAGATAAATCTCAACTAGATGTGCTGAAGTCAATTTTATACTTGTCATTAGAGTACATTGTTGTTGAGTAGTTTTCAATTTTGATTGCTTTCTATTTTGTAATTGGCATACTTTGGAGCATGATGTATCACATAAATTTTTCTGGTTTTTACATGTATCTTTTCAGCCATTTTTGCAATTTGGATGTAGGGAGTAGTCGATACTTTATGATTGCTAGAATGTCAATTTGGATTAATGAACTAATAGTTGATTGATATTTTGGTTCAGTGCAATTGCAACTCAAAGTATTGGTCTTCTTTCCTACACATTTCTACGTGAAACTGGCCATGAGGATACAATTGTTCCAATGGTGAGATTGTGATCTTTTCTTTATTTCTTGGTCGAAATATACACGATTTATAATATTGCTTCAAGATGTTGAGCAATCACCTTCCATTATTATTTTTTGTTAATATTTAGGTGGACTATGAGCTTTTTGGTGACCTAAAGAATCCTAGGAGGATGATACGTACTACAATAAATGATTGGACCAAGAATTTATCTACAATTTTGCAATGGTCGCCATATTCTTCAGAAGCTGAATTACTTAATCAGGTATCATATATTTCCTACAGGCAAGTATTTAATTCACTTTCAAGAGTTACATAGTTTTAACATTAATATTTACATAGTTCTTTTTCCAATGTGTAAATATGCCATAAATCAGAATATTGTTGATTGATATAATCTTAAGTATACAATTTGTTAAGGGTTCTAAAAGTTGACTAGCAGAGGCCTCTCTTTTGAAATGCGGGTGGAACAATCCCTTTTTGCATTTTGAAAAAGCTATTTTGTTTTTAAGAATCCTCTCAAATGTACAAAATGCCTTGTGCAGTGTTCCATGTTTGACATGCTTAAAATGTGAACCGTTGGCATTATTTGAGACCTAAAATTATCACATTATAATAATGCTCACTAATCATGTTTGAAATGCTCTTTTAGGGATTTTTGGACATTGAACTAGAATTTTGTTGTTGATTGCTCTTCTCTCATCTTTTTGAGTCTTAATGTTCATCGATGTGCAAAGCCGCCATGCTTGGTGTGAATCAATAAATAGATTGGAGATTCTTTGCAAACTTTGAGCTCACCACAATACGCAAATGTGATCTATGAGATTTATTTCTGATAATGCCATCCTTGATGAGACTATATGGTGAGATGAAGAGTGAACATTTAGGCACCCCAACTTGAGGTGCGTCTCTAGCTTTCTTTCACAACATGCTAAGGTCTTGATTGCTAACTTGGTAGGATTATGCTCGATCCACTTTTGATATTGAAAGTAAAAACTGATCATTCAAAACTTAGTATCTCGGCTTCTCTCTCTCTCTCTCTCTCTCTCTCTCTCTCTCTCTCTCTCTCTCTCTCTCTCTCTCTCTCTCTCTCTCTCACTCAGGTGAACAAGAAATGGAGGTTTGATTGACATGAGTTTAATTTTGAACTCATCAAATGAGTGAGCACATATAGTGAAAGATAAAGTATGTTAGGTACATGGGCGCATTAAGAGGTGAATGGGTGAATTACAAATAGCTGTGTGCAAGGTACTTGCATGATTGACATGCTTGCCTTTTTCAAAGTCATCAAATTTATGAGTGCGTGTTATTACTGTTGAAGGTATGCTGAGTGGGAAGGTTTAGAGACAAACTGATGATGATAATAGTGGCGCAAAAGGTCCGCACACGAATGTTAAGAATTCTTTTTAATTTGCACAACTTCAATCTGTAGTTGAATGGCCTTCAAATATTAGACATCGCAAAACTTCCTTGATGAAAACAACAAACAAGAAAGAGTGGCATGAATGTGTTCATCATAGCTTGGTCAAAACTTGGCCAAATAGAAAAAAGACTATATCAATGAGCTATGCAGTTTTGGCATGCCAGAATTATCAAATCAAATAAAAAATACGCCAAAAATTGGATCAACCAACAATAAATTCGTAAGATCGAAAAACATGATACTTTGTAGAAATCTTACAAAATCAACAAATCCTCAACTAAATATCTTGTAATCTGATTATCTATGGATCTAATCATTTGATACCGAGATGACGGTCATGTGCCAAGTATTGTCTCCTTCAGATGAATATCAACATCAAATGTGAAGAAATCAATGGTTATAGAAAACTCAAGAATACTCAAGAACACTTCATAATAATTCAAAAAAGCATCAAATCAGCATGAAATGGATCTGAATCAAAGCACAATTAATGCCTTGTAGTAAATGAAGCCTTGAAACTAAATCATGACAACACTCGAGTGGAAAGATTGGCACATATACCAATAACATCTTGAAGGCTCTTAGAGAGGAGCTCCAAACACTTAAAAAACTTAAAATAGACAATTGAATGTTATCCTCCATTTAGCATGACCTAGGCTTTGTATAGCTAGTTAAATTAGCCTCAAGCTTTTCTTGAAACTTAATTAAAATTCAATTGGTTGCTAACTTCTATTAGCTTATATAAAGGCACTTTGTGGCCTTTTACTCTTTGACTCTCTTAGCCACTTTTAAGCCCTTTTAACTCATTTGAGCTCTTTTGCTTTCAAATGTATTCACTAAATACAACGACAAAGAATAGCCAACAAATGACAATCGTGATATATCATATAAGCAATTTATGATGTTTAGTAAGGTGCATTCTTCATTTTCCTAGCGTTGTGTTATATTCTATCATGGCACTAATTGGTATGAAAAGGTGTTGACAAATTCATGCAAGACTTTGTGTTCCATAACTAACAATCATTTTTCATTCTTATGCTTTTCCTGTATTGTTGTTTCTTCACCTTGGCATGAAGAGAGATTTGTAACATATTTGGATTGCAAACCTTTCAGCTCAATGATATGGATTCTCATGGGACAAAAATTGTGGTGTACAATCTATGGTTGAATGACGATGGCCTTTTGGAACTAGATTTTGACAGTGATGAAAAGGTACTTAAAAACGTTTCAATTTTCTTCTTGTTTTAGTGATAATTTTAGAAGTACTAAATGCGATGCAGGAAACTTTTGATCTTTTGTGTTGTTGTCATTATTTATGTAATGAGCACATTGATGGCAACTTTTCTAGTTCTAGAGAATTCTTCAAGGTGGTGTGGCTTCATGAATTTTTTGATGTCACTCCTTTTTTCCTAGAGGTTATTCCCAAGTTATGAAAGAGTAGAAATTTTACCAAAAACACCATCGTGTTGTGGGGTGCCCACCCTAAAACCGGTACACCATACGTGTGTATGCTTTGAAAGTTCGGAAATATCCATCACATCAATTACCCCCTCCTCGAAATTGCTACATTCCACAAGCTGTGATGTCTTTGGCTAAGTTCTCCCTTGACATGTTTAATAGATACAATTCTAAGAACCTTTTTTGGTTACTCTATACTTTAGAAAACATGTCTTTTCAAGATCTTGGTATATTGAATTCTCACTTTTATGAACTTAAAACTCTTTTAAGCCGCTTTTGAACTCCAAAGCTAATGCTAAATCAAATTTTTAATCGTCCTCTCCTCCTGGAGAAGAAAGAAGTGATCTGAGGCTGAGAAACCTGACTCGGCTGGGCTGTCTGATACAAATCCTGTCGTAGTATAAACATCTCTCGTATCATGAGTGCCACGCATCGGGAATCCTCATAAGCTATGAGCGATCATAAGGTGACAGGTGTGTCTCGGAACAAACAGTGGTATCGCCCTCTAATCTCGTAATATACCGGGCACCTAAAGATAAAGTGCTCCTCTGACTCCACCTCCTCTAAAGAGCATAACTGGCAAATCCGATCCTCTCTCGGGGTACCCTGGAATCTACCAGTCTCAGTAGTCAACTGATGTGATGATACGCGGAGCTGTCCCAATGTAAATCTGAGGCAATGTGATAGTCTCGAGTCCAAATAATGCGGTAAGACCGGGAACCCTGCTATGTCAAGCTCAATAATATGAGTCCAGTAGTAGCCGGGTTTAACCCCAAGCTGTCGCCCCCAAGTACGGTCGAGATATGCCCGATATAAGATGTGCCTGATATACTGATGAGTACCGGAGGGGAGCTCTGTAATGGAGATACCAAATGACTCAAGGAGGAACTGGGATGCCTGAGAGAACCATGATAGTCGATAACCCTGGTCATGAAGAAAGTGTGAAGAAACAAGTGTGAGTAGGTGGAACGACAAACTTTGCAAGAAGGATCTCATGTGGAACCGAGGGCTTCGCCCGAATCATACGAGCTAACATGGTGGTCTGCAATCGTGAAATGCTGGCCCAATGTGATGAAGGGAGGCCGGTACACCATGTCTCTGCTGCATATAAGGCTGTGGGGGTGACAATAGTATCAAAGAGTCTACACTTACTGCGAGCATCTCGGATGAGCTTCCTGAAACAGAACCGCTCAAGCTGAACAAGAGAGGAATGCCCCTTCCCAAGTCGGGTGGTGGCAGCCTGCCGCATGCTGAAGGTAGGACCAGAAAAGAGTATCCCCAAATAGGTATAAGAGGAAACTACCTCTAAGGCATGTCCATCTAGGATGAGCTCCTGGCGCTGCATGAAGGCTCGAGAAGTGTTGAAGACCATAACCTTGGTCTTCGCAGTGTTCAACCCCAACCCCCATCTGGTTCAAAATCCCTGTAAACAATCCAGCTGCCTCTGCAAACCCTCTTTGGTCGGGGATACTAGTACTACATCATCCGCATAAAGGAGAATAGCAATCAGAATGGTGCCAAGTCTACAGCCACCCCACCCCTGCCACACTGTGAGATGACTCGCTTTAACTCATTAATATACAATCCAAAGAGAACCGGTGAAAGAGAGCACCCCTGTTTCACCCCAATGGTGCTCCAAATGTGATCAGATAGGCCACTGCTATATCGGAAACATTCCAAGACCTTCTCATAAAGAGCCATCACTGCTAAAACAATATCTGTGGAGAAACCAAGGTCACGAAGTCTCTGAATGAGTAGAAAGCGTGGTACAGAATCGAAGGCTTTCCTGAAATCTACAAAACAGCAGTAAACCCTCTCTTTCCTGTACTTAGCTTCCTCAATCAAGGCTCGAAGTGTAAAAATATGGTCAGTGGTAGAATAATGAGATCGGAAACCTGCCTGCCCCAATGCATGTAATCTCCGAGCTTCCGCCTCTGAACTCACTGCAGACTGGAGTATGGTACCATAGAGCTTCGTGAGAACATGTCCGATCATGATGGTGCAGTAATTACCAGGAATCATGAGATCACCATTTTTATGAATAGGGTGGATGATGTTGGTGCACCAGGATGAGGGGAAACCAGAGACAACGGCGGAATTGAGGAGAGTGGCTAGTGTGGGAGCAAGGAGGTCGGAAGCATGGGTTAGGAGTTCAGATTCAAGGTCTTCGATATCTCTTGCTTTATGGGACTTCATTCTCTTGATGGCCGTAAGTACCATGTCAGATGTGAAGAAGGTGAACTCAGAGGGGCGCGGGGAGATAGAGATGGTTGCGTCAGTGGGTATGGTATATAGTTTGGTAGCATATTCGGTCCATATGCGAAGGTCATCCAGGAGGGGTGGTGGAGCACGAGGGATAAACTCACGCCAAAAGGCTCCTGAAGAGGTACCGAAGAGAAGATCAACAAGACGCGTTCCTTCGGAGTCATCATAGATACGCTTTTTTCGGCGGAGTGTGCGACGGTCAGAGCGCCTGGCGGAGTGGAGGAGATGAGGATCGTGAGTGCGGGCATGGGTGACAAGCTGATGAAGAGAGCGACATTCAGCATCATACCACAGGGGGTGTGTGGGTCGTATCGATGAGGAGCGGGTGCCTATGCTTTTATGGGGTTTAGAAAGCAAGGGAAGCAGCGGTATGAAGAGAAGTGCTAAGAAAGGCAGCTTGAGTCTCGACTGTACTATCGTGAGGGAAGGAATGGAGCAAGGGGGTTAGGAACTCCTAGTAGACTGGTGTATAGAGAGAATTGAATGTATACTTGGGTGTAAGCAGGGGGTGTGAGGATGGCTGGGGAGGTGGGAGGCGGAGACAGAGAGAGAAGAAGAAAGAAGAAAGAAGAAAGCTTTATTAATGTCTTTTCCATGCCAAAAGGCATATAAGACTAAGGAAATACATGTCAAGTATGTGGTAACCGTGGAGCGTATAAACGCCTCCAAAAACTGTAATCTAGAAAAAATAGGAAACATCTAGTACAAGTTAAGATAACTACATAAATGATAATGTCTGTGCATGGTAGTCAAATGTGTCCACGTCAAGATGCCAGGTCTGTACTGGCGTTGTAGAAGGATGTAATGAGAGTTGTAGCATGAGGAAGTGCAAGAGCCCGCTGACGTCGCCTGTGAACAGGAGCATGTATAGTGTGTCTCTGTATAAGAGTCTTCATCCATAAAAATAGTAGACCCCTTCAGGCAGCCTCTTTTATGCAAAACCTTTTGACAAAGCAAAGCATCCTTGAATCGCAGAAACACTGTGGTGGGTTGGAGCTTACCCACCCAAGCAGCAGATGTGACATCCTCTTTGAGACCAAAGGTGGAATGAATAAAAGCATTTGCCTCAGCCATGAGGTCCTTACCCGCAAAAGAAGTTCCCCTAACCCTGACATTGAGGGCTTTGAGATTTTGTTTTTGATGTTCTTGAATAGATTCAAAAATAACCTGCTTAGAACTCTTGAGCACGTCGGCCCAAGAACTCTTCGATCGCTGAAGTTGCTACTCCAAGGAGTGAACCCGTTCTTGCAGCTGCTTTGCCTTGTTTTCAGAATCTGCATTGCCGCTTCCTTCTTCTCCATCTTTATCTGATTCCATTTCATTTTTGAGGTAAGTAACATCAACCTCAAGAATGCCAACTTTACCCTGTAGGGCTAAGACCGTGTTCTCCAGAGTGGAGATTTAAGATGCTTGTTTCTTGATGATCGCAAGCAAGGATGCATTGTCCTCATGAAGAGAATCAATGATACGGGGGAAACCAGATAAAAATTCAGCTGAAAGAGACGGAGACAATGGGGGGGATGAAGATGAGGGGGTGAAAGAGGGAGAGGAGGAAGAAAGAGTAGAGGGGGTAGTGGCAGTAGGAGAAGAGGTGTAGCTTGCGGGAGTGGAGGGTAGGGGCGAGGGAGAGGAAGCAGGAGAGGGAGGGGGCAAGGTAAAGGGATTGGGAGCTGTAATAGGGATGGCTGAGAAGACAAAGGGAGAAGGGGGAGGGGTTTTCTTCCCTTTCCGATTCACAGATTGCCAGTCAGCCATAGTACCACAACTAGATACAGGTTTAATGAGGGAAAAGGTAGAGGAAAGGCAAGGACAGACAAAAGGAAGGGCAGGGATAGCGAGGGGGCAGCAGGAGCTTAGGAGGCAAAAGGGAGAGCTCAGGAGGCAAAAGGGAGGGCAGGGACAGGGACAAGTATAGGTAGCAAGAAGACAAGGGCAGGAATAGGCGAGAGAGAGAGAGAGAGAGAGAGAGAGAGAGAGAGAGAGAGAGAGAGAGAGAGAGAGAGAGAGAGAGAGAGAGAGAGAGAGAGATCATTATCAATGTGCTTGAAATACCAAAAGGTACATAAGACCAATAGTACATCTCAAGTGTGTCTTAAGCAAGACAAAACTTAAATGTTAATTTTTTTTTACTACCAACCATAAGAACAACTAATAGGTGGATTCTTTAAGCTATGTAACCATTAAAGGAGGCTCATATAGAGAGCTCCAATAGAACAATCAACAAAAACTATCTATATGCACATGTATCAAATGGTGCCCTAAGTCACATGTGACATGACTGAAGAAGGCCATGGTGGTGCATGATGATGCTAATCGCTATGTGTCACTTGAAACAAAACCTCTCAAGTCGACTTACGAAGATTGACCCTTTCCAGCCTACTAGTAATTGCATGTCTCATGCTAAAGATATGTTCCATGAATAGTATACCCAAATATGATCTATAGTGGCTATCACCTAGTGTGAATTCCTGACGTCACATATATGCTCTAGATGTATTGAAGACCATAATCTTGGTCTTCCTGATTTTGACCTCTAGACCCCATGCAGTGTAAGAGTGTAGGTTGTCCAAATTTTGTTGTAGCCCCTCCTTGTTCGAGGAGACCTGAACTACATTATCTGCATCATATAGTAGAATAGTTATCATAAATAATTTCAAATTGTCAGCATCCTTTACTGCCATCGAAATCAATGAGCCTTGCTCGTTTGTGTAGTGGCCAAATAATGTAATAGGTAGATAGGGTGCCATAACAGCCAACACTATGTCAGTTGAGAAACCAAGATCTCTCAATATGTACAAAGTCAAAAGCCCTTCTGAAGTCGATGAAGTAGCAAGAAATCCTCCTCCTTGGATCTCACCTCCTCAATGATAAATCAGTATTTGAAAATATGGTTTGATGTGGAATGATGTGCCCGAAAGCCTACCTGCCTTAGGGCAAATTTCCTCCTTATCTGACGTGGATCAAAATGACAAAAGCAAGACTATTCTCGATTTGTCAGTATATCACATGGATAGTGTCGCATACTTCTCTTTGAATGATGTTGGAAATGTGCTTGATCTGAGGGACTGAGGCCTTGCAGTCAATCATGTCCCAAAGCAGGGCATATGAGGCAAATATGCCCAATGAGGAGGAATTTTTGAGAATCCAGAGCAGCTATGTCACACATTCATCGTGACTACTCACCATTGTTTGTAGGATTTTCCCATAAAGCTTTGCTTTGATGTGCCCAATCATGATAGTGAGTTAGTTTTCAAGTTTCAGGGGGTCACCATTCTTTTGTATCGGGTGTATGTTGATGGTGAACCAAGATGATGGAAACCTAGACAGGACAACATTATTGAGGAGAGTGGAAAATATCGGGGAGACGATGTCAGTTGTGTGGATGGGGAGCTCGGATTCTAGGTCCTCGATACCACGGGCACGTTTGCTCTTCAGATACAACTATGTGAAACTTAGGCCTTTTGGAGATTTTGTAGAGGGAAAGACTCGAGAGTAATGTAAATGTAAGCTGGAACTTTTCAACGACAACATTATGCTTCAATGTAGCCTTATATTTGGCAAGATTATTTTCCCAAAATTTCAAAATTGAAATCCTCCTTTATAAGTAATAACTTGGGGTATACACCACCATGGAAATGTTATGCACGAGGAAAGTGCTGGTTACTTTGATGACAATTGTGCATATGAATTTCTTTTTCAAGGTTTTCGTTTTTCTATTAGACATGAAAAGTTTTAAATTTGAAATTTGAAAAGTTATTATTGTTTTGGTCTCTTGAATGTTGCTTTATATGATTTATTGAAGTCAAGCTTGTGACCTTGAAGGAAGCCTTCACCAACATGCTGCTTATTGGGGAGCCAAATGATATTGCTGTATCATACATAAGCACATAAAAATGCGTTTTATTTTTCATTTCATTTTTCTTCAGGATATCAAATTGCGAGATGGCAAGAAGTTGGAAAAAGTGGAGAAGCTACACTCTCAACTAGTAGAACAACACATTTCCAATCAATTGCGTTATTCACTAAGGGTAATGGATCTTTCCACTCATTTCAGAACCCAGTTGATGAATTGTCTTTTTTATGGATGTAATTCATGTGAAATAGATGCTTTATTAATGTTAAATACGACAACATAGAGTACATCTCAAGTATGAAGTCAACTAGTGTCAACATTAAATCGTTTTGAAAATATAAAATTATGTGACTAGAAGGTACGAAATATGTGAACGGGAAAGAAAGCAAGAAATTGTATTAATGGTTTTAGGGTACCACAAAGGTACATAAGAAAAATAATCACATGTGAGAGAGAAAAAGAAGAAAGCTTTATTAATGTCTTTTCCATGCCAAAAGGCATTTAATACTAATAAATGTCAAGTATGAGTGAGATATGTAGGAATATAAATGCTGCTAGATATACAAAGTGAGGTATAACTGTATCAATATCATGATGTCCTTCTGCCGAAGGAGGATGTGATGCGATCTGCAACATGAGGTAACTCTGGTAGCTGTTGACGTCATCTAGGAGGATGAGAAGTGTGTCTCCTCATGATAGGACGGATAGCTCGCTGCTCGAGTTGCGATATGCCCATGAATGGTGCGCTGTTGCTGGGTCGCTGTGAATAGGTGCATCATCATCCACCTCATCATCATTGGACTTTGGGTCTCAGCGTGGTCTTCTCCTAGAGAAGAAAAAGTAATCTGAGACTGAGAACTAGAATGAGTTTGTTGAACTGTCTAGCATATATCACGTCGTAACAGGAACATCTGTCGTATCGTAAGTGGAACACAACGGGAATCCTCATATGCTATGAGTGATCGGAGTGTGGTGGGCATGTTGCAAAATAGGTAGTGGTATCTCCCTCTAATCTCATAGTATATAGGACATCTGAGGATAAAATGCCCTTTAGACCCCACCTCCCTCACAAAGCATAACTGGCGCTCCTCTCTCGGGATACCATGGAACCTCCCAGTTTCAATAGCTAACTAATGTGATGACACACGGAGCTGGCTCAATGTGAATCTGAGACTATGTGACAAGCCTAAGTCCAAATATTGTGGTAAAGTTGGGAATCCTGGTGTGTCTAGCTCCAAGAAATGGATCCATTAGCTTAACCCCTAGTTGACGTCACCAAATGCGATCAAGGTATGCTCTTGATATATTGATGAGTGTCTGAAGGAAGATTTGTGATAGAGATACCAAATGACTCAAAGAGGTGGGATGCCTGAGAAAACCATGATAGGCAGTACCTTGATCATGAAGACAGTGGGAGGAATCAAGTCCTCTCTGTGTATATCTTCTCTCTGCATCTGGAGGTGCATGGCCTCTTTGAACATATGTGATAAGTAAAGCTGGAAGACTGCATCTGTCTATATAGGTGGAGTAGCAAACTCGGCAAGGATGTTCTCGTGTGGAACAAAGGGCGTTGCTCAAATCATACGAGCTATTATGAGAGTTTGTAATCTCGAGATTTTGGCCCAGTGTGAGGAGGAAAGGCCGGTACACCATGTCTCTGTTGCATATAAGGCTGTGGGATGACAATGGTATAAAAAAGTCTACACTTACTCGGAGCATCCTGAATGGACTTCCTGAAACAAAACCTCTCTAATTGAACAAGGGAAGAGTGTCTCTTCCCAAGTCGAGTGGTAGCTCTCTGTCACATACTGAATGTAGGACTAGTGAAAAGTATCCCCAAGTGAGTGTATGAAGAAACTACATCTAGGGGTTGTCCGTCGAAAATAAGCTCCTAGTGTAGGTGATTTCAAATGCAAATTGGGCTGAATCTAAGATGCTAACAATCAAGAACATTGAACGCTTTCAAATCTGGAAAATAGTGGACAGCCATAAAACAACAATCTTCAAGAAAGAGGAAGCTAAAATTGAGAGAGAAAACTCAAAGCTTGTATTGCACAAATGATTCCCCCTCTATTCTCCTAATGTGCAGAGATAAAAATAGATAGGACATGGTAGATGTAAAGGCTCAAGAATGGATAGCCAAACACCAACAACTCATGGATTTGAATAGCCAACAAATGTAACTCCTCATAGGAGTGAATATGAAGTGTCAAACTCGTATGGACTCTAGAGGCCCTTACAAGGTGTATTAACATAAAAAATAAAGCCCCCCACGGGTATACAACATTGGTAGGGTTAACATTAAACTTGACATAAAGGTGCGTGTTTCTATTTCTGACACTCTTCCCAAGCCATTTTTTAAATCTGTCCTTTGATAAGCATTTTGTAAATATGTTTGCAACTTTGTCATCAATGGAGCAATAAATAAGCTCCAACTCTCCTGCTAGATCCTTCTCATGAATGAAATGATAGCGTATTTCAATGTGGTTTGGTGCATGCATGGAAAACATGATTTTTTGCAAGCTAGATGTAGCTTTGATTGTCACAAAAAGTCTGTGTTGGATTTGATTGATGCAAGCCACAATCTTACAACAAGCTGCGCAGCCAAACACATTCACAAGCGGCTGTTGCTGTAGTTCTATACTCAGCTTCGGTAGAGGACATAGAACCCACGATTCTCAGAACCGTAGGTCCTGGGAACTGTGGGGTGAACCGTACCACGGTTCATGAACCATAGTACGGTTCCTCTACTTAATTAATTAATTAATTAATTACCAAATTCCCCCCGAAACCCCTCCCAAGGCATTTTTGGTCCTCATTTCACAGATTTCACAAATGGTCCTCAGATTTCACAAATGATCTCACAGATTTCACAGATTTGGTCCTCATTTTTGGTCCTCCTTTCACAGATTCCTATTTTTGGTCCTCATTTCACAAATGCTATGGTCCTCTCCAAAAACAATAATTAAACTCCCTAACAATTCTGGTTTTTTTTGGCCTTTTTTTTGCATATTTTTGGGTTGTTTTTGGGGGTGGGAACAAAAAAAAGATTAATTAATTAGTACGGTTCACCCTTAAATTTTTTGTGAACCGTACAGTTCTGAGAACCGTGGTGAACCGTACACGGTTCTCAGATTCTATGGTAGAGGATATGCCACTGTAGACTGCTTCTTACAAAGCCAAATTACCGCAACTGAACCAAGTGAGAAAACATATCTGGAAATTGACCTCCGATTTGTGGGATCACTTGCCCAATCCGTGTCAGAATAGCCCAACATTATGTGAACATGTCATTCTCGGCATATTCGAGTCCATAAACAATTGTATGTTGTAGATAACGAAGAATGCTCTTGGCTGCCTTGAGGTTGGACCTGCTTTGGATTCTCCATATGTTGGCCAACAAAGTTGACATTATATGCAATGTCAGGCCTGGTTATAGTAGCATATATGAGGCTACCAACCAGCTGCCTATACAAGGTCTTGTGAACTTCTTTTTCTTCATTTGTATCTAGTGTGGACAGCCTAATCTCTGTTGGAGTTGCAACAGATTTGTAGTCCATAAGATTGAATTTCTCAAGCATGTTGTCTATGTATTTGCTATGTGTGAGGAAGAGTGAGTGTGGGAGCCTCTACACCTCTAAACCAAGATAGTAATGGACTTGTCCCAAGTCCTTCATGTCAAATTCTTGAAATAAAGTCTTCTTAACTTTGACAATTTGCTTAGGATTACTTCCTGTGATTATCATATCATTAATATAGAGTGTTAATAAGAAGATTTCACCTTCTTATTGAAGATATAAAGGTTGGGACCAACCCAAACAACGGGAAGTACCAAGCTCTTGGAGCTTGCTTAAGTCCATACAAAGCCTTAATGAGACGACATACATGATGTTCTCTCCCTTTCAGCATGATATCGGATCTGCTCCGCATCTTCAGCAGCACCTTCTTCCTCTTGTCCTAGATCAAGGGAAAGAAAATCCAGGTCACTCTCCATTTGGCTGTCCGCAGGTTTTAGATCTGCACCAGCTGCACCAGCCATCCTATTTTCATTGAAATAGACGTCCCGACTTATTTGTATCTTCTTGGTTGAAGGATTATAGAGTTTTTATCCTTTCTCATACATAGGATACCCAACAAAGACACATTTCTCTGCTTTATCATCAACTGCTGCAATTCGATAGAAATGTGTGCATAGGCTTTGTATCCAAAAATGCGTATGTGGGTAATGCTGGGGTTGTTGCCATAATACTTTTCTTTAGGTGTCATTCCTTCAATAGCTTTGTGAGGCGATCAATTTTGAAGAAACGCCGATGTTTGGATAGCTTTAGCCCTCGATAAACCACTTGCCTTGAGGATAGTTCTAGTCGCTTTCACAAGAGTCCTATTCTTACACTTGGCAACACCATTTTGTTTCAGCGTGTAGGACATGGTTAGTTGGCGTTTAATGCCATTTGCTTTGCAATAATCATTAAACTCGGTTGAAATAAACTCTCCTCCCTTGTCACTTATAAAGCATTTGATTTTGCTAATAGAATGTAGTTCAACCATAGCTTTGAATTGAAAAAAGTAAGAGAATGCTTGAGACTTATGCTTCAAGAAGTATACCCAAGTCTTTCTTGAATAATCGTCGATGAAGGTTAAGAAGTATGTTGAGCCGCCGATACTTTGGGTTTGGGCTGGTCCCCAAATATCGCTATGAATGAGCTCCATGATTGATTTGGCTCCCGTTGAACCATCCAACGGAAACTTTTGTCGATGGTGCTTGCCATAGACACAAGGTTCACATACCTCTTGGCTAATCTCGATTGGAGCTAAGCCAAGTACAAGATTTTGATCATGAAGATACTTGAGGCTTTTATAATGTAAGTGACCGTATCTTCTATGCCAAAGTAAACTTTGATTAACAACTTTTGAGAACAAAGTGTGTTGATCAAGTATTGTTTTAAGTTTGTACAATTAGGTGATTTGACATCAGTGACATGTGGAATGAGTCCTTAATAGACATATTGATTAGGGCTAGTGCTCTATTAGCTCTTTTATCAAAAACCTTTTTCCTCCTCATCAGATATATCATTTTCAAGAGGAGGATGAGATTCTTCTTCTCCTATTGTCAAATCCCATAGATCTAACATAACCAAAATATTCCTGATTTTAAATTTCCAAACCATGTAATTTTACTATCTAATTTGGAACTTTCACCAAGGAAATAAATTCTCCCTTTTCAGCCATGAAGTATATGTAAAGATCTTCCTAGAAACCACACAACAAAGATTAGAGAAGACCTTATAGGCAAAATGTGATCAAAGAACCAGATTTGCCTCCTGCTCTTTTTGTGCCGTCTAGAGAGAGAATCTCCATAACTTGCTGAAATTTCAGTTTCAGCATGCAAGTTATAGATCAAACTTTGCCCCTTTGAGTAGCTAAGAGCTCTGCCTAACACTTTTGATAGAAATCTGCACCAAAAATATGATATGAGCAAAGACGCCGAGATTCCTATCCTGAAAAAGGCAAGTTTGGAGGAGATTGGATCTTAGTTACTCTGATACCAAATGTAGGTGATTTCAAATGCTATTGGTTGAGTCTAAGACGCTAAAAATCAAGAACATCAACAATCTTCAAGAAAGAGGAAGTTAAAATTGAGAGAAAATTCAAAGTTTGTATTGCACAAATGAATCCCCCTCTATTCTCCTAATGTGGAAAGATACAAATAGATGGGACATGGTAGATGTGAAGGCTCAAGAATGGAGAGCCAAACACCAAAAACCCATGGAATCGAATAGCCAACAAATGAAACTCCTCATAGGAGTGAATATGAAGTGTCAAACTCGTATGGACTCTAAAGGCCATTTTTAGAATGGGCCCCATAACCTTACAAGGTGTAGTAACATAAAAAATAAAGCCCTCCATGGGTATACAACATTGTTAGGGCTAAGCTTAACATTAAGTTTGACATTAGACCATAGGAACTTGACAGAAAGACACCTAGAAGTATTGAAGACTATAACCTTGGTCTTTGCTATGTTCACCCCCAAGCCCCACCGGGTACAAAAGGCCTGTAAGCAACCAATTGTCGTTGTAACCCGTCTCTAGTCGGAGAGACTAGTACCACATCATCGACATAAGAAGAATGGCAATCAGAATGTCACCGCGAGTCTACAACCAGATCCACCACACTGTGAGATGACCCTCTCCAACTTATTAATATATAACTCAAATAGAACTGGTCAATGAGAGCAACCTTGCTTCACCCCAATGGTGCTCCAAATATGCAAGTCTCTGAATGAGCAAGGACCGTGGGACAGAATCAAAGGCTTTCTTGAAGTTCACAAAACAACAACAAACCTTCTCTTTCCTGTGTTTCACTTCCTCAATCAGAGCCCAAAGAGTGAAGATATGGTTGGTGGTAGAGTAATGGGCTCGGAACCTTGCTTTGCCCAAAGCATGCAATCCCCTTTGAGCTCACTACAGACTGAAGGATGGTACCATATAGTTTTGCAAGAACATGCCTGATCATGATAGTGCGATAATTGCTAGGGATAATGGGTTCACCATTGTTTTCAATAGGGTGGATGATGTTGGTGCACTAGGAGGATGGGAAGCTAGAGACAACTGATGAATTGCAAGACCTAGCTATGCAGTATCTTAAATACTAGATCAACCAAGAAAGCTTGAGAAACTTAGCTATGGAAAATATCACATACAAGGAAAATTGCATAAGCACCTCACAACACCAAAAGTTAGAAGAGAAAATGAATTGCTAGAGAGAGAGAGAAGGGCGTGGGTCTTCCAAATCCCTTGTGAGGCAAGCACCTCAAATACATGCGTGGAAAGTCTAGGTGTCAACCATAGGAGTGAGCTACTTGGCCAAGTGGGCCACTTGCACTAATTTACTTAACTTACAAAGGGGGGGATTCATGTATTTAATCAATAACATGCCCCAAGAGTTATGTACAACTTACAACATAATTAGTGCTTAGCCAAAGGGTTAAAATAGGCATTACTCTTCAACACCCCCCCTTAATGGCAATTTTATTCAAGCTAACACCCAACAAAGTTCTGAACTTTTCAAACTTATCTTTACTAAGTGGTTTAGTAAAGATATCAGCTATCTGGTCGTTGGTGTCGCAATAACTTAGCTCGATCTCTCCACTATGCACCATCTCTCGTATAAAGTGCTGGTCCACCTCTATGTGTTTTGTCCGTGCATGATAGATTGGAATTCTCACATGTAACAATGTAGTAGGTCCTACTTGAGCAATCTGCATATCCTCAAGTAGACGTTGTAACCAAATGGCTTCACAGGTGGACCTCGTAGTCGCACTGTACTTAACTTCGATAGATGAAAGGGCAATAGTAGGCTGCTTCTTGCTGCACCAAAATATAGCCCCTGAACCTAAGCTAAAGCAATAGCCTGTTGTCGATCTTCGATCGTCTCTATCACTTGCCCAAGCAAAATTTGAATAACCCTCTAACTGAAGGTCACTATCATTAGTGTATCCAATTTCATAGGTCATCGTCCCTCTCACATATCGTAGGATCCGCTTGGCTGCCTTCCAATGCAATTTGGTTGGTTTACTCATGAATTGACTTGCAATCCCAACCGCATAGTAAAGTAAATCAGGCTGCCCGCCAATTGGTGATAGAGAGTCTCATCTGCAAGTGCTGGACCATCATCTCTTGATGGTCCAGCACTTAAACCAATTAGCATCCATGGGTGTGCTAATTGGTTTGCTTTCTTGCATATTAAACCTCTTCAATAATTTATGTGCATACTTTGCCTGAGAGATAAAAAGAAAATGCTTCCCTTTCCAAACCTCAACTCTTAGGCAATAGTGTAACAAACCCAAATCTTTCATCTCAAACTCACTAGAAAGATTTTTCTTAACACAAGCAATAAGCTTCTTATTGCTTCCTGTGATGAGTAAATCATCCACATAGAGCACAACAACAACAAAGGCTTCTCCTTCCTTGAAGACATTTAGATTGCAATCAGACTTACTCTTCTCAAACCCTTGCCTTGCAAAGTACTCATCAATTCGGCTATATCAAGCCCTTGGTGCTGTTTGAGCCCATTTCTAAGCCTACAAGCCAGATGCTCCTTGCTTGTTATATCAAACCCCTGCGGTTGTTCCATGTAAACCTCCTCCTGTAGGTGCCCATTATGAAACTCTTGACATCCATTTGATGGACATCCCAATCAAAATATGAGGCTGAGGCCAAACGGTCTTGATAGATGTCATCTTAGCAACAGGTGCAAATGTCTCATCATAGTCTAGCCCCTCCTGCTGGGCGTAGCCTTTCACCACCAACCTTGCCTTGTACTTGTCCATTGTTCCATTGGCATGAAACTTGGTCTTATAGAACCACTTGCAACCTATTGGTTGCTTCCCTTCTGGTAATGTAGTGAGCTCCCATATGTTGTTCTGACAATGGAGTCATACTCCTCTTGCATGGCTTGTTGCCATGTCTTTTCCTTCACGGCTTCGTGAAAGAACCGCGGCTCATCTGCATCCAGAATTGTGGACATAAGGGCAAAGTTAGTCTCTTGTCTCTCATGAGACCTAAGAGATCTTCTAGCATCCTGTTCACTGCTCTCTCCTTCTTCCATCATTTGACCCTCTTTGATTGTTTCCCAATACCACCTAGGAAGCTCTTCCTAGTGGTAGGCGATGTGGATGGTGACCACGTATCCCATGGTACTGTCTTAGTCTTTCATTTGTCCCCAATTTTAGCTTGTGGTACTTGGCCAAATTGAGGTCTCAAACTAGTATGTTCAGGCACCTATTGTTGCACTTGCTCTTGAGGCTCACTAGACTCTAGACTAGGCTCCTCATCTATGGAATCAATCAAGGGTAGGAACTCAGTACTTCCATCTTTCTCCTGCTCCTGTATCTTGGGTGAATGCTCTTCGTCAAAGATGACATCTCGACTTAGCTTCTTCATGTTCTCGAGATCATATAGCACATAGGCTTTCTCACCTTCACTATACCCAAGGAAGATACACTTCACGGATTTTGCATCAAGTTTCTTCCGCAAGTCCTTTGGTATATGTGCATACGCCGTAAGCTGCCCACTTTGGGCTTGTTGCCACTATACGCTTCTTCAGGCATGATTCCTTCAACCACTTTGGTTGGGCTTCTATTCAATAGAAAAACAGCAGTTGCTACCGCTTCTGCCCAAAAGGAATTTGGCAACCCCTTTTCCTTGAGCATGCTCCTCGCACACTCAACTATAGACTTGTTTTTCCGCTTAGCCACGCCGTTCTACTGCTGTGTATGTGGAGTGGCAAACTGTCTCTTTATCCCACATGCCTTACAAAGGTCTTTGAACTCATCAGAAAAGAGTCTTAACCTCTTTCTTGTGTGGTTTTCCACCAAAGCGTTTTACTTTTTGAAGTATTTGAACACTTCAGATTTTTGCCTCAGAAAATGGACCCATACCTTCCGTGAGAAATCATCTATGAAGGTCATGAGATAGTACGCCCCCCTTGTTGATCTGGTCTGCATGGGACCACACAAATCTGAATGCACAAGCTCAAGAATGCCCTTGGCCCTGGTAGCTTTTCCCTTTGGAAACCTTTACCATACTTCCCACAATAGTTGCAGTTGCCCTTCCTCTTGGGTGTAGATGAGGAATTGGTGTTTGACTCCTCTCCAACCTATAACTTGGGCACCTGCTGCTCCAAGCTTTGCTTTGAGTTCTTCCCTTTGCCTTTCCCTTTCTTCTAAAAGTTCTACTTCTTCTTAGAAGCAAATGCATGTTTTGGATTACCTTCCCTTTCAGAAAGATTCTTCCTTCTCATCTCCTCCTGTAAAAGAAGACCACATATGTTGCGTCTATGTCCAGTATCTGGGATTCGAAATAAGTCCTGACATGGATAGCCGGTCACTCCAGTGTATGTGGTTATTAGTTATGCCTCGTCATTCCGGGCTTGGCCGATAAAGTAATCAATAATCATATGAGGGCCCAGAGCTATAATTGGACATAGGAGCACTTGCATGGTGTTTGACTGCTATAATGCAAGAATAGGAGATCAATTGCTATTCCAGGTTGCATGGGGATCCTAAGAGGAACATTCTCTCCTCATGGGAGAGAATATATACTAGTGGAAACTCGCCTATCTACCTATTGGATTTTCTGATCCTTGTAGCCAGGAGCCCCTCCTCTCTTGCATTCATTCACCATGGCATGGAGTCAGATCTTCACTAGGCGATCCTTACAGTGGTATTAGAGCTTGACTTTGCATCAATTGGAAGGTGGAGCTGCTTCGTGCTTTGTCCCAGCCTTTTAGTATTTTCTCCTTGCTTTGTACTTCCAGGTGGTGGAATTGAACTCCAAGTAGGTGGCTTCTCTGAATTTGGTGTACTTTCAGCCTATTGATCATGGTTCTGGATTTTCTCCATAGGTTTTGATGGGAATTAATGGATTTTTGACGGTTTTTTGTGATTTTTCACTTAGAATTGAAATTTTGGCTTGGAATTTATCATTGCTATTGATCTAGTACGTTTTTTCATATTGTACTTGCTGTTTTACAGTCATTATTAATTGGATCTAATGATTGCATGTCGGTTGAAAAGTCAAAAGGATGCTTAGATAGTGATTTTGGACCAAAAATTGGGGTTTTTGGGCTAGAAATGGGCTATAGAATCCATAATTGACTGAAATCAGAACTTGTAGTGCATGCATGTAATTGATTTAAAGCAATTTGGGTCTGATTGCACTTAATTGTGGATTTGATCGACAAATTTTGGTCAAAATTGGTCAAAAAAACATGGTTTTTTGATGGTTTTTGGACTAATTTTGGGGTTCATCATATAATTCATGGCCAATATTGTGCATGCACTTTTTCAGAGGTGTAATGAAGCTGTCCTAAGGCTGTCATGAAGTTTGGTTAGGATCATAGTTGCACTGCGTTTCTGAAACGCGTTTCAAAATCGCGTTCAGAAACGTTTTTTTTTAAAAAAAATTGGGTTTTTTTTTTGGGCAATATGGGTATCAGATGGAAGCTCTTATTAAGAGCATAATTACCGTGTAATTTGCCGACTGTTTCGGGTGCAGGATGGTCCAGTTCAGGTGCATTAATCCATGTTGGGTTCTGTCAAGGATAAAAAATCAAAACTAACCTCTAGCCTGTCTGTTACGATCACAAATGGTCCCAGTAAGTGTGTTTTCGCTCAGGGAGTTTCACCTCTAGCCTGTCTGTTACGATCACAGATGGTCCTAGTAAGTGTGCTTTTGCCGTTGGGGGGCGTTGCCCCCCAAACCCCCCACCGGGGGGCGGTAGCCCCCCCGAACCCCCTGAGCATTTATTGAAAACCAGAGCAAATAACAACCAGATAGCTATTGAAAATAAGATCTATTTGTGCCCCATCTACTGCACTTCTGAGAGGCAAAATGCTCGTTTGACCATTGATCCCCTAAAAAAATTTTAGCCATTGCGATTCTGGGAGGAGAAACGCGTTTCTCAGAAACATGGTTTCCGAAACGTCTCCTCCCAGAAACACGATTCTGTGCAACTATGGTTAGGATTGGACATCATTAAGGGTCTCAAAAAGTCAAAAAGTAGTGTATTTTTGAGGACTTTTGAGCATGAATACCTATCAAATGATGGTCTGAACCTGTTGGATCTTGTTTCTGCAATGCAAAGCATCTTTGCGGCTCTCCAGGGAAGTAAAACGGATAATCAGTGTAGCTGCATCTCTGGTAGTTCTCCAAGCCCAACCCATCTATCTTGTGACCTAATGTAGTGTTAAGGAACTGCTTGGCATCTGCAATGGCATCTTGTGTATTCAGGATCCCTTGAAGCCTAATGTTGTGGGCTTTTTGGTCTTTGGATCTGTCTTTCGAAATAGTGGCTGAAATGACCAAGGATATAGGAGCACTTGATCAGTACCTTCTTCAAGACGGATGCCCAAGAGAGGGCCTCTTCTTTTTGCTTCTCGATCTTATTTTTCAAACCACGGATCATTGTCGTAGTAGATTCCGAGGCTGCAAGCTTGACTGCTTCAGTGATACAATTTTGGACTACAACAAATTCTTTTCATTAACCAAGGAGGCTACTGTTTCTTTCAGTTGTGAAATTTCTTGAGAGAGAGAGAGAGAGAGTGTATTGACTGAGTGTTTTTGTCAATGTGTAGGCATATGCGTCAGTCCTGTACCTACAGATGCCGCCCAATTTTCAGATAATTCTACGTGGGAAAGCTGTGGAACATAAAAGCATTGCTGCGGATCTCAAATTTCCAGAGTATATAGTTTACAAACCACAAATTGGAGGGTCTTCAAAAGATCTTGGATTTAAAGAGGTTAGACTTTTTATATCCTTAGTTTTTGTGATTTAGTAAAGAGATCCATGATAAGATGTGAGCTATGGCTATGTATTCCAGCTATTGTCAGCGAGAGGTGTTGGTGCACTAGAAACAATCAAAACAGGCTGTAATAACCAGTACCTAATTCCAGTACACCTTACAAATATTTGCAATATTTTTTGAGAACGTACACAGGGACTTATATTTCTTCCCACAAGTATTTGTCTCATAAGCTATAACACCGTGCTTTTGGTGAAGGAAAACAACTAACCCACCAAAATTAGCATCAAACTTAACAATGAATTCGATGTCAAAGGCAGGGAACCACAAAACTTGAGAAATGGTAACTATTAGAATAATATAATCAAGTGACGAATGGAAGTTCCCTTACAGAAAGGGGCAAATGTTGCAAATGTTTAAGGAGCACTTGAGGCATTTGGTGTGAAGCTGATTGACTGATAGAAGTTGCAGCATAGACGAAACTTGGTAATCATGAGCATGGAGAGTGATATTGTAAACAAGGATGCATTAAATAGACCAAGACAAATTCTGAGCAAAAGTTTAAGCACTTCACGACATATTTGGAGGTGGGAAATTTTTCTGTGACTCCAAAAGGCATAACACATGAGTCGTGTTGACACCATGTGGTGTGAAGTTTGTACTTATCACTTAGATGAATACATATTTACTAAAATTCTCATTGTAGATCAATTTTGGAGAAGATAGTGGCTTTCCCCGACTCGTCAAAAAAGTGTTTCATATGTGGCATTAGGTACTGGTTACAGCCTGTAATTTCAATTTCAGTATCGCTTTTTCCTTTTGCTAGAAAAAAACGTATTTAATTTTTTTTTGTTGGTGAAGTTCCGGAATGAAATGCGTTCAAGAATGTGTTCCAGAACATGTTCCGCCGTTCCGGAACGGGCAACTATGCTCTATGTGTGTGCCTCAGTATCACAGAATGTCACCTGGATCCATAGTTGCTTGTTTTGTACCGTGATCTTTTTTGTTTTAGTATGTACTATGTACCAGCAGTTTTATTTTTATGAAACTGCAGATCGAGTAGGAGTCCACAAACAAAACAAATTTGTGCATGCAGTAGATTTATTTGCAATGAATCGCTATGAAGAAGACATAATGAAACTCCTCATATTCACTTCTATATCTTCCCTGATTTTCTTCGTTACTTTGTGAGTTTTGGTTTTTTGTGAAAATGGTGATGGCTGCATAAATCGCTATGAAAAAGACAATCATCGCTCACTCGGGAAATTTACTGATGGAGAATCAAGCATAACATGTACAAATGCACCACAAACTGTTGTTCATATGCAAATAGTCTCATGGATATGCATAGTTTGTAGTCATGGCTATTGTTTTGGGGAATGTACCGATGGAGAGTTGAAAAATGGTAAGTTGATAAGTGAGAGCTGAGAACAGGATATTGTTCTGAATTGTGAGCACGAAAAGGCTAAAGAGATAGAAGATAACGCTAAAAGTTTAACTTGCGGGAGTTTCACATTGTACATCAAAGCTATGGCTTGTGGCCAGGAATATAAGAAGAAATGCTCATTCTCTACAAATTCGAAACTGCAGATTTATTTATGATGAAAATGCAGTGTTACAGAGTAATCGCAAAGATAAGACAACAATTTTCACTGATGGATTCACTGCTCAGTTGGGGAATTCATGTTTTGCTATTGAGCTTACAAACAATGGGAGGAAATAGGAAGCTTTTTAAATATTGTCTTCATAATTTTTTTGAGATGTTTTGGGGCAGTACGTTCCGACCCCAAAACCTTGGAACGGGTTTCTGAGCCTGGACCCATTTTGGTTTCCTATATTATTTGTGTAATTTCTTAGCAACATTTCCATAGTAGCCTCAGTTATGTTGCACCTTTGTCCTTAAAAATTTTGGTGGTAGAACTCTATAAACATCTCATTTTCAATGCTGTTTTATTTGTAATATCTTTTCAAACCATTCTTTGACTTTTCAGTCTCACAAACCTACTGTGGCTTCTGTGTTTTCATTGAAAGCACGTCTTATTTCTTCGCTGTTATCCATTTTTGAAGTTTTGGTTTGATCCTGAGCTTCAGATTTACATTGTCCACTTGGGTACCTGTTAGATGAACTTGAAGCTTTTGTTTTTGCCTTTGGGCTGTGCAGGCGTCAGTCACTACCACCATTGGTTTTACCAAAGAGGCCCCATTGGTGAATGTTCATGGTTTCAATGTCTACCACAAAAACCGGCTTATCATGGTAAGCTATAAAATTCTTTGTAGTTCAAACAAAACCGCTGCAGTGGCACAGGTCCTGTAGGGTTTTGAAGTCCTTACGCAATGAACATCTTGCCTGTTATATGCAAAAGTGTTTCTATTATGTCTTTTTATTCTGAGAAAGCTAAATATAGCAAAAGTTAAAAAAACTGGTGGTTGTTATTAGATTAGCTGTTCTACGCGGGATGTTGGATGGCCAGCTAACAATGTAGAACCATGATATTTTAACCTGTAAAAAAAATAAAATAAAATGTGGACGCGTCCGGGTCCGGACGCCGGACGCTGACGCGGACGCGGATTGCCCGCGTCCGTCCCGGACGCGCATCCTACTATGAACATTGAATCGGTTATACATAATTACTGTTATAACGTATTTGCACCAGAACATTGAATCCGTAATCACATTGGAAAACATACAAAATGGTGTAAATAATAGAATTGAAGCTATTGGAAACTTGAAAGTAGCCAAAAGTAGCATTTTGTATGAAACTATGAATGAAAGAAGTATTTTTTTATGCATTCATTAGTGTTTTTATGTTTAAATAATCCATTGCCCAGTATCATTCCCTCTTTTTCTTTAATTTTAAAAAGAATTACTGTTTTTTTTCAGGAAACAATGTGTTCCGAAATTTTTTTTTTAGGTCTTCCAAAATGGAACAATGTGTTGTCTCGGAATGGGCAACTGACCATGCTGGAAGCTAGAATACGTCTATGGCCTATTTAAATTTTTGAAATTGGATATATTCTCATTTCACAAATAGATATAAAACTTGTTTTTTCATTCATCTGAAGAAACTGTAAGAAGCAAGAGAGTTAACAAAGAGTAACAAAACAAATAAATGTGAGCAGAAAGAGGGGGAATTCTATAGAATTCTATAGATGGATAATGACTAAAAAGTCTAGTCTTTTGAATGAGGTGATTGTCACAGCCAGCTATCACGAAAACACATTTTATAAGCCGTACTGAACTAATGAAAATCAGGCAGAAGATTTTGTACGTGTAAAATGTTTCAAGTCCATTCAGTAAACACGGCTTATGTTACAGTTCCAAAGAACTATATAGTGACATAGGGACAGTCAACTCTGTCAAAAATTGACCTCCTAGATACAGACACTAAAGATCATAGCAGCATAGTTGCCTGTTTCGGAATGAAATGCATTCCAAAATGCCGTTCCAGAACTAATTCCATGCCAGAACGAGCCTTGGAAAAAAAAATTAGTACACATTCTTATATAATTTTTTGAAAAAGTTAAGCATTTTTTCTATCAGATTTTGAGGCAAAAAGTACATCCTCCGTCCATACCACTACTGTGCTGTTGGACATGTATATGCTTTGCTCTACATATTAAATAGAAACAGCAATGGTGTTTGGGGCAGTGAACTGGGAGATTTAAGAAACTGCAGTCACCATCTTTGCCCCCTGCGAAATGGGTCCTATTGCTAACACAACAAAAAGAGTTTTTTTTAACATCAATCGAACTATTTTGTTTGTATCTAAATTTCATATGCATGGAGTGTAAAGTTAACACCATTCGAACAGTTGGGTTGAAGACTGGTGCAAACATATGCTTCCAAGAAACCAGGATAAAGCAATAGCTGATCAAGATAGTGCTCATTGTTTCAGATTTCAGATCAGTGCTGTTGGATCCATAGGCCAAAAGTACATCCTCCATCCATGCAATTAGTGCTCATAGAAGTTGGCTCATTTTTTTTTTTTTAATACGTACTGCCTTAGGTATGTTTTAGGGCATTTTCTACTGAGTAATCTAGGCATTTTTTGAACTTTTTTTTTAACAGGTTCGGGATTCTGAGCAAAGAAGTGTTGTTTTATGTATAAATGGATTTTTTTTGGTCTAATCAATCTATTTAAGGCAGCCGAGTGTGATTCTCTATTTTCCACTCTTGATAAAGAAATTTAGAATTAAAGGGCATTTTGAAAATTTTCTCGGTCACATTTCAAAAGGCGTTCGGTTTTGGAACATGCTTCTATAAATGTAACTTAGGAAAATACTCTTTTTAACTTGTCAATTTGTTAGAATGTTTAAGGTTTTCTTGTTTAAGAGTCACAAATTGTCCGTGACATGCGATCTGGTTTCTTGAATAGTCTTTCTTCTTAGTGAGGGTTGTTTTGTTTTCCTCCATGAGTACGCATACAGTCATATAAGAAACAATGGAGAACAAAATTTATTCTACATGCTTAGTCAGGGTGACTCTTTTTATACAAAAGTTTGTTTTGGTTCACTTTTTCTGACATATATTTTATGGCAGCCTTTTTGGAAAGTTTGGCAGGATAACAGCAGTAGAGGAAGAGGTGTGGTTGGTGAGTTCATCAAGCTCCAGCTACATAATAATTATCTATATTTATGCACAAGATTCTTAGATTCTCTTTTTCTGTGTCAATTAAGTGGATTACTATAGCAGTTATGCTGGTTCGGACATATATATTATACAAATTTAACATTTCTTTTTTGAAACTGTGAAGATGTGCATGACTGGTATGCGATATTGCTGTGTCATTTTTGACCAGGTCAGAGTTTCTAGGTACTTACGGAGCCTTGAAATTAGGGCGATGAGCGTAGATGATAAGTGCTTAATTGTTATCAGTCTTCTTCAGGAGATATATTATCATGCCCATTCATTGCGGGTCATAATTGACCTCTTGTTTAGTAGTTATGCTGATTACTTGACTTTGATGCAGAGCTTTTGTCCTTGAAGATTGTGAATTTCATAATAAATCCAAATGTGAACCTATAGTCCATATTTAGGAACAGGCACAACTAACATATTTTGTCTAATTTAGGGATTGATTTGCTTTAAAATTGGTTCATGATGGAATTTCAAATCCCAGCCTACATAATGCCAATATTTGACTTGAGTTCACTCCTCGTGCTTTCTTTCTTCCTTTTGCTGTTTCTGCTGCGACCTAATTTGGAATAAAACAGGGGAACATTTTGCTCGATATGTTTGAAATGTGGCGTTTACATGACGATGTTCCAAAGTAGGACTAATTCCATCTATGTTCATGAATACTACACCATTTAGAGTTTTTCAGCTTGCAGATGATTTTAAATGCTGTGGATTTGACATTCAAACAGGGCAACATTCTGCTCAATATGTTGGAAACGTTGCATTACATGATGGTGATTCAAAGTTCAATCTATGTTCATGAATACTACACCATCTAGAGGGTTTTCAACTTGTAGATGATTATGACTGCTGTGCATTTGACAGTTCATATCAATGGGATTGACAATACATTCAGAGAACTGCAATATGAAAGGAATTTCTGGGAATATTGTTCAATTTTTACTTTTTGAGAAAGCTATGAGCTTGTATCTTCCTATATGTGAAGGTGTAAAACCATGTATTCGGAGGACTTTGTTCACATTCTTTTCCTTTTGACAAAATTCAGTCCAAGGCTGTGGACTGTGATCTATATATAGCTGTTAAATTTCATTATGGCCGAAGTCGAGTCAACGTGCAAACAATAAACGTTATTCTATTCTTAAACGTTTCAACATGCTTCGTCTTGTGCCTGGCATGGTTATCTTTTGTCAACCATGCCTTTGAACGATGAACTTGGTTCTTAAGATGGTTGGATTTTATTTGGAAATCTGGCACCAAGGCTTTGATTGAAGTGCATTTACAAAGGTAACAGGCAGCTAGTTTCTGTCAGGAATGGGGGAAAACCCTAGGTTTCCATGTTAAGCACTCAGGTCTATGAATCCTATCTACATCCTTTATGGCTAGCTTATTCATTAAGGTTCACACTAGACTACAAGCTGTAAAGTTCTCCTGTGCTAAATTCTAGATTTTGAAGACAGCAGCCTATATTGATAGGTTGCCAAATACTATAAAGATTCTTATTTAGAGTGTTGTCTTCAAGTGTCTGCATATGCTATTATTTGTGTCATGTGTTTGATGCATGTGAATGTAAACTTTGGATGTCATGATCTTTTTATGCCCATATTCCTGACCTGTTAGATGAGGTATTACACAAAATGTGTCAACAACTTCAGTATTCCCTTTTAATGCAGTAATCACAACTGGTACAGAACATCAAGTCAGTAGCATACTGTAGCCCGTTTGTATATTCCTATCAAAATTCCTTTGAAAGACAATGAGATAAAGCATTCACTCTCTCGATTTTTTGCAGGTGTTCTGGAAGCCAATTTTATTGAACCAGCTCATGACAAGCAAGACTTTGAGAAGACAACTTTGATGCTTCGTTTGGAGACAAGGCTCAAGCAGATGACTGTCGAGTATTGGTATGTTTTACAGTCACTTCATTTTCTTCTCTTTATGGCATCCTGCTGAGGACCTACTGCCTATCATGGATGAAATTACTTTGTCTCTGGTGAGCATGATTGCAAATCATGTAACCTGAAAATTTGTGCTTGGTAGGTGCTTTGAAATCCAAGGACTACATGTATGTTCTTGGACATGAATGGAGCTTTTCTAGTGAATTTTGAATCTATATTCAGTTCATCATCAAGATGTCTTTGAGCTCTAGGGACTCCTAAGTACTTCTAGAAGTTGTCATACATGGACTTAAAAGATATACCGTGTGACAATTTCTTTTAGTAACATTTTGGTCTACAACATTATTGTTTGTATGTGTAGCTGTATGTGAGACAGATTCAATCGCCAATGTAGTCCTAACAAAGATGAAATACCAAATTTCGATACTCATCAATGTCCTCTGGAACTGAGACAATCTTTGATGCTAGAAACAGCCTTGAGAACTGGCTATGATAATAGACATGCTCGCTCCACACCTTCAGAATGGTGGGAAAGCACACTTGAGAGAAAATTAGTTGCTTTGGACATTGGATCATTGGTGTCTTCAATCCCCCAAACCCTAATATTCATAGATTTGTATTTTTGCATTTTTTCCTCGGATATGGTGGCTGAGATAACACTATTAAAAGTGGGTGTACCTGCTTTACCATCCTCCTTGAAGAGGGAAGCC
Source organism: Diphasiastrum complanatum (assembly GCA_029204225.1). NCBI lineage: Eukaryota > Viridiplantae > Streptophyta > Lycopodiopsida > Lycopodiales > Lycopodiaceae > Diphasiastrum > Diphasiastrum complanatum. The sequence continues at coordinate 71,616,629 of CM055095.1, read as the reverse complement.
CAAGTTTTTGTTTCTACTTTGCATTTCTCGATCTTGTCCTCCAACTCCTGAATTTTTGTAGTGGCAGAGATGGCCGGTGCTTCTTGACGATTCATTGCCTCTTCCAAGAAAGTAATACGGGCGAGCAGGGCTCCCGCTCGCCTTTCAACATTTATAGAGTGAATAGTTGCCTAGAGCTGTCCCATTTCTTGCCGTAGAGAGCTGGATTCTTGCTTGATTTGTTCAATGTAGGATAATTCTCGTTAGCCATGGGTTGAGTTCGTACATATTGATGTGCGGGCTCGCTATATCTGGATTAGGGTGGATTATGGTTTGATGAGCCTGGATCGAGACCTCTTTATTGCCATTTGTTATTTTCCACCAGATACATCAGTTTTTACCTCAGCTGAGGAGTCACCCTACATGGATATTTCTTCAGATATTATCAGGTATGAGGAGCGGGGTTATATTTTTTTAGCCGGAGACTTCAATGCTCGGAATGGGTCTAGGCAAATGGAGTTCCATAGAGCAGGGGTTGATCCACAATGGATATATGCTATAGACGTCCAATTACCGCATATGGAGAGCAGATGCTTCAGTTGGGTGAGGCTCATGGATTGGCCATTTATAATGGCCTACTGTAGTGGCTAGGTTCAGGTGACTATACTTGTTTCCCACACAGTGGAGGAGATAGTGTTGTTGACTATTTCATAGGATCACCGTCTCTCCTGCCCTTCATTGCATCCTTTTTGGTTCACCGCACTACCCTCTCTGACCATTCATACCTCTCGCTCTCTATTGGCCTTCTTCGCACCCCACACACCCGTCCATTAACCCCCATTGTGAAGACTGTATATTGCTATACCCCCCACCCCCAACTCACTGCTTTGTACAAGGAAGCCCTATCGGAAATTTTGACTCACTTTCCGTACTTTTTTCTTGTCAAGACCATCCATACCACTGCGTCCCTTGCTTTTCCATGATCCAAACATCCACGACATCATCGAACACATAACCCATGGTAGAACCACGAATGCATCCTCCTTCACTAGAATTTGATCTACGCACGCTGCCACCTCCCACATCTAGTAAAGGACTTATCTCGTGTATTCCGTAGAACCACTCGAAAGAAGAGAGTTGCATATGAGATTCGCCAAGGCAAGAAGATGATAAATCTTCTCTTTAGTTCATCTTTTGGAAGAAATTTCTCCCTCGAGCACCTCAACCCCGGATGACAAATCTTAGCACTTGGGTAACTTATGCCACATCCTTGTACACTGTCTTTGATGTGCCTCCACTTCCCAAGCCCTTATCCACAAACATTTTTAATATATTCTCCCCATACATGGTAGAAGAGGCCATCAAACAATTACACTCCCATGCTGCTAAAGACATTGATGAATTAGAGGCTGAACTTTTGAAGTATGCTGCTAACATCCTCTCGCCTTTCCTCTTATTTAACAGCGCTATCACATCTGGTTTTCCCTCCTCGTGGTCCACAAACCTTATTCATCCTATCCATAAAGGCAGTGATCATATGAAAGTCGACAACCATCGTACCATCATGATTGGCCACCTCTTTGCCAAAGTTTATGGATCTATTCTTCAGTCAGAGATCAGCGCAGAGATCGATACTAGAGCACTTTATGCCATTGGCCAGGCCAGTTTTAGACGAGGATATACAACATCGGATCATATTTTTACCCTAAGATCTATCATTGAGGAGGCTAGAGCCAAGAGAAAGCATGTATTTTGTTGAGACATATATATTGCAGTATGCTATTTTCCACCAGACACATCTTCTTTCTCAGATAGGGGTGGTTCTCCATATATGGATTTGTCTGATGATATTATTAGGTTTTCTGACAGAGGACATATTCTATTGGTAGGGGCTAGATTGGATCATGTTAGACACCATTCCATGTTGTAGACCAAGACCCTCTACGTATCAGGGGATTGAACAGGGTTTTTCACAGCTAGGAGAGCCCATGAGATTGCCATTTTCAATGGCATTTCCAGGTGGCCTTCTTCGAGTGATTTCACTTGTCCCTCACATTGGTGGCCATAGTGTGGTAGATTACCTCATGGGATCACCTTCACTTCTTCCTCATATCACCTCCTTCACCGTCACATGTCCTACTCTTTCCAATCATTCATTTCTCTCTTTCCATTTGGGAACAAAGCCCACTGTCATCTGTACTTCCCATCCATCCCTCACTCGTGCTCCAAGATAATCTGCCTTCCTCATCAATGCCTTACACAAAAACCTCCAATCGTCCTAGTCGAACCTGGTATGAGGCAGATGGCTTATCAACCTTCTCTTTAGTTCTTCCTCAAGGGCCTTTTGGCATGAACTCATCCCTCATGCTCCTTCTACCACTTTGACTGCTTATATACCTGGATAGAATACGCAAAGACTCTTTATACTATTGACACCACCTCTCCCATCATCATCTCACCCTATCCTTCATTCTTCAATCTTTTCACCCCTAACATGATATCTGGATCCATTAAACACCTCAATAATCGACGTGCCCATGATAAAGAAGACCTGGAAACTGACTTCTTATCCATGCTCCCCATCCTTTCTGACCTTTTTAATGAAGCTATCATTTAGAACTTCCCTACTTCTTGGTGCACCAACGTCATACATCCCATTCTGAAGGGGGGTGATCCTATGAGGCCAGAAAACTATTGTACTATTATCATTGGCCATATTATGCTTCTTGGTTGGCTCGAACTTGGGACCAAAGAAACGATTGGCCATATTATGGCAAGAGTATATGGCTCAATCCTTCAGACGGTATTCAGCAGTGAAGCCAAGATCAGACGCTTACATGCTTTGGGCCAAGCAGGTTTTTGATCTCATTACTCCACCTCGGATCATATATTCACTTTGAGATCTATTATTGAGGAGGCTAGGTCCAGATGTGAGCGGGGATGCTGCTGTTTTGTGGATTTCCGTAAGGCCTTTGACTTTGTTCCAAGACACTTACTTATCCAGAGATTACAAGAGCTTTGCTTTCATTTAGACACACTCTTGGCAATTTGGGTCTATAAAAAGAGAGTGATAGGTTTTTCTCGATCTGAGGAGGGCATACCACATCATGTTTATAACACTATTGGAGTGAAGCATGGATGCTCACTATCCCCTACCCTGTTTGGACTTTGATTTGACGAGTTGGAGCGGATGATTATTCATGATGGAGGTGAGGGATGTACTCTATGTGACCTTCTGATTTCGATTATGCTCTATGCTAATGATGTTATACTCATGTCACGTTCTAGAAAGGGGCTACAAAGACATCTAGACATATTATTCTCTTTTGTTCATACCTTAGTTGCCCGTTCCGGAACGGGACCCTCAAAAAAAAAAATACGTTTTTTTTACAAAGGAAAAAAAAACCACCCATATATCAAATTTTTTTAAATTACATTAACTCGTTCCGACCCAGTACGTTTTGGAACGTACGGAACGGACGGAATGGAACGTTCCGACCCAAAAGGGTCGGAACGTGCTTCTAAGGTTCATATTGGGGATTGTCAGTGGTATTCCTTTATCATCACTTCTGGAGGGCACACATCACTTTATTTGTCAGTCTATATACAGATCCTATATACATAGGGTTTGGGATGGGCAGCTTGGAGTGAAGCCCCTTTACTACACAGATCCATCTTTATGTGTGTGTGTGTGTGTGTGTGTGTGTGTGTGTGTGAGAGAGAGAGAGAGAGAGAGAGAGAGAGAGAGAGATTTACTATTTTTTGGTGCCAAAAGGTTAGTTACCCTAAGAGAGATTTTAATTAATGTCTTTTGGGTACCCAATTTCCAAAGGTAAGTTAGTTACTCTAACTCACCTTTGTAATGAGTGGGGATGATTGCTTATTAGCAATTTGTGGTGAATATGATTGACTAGTGAACTAAGTCAGCTAGTGAAATACATGAGATTTTTTCCGCATAAATAATAGCTTTTACTTAATGTTACATGCAAAGTTCCAAGTGCCGTGGTAGTTTGGTTACATGTAATAATGAGGCTATTCTAAAATGATTTTCTTAGAGGCGTCAAACAGTAATCAATGTTGCCTTAGATAACAATACACAAATCTCATGTATTTGACTAGCCTTGCTGCTTTAAAATAATTTTCTCGTCACTAAATCCTTTACATTGTTAAAGGTTTGAAAATAGGATAATGGGGATTCAATACAAAGCTTTATGGCTTACATTATGCATTGGCATTTGCAGGAATTTGCATTGTGAGTTGATCGGTTATCAACGCAGTAAGCCTCGTAGCCAGCAAAAAAATGATGAAGGTGCTGTTATTGCAAGTTCTTCAGTAGCCATAGCTAATGTACAACCTCTTGCAACTATTCCTCAAAATTTTCATAGTGCTGCTCATTATTCTGGAATGGTACCAACAACTGGGGCAATGATGGAAGTTATGCCTAATCCTTCCAATATGAGCAGCAGCAGTAATCAGTTCCAATGTTCTACCCAAGGTGTCCCTTCAGTGCAAGGACATCCTTCTTTTACATCATCGATGGAAGGTGGTGCTATGACTCATGAAATCTTACAGGCTGCTTATAGAGCTTCATTTCCATTGCTTCCGTTGGATACCACTTGCGACATAAAGCCATGCATCACGCAATATCCCAGAACTGCTGTTGCTTTGAAAGGAACTGAGCTGTCCTACGGGACTAATGGTGTCAAATCCTTGATGGATTGCCAGAACAGGATCACAGAAAATGTTGATGGTATGTACTCTGTATCTCTGGAACTGCACTTGCTTCTTAGTCACAACGAATAGTGAGTTGAATTTTGAACCTCTTGGAATTGACGAATGAAATTTTTGCAAATGTAAGTGGATAGCACAGTGAAGAGGGTTACTGAAAATCTGTGTACTTACAGGTTGGAAGATTGATTCGAATCTTCAAGGTTAAAATATTTACATGCTTATTGCTATCCTCCATCTCCATATCTCTTAGTGTTATCAGTAACATTCAAGTTTTAACATACTTTACTAAAATCTTGAAAAATATGATTTTTTCCAAATACTATCTAGCAGCTTTGTTTTTGGAAAATACTGCTGTTTTCAAAGACTTTCTAATTCACTAAATTGATTTAAATCTTCTAGTGACTATGACTTTGCTTTTTCTTCAGCTCCTTCAAGCCCACCTAAATCTGGAACCTTTATTGAGATTCTAAATCCAACAAGAAACAATTGTGCTTCTAAGAAAGAATTAGAAAAATTTGTCATGATGTAGTTAACAATCTCTCAATGGCCTGTTCTAACCTTCGGCTCTTATTGACTCAGGAGCCAGTAGGAGTCAATCAAGGAATGACTGTTCAGGTTCAATTTCCAATACGGTAATCGGGGCTCAAGCCAGCAGGTTAAGGGACACCATTGAGCCAGGGCATACTCAAGCACCAAGGAATGGATTCGAAACTGATATTGTGGGTTCTGAGGGAGATTCATTGAAGCGTAAACAAACATGTTTCTATTCTCCTCCGGAACAGAGTATAAAAAAGCAGGAACAGAGTATAAAAAAGCAGCGAGATGGCATAGACAGACTTAGAGATGAACATTGTATGAAGATTCAGGTAGATTTCAAACTTGGTCATTGAATGTTGTCTGTTCTTCAAAGTGAATGGACAGATTTTTGATGTATTTTGGATCATATCTCTATTTGTTCTTAGTGACCACTTAGGAAATGCTATTAGATAGCACGTTGATATTGCATCACCACAATAACCAAATCAAGATCAATGCACATATTACTAAATATTGAATGATCGTTTTGGAAGTTCTCTGTTCAATGCTGTCAGTAGTATGTAGTGCTTCTTGAGTCTACTATTTGTTACATTTGTTCAGGTTCCTGCTTAGCCAGCTCTTTCATTTGGTTGTAATAATTTGATATCTCCAGCAAGTGCATGAACGAGAATAGATCTGCTTTCCTTAATGTTTTACTTTTAATTTTGTACTAAATTTGGCTCTCCAGTTTGATTTGTATTGAAAAGTTCTGGAGATGATTTCACATTAGCATACAGTGATAAATTTGCAATTAATACACCGATCTGACCAGCAGTATGAAATCGTTTATGCATGATACTTAAGGAACCTTTCTTCATGTACACATTTGTTAATCGCTTATCTTGGTTTTGTAGGCCTCAAGTGATGAGGATCTTCAAATCAACACAAGCCGACTTTGTGAAAGCCAATTTCAGGAAGCTACTGCAGTGTGCTGCAGAACAACCACAAATGGTGTTCATGTGTCAGATATTGTAGAGGAGAATAAGGAGTTGCAACGCAGGTGCAATCTTGTCTTATTCCACCATCAGTAGCAAGATACCATCATGAGCAATGTTCACCTGATGCCCTGATTGGATTCTTACCTTATTAAAATGGACCACAAAAATGTTGAGCACTTTGAGTGATTCTCTAGCGTCATTCTTTAGCAATGGCTAATCTAAGTGAATATCAACGTCATACTTTTGACTCACCTCTCCTGAACAGTTTCAGAAACTTTTCAAGTACAGATTATTAAATTATTAATTTTGCTTGCAGATGTTTTGTAAACGATTCAATTTTTGAGAATAATCAGAGTTTTTTTTGCTGTATGTACCTTCAAAGTTTTTTGACGAGTCTGTGGTTTATGGCTTTTCAGGTGTGAAGAATATCAAAGGAGGGAGAGGGAATGGGAGCATATGGTAAACTCCCTTGGGCCAACTTGGTTTCTTGTATTTGGGTGTACAAGCTTGGAAATCATATGGACAATGTCTTTTTTCGAAGTTAGGTTACTAACATGCTTGTGTCTACTCACAAAAGTTTTACGAAATCTATTTGTGCTTGTGTAGGTGGATAGACTTGAAAGAGAGTTACTAGAATCTAAAACCAAGTACATTAAGCTGCTTAAAGAGATGGAGGATCAAAGAGAGATGCAGATAAATCAAGCTAGTACTGGAAGAACTAACACTGCTGAGTGCCATCATCTCAAGTTAGGTAAAAGATCTTTTAAGCTTGAAGAATGTCAGTTAAAGCTTTAGTTCTCTACAATTCAAACTTCTTGAAGATTGATATCCATTTTCAAAGTTGTGCTTCAAAGCATTCATCTGTTGCACATTTATGCTTTGCTGAGATCAAGTTATGGATTTCAATCGTAGTGGTTGATCACTATCCTGTATGCTAACAATGACTCGTTCGACATGTGCAGAGACCTTGTAAAAGCATCCATTGTGGAGGCTTATTATTGCAAGGAAATTTTGTCAAAAATTCTCTTTTTCTCTGGAACTGTTACCTTGTGTATCACCAACAGCTACCAGAATCCAGATGAAAACTTAAGTTCAAATATTGTTGCTGCAAGAATTATCCAAAATTGGAGGACAATCAACCTCTTTTTGGAGGCCCATGTATCGGCTGATTTTGTCTGAGCTGTATATACTGTGCGACTGATTTTTTTCTTAAAAATCGAATCAATACTGATAGTTCAGCGTTGCAACATTTTCAAGACTAGAATGGAGCTTTTTCCATTGATCTCTCAAATTCAAGGGTTTCTGGTCCCATTTTAAAGTGGACCATTTTAGGTGCTTCCATTCATAAATCTAGAAATAACCATGTTTCAGTGGTTGCTAGGAGTCTGGAGAAGCAAAGAAGTCTCGTGCGGCTTTGACCTCAATGTACTTGTACATCATCCCTTTATACATGAACTTTCGTTTGAAAAAGGAAAAAGCTATATCAGCTATGCTATGTTTAATCTCAAAAGTACAATAAGTTCGTGACATTTATGTCTGGACTTTTGTATCAATCTTTCAAGTTTTTTGCTATGCTTTTGGATAGATGTCAGAGGATGTGTTGCTTCAGAGGGCGACTTGTGAATTGTGTGCAGTCACAGGGCTCATTCTCTAAGCTAGGGGATAGGTTTCTCTGTAACCCTCCGTTCTCAATGGTGCTATTGCAATTGAAAATAGTTTCTTAAGACAACCCCACAGTTGCATACGGTGAGTGTAAATGATCAATTTGTGCAACGTGAGGCCCTTAAATTTTTGTGCTCATTAAAAAATCCAGAGCATTATGGGGCATAATGGCTGGAGCAAGCCCGGGCAGGCCATTACACTCATATTGTCCTGAGCAAGAAAATCAAAACCCTTGCTGTTTTGCACTGGGTGAAGCCCCTGGCAATGGACAGGGGCCTTCATGGCTGTAGAGTTCCCCCCCCCCCCCCCCCGCCTGAGAACTTTACACTATACTTTTCCACAAAATGGGAACTTCATTCAATCTGACTTAACAAGTACTGTATCTGTAAAATTACATGAATGAGCACCCCCATGGGCAGGGTTTTACCCTGTATTTTTTGACAAAATGGAAGTTAATTGAATTTGGCTAGACTAGTATTAAATCTGTAACAGTACATGGACGAGAGCAAAAGTGCACTCCCCATGTTCATGAATCCTTTCAGGGAGGATTACTTTTTGGTGAATGATTTCGTGCAGGATTAAAGACCTGCTTGAAGAACTTATTGGATTTGAGGACCGCTTCCCAAGGCCAGAGGGCAGGGGTCCCAAAACCCATGAAGTCAACTCCAGCAGGACTTCTTAACCCCGTAGTGGATACTTTGTGACTATTCTGCCAGGTTTTTGAACATATTAAAAAGCAGCATATGCATCTGTTTTTTTCAGAGATTTTGTGATGCGCGTTCCAGCCTCCGCGTCAGGCATCAAGTGTCAGGCTGCCATGTGGCAGTTTTTGTGTGGTCGAAACAAGTCAAAGTGTTCATTATGCTTCATAATGTACATGTGGAAAACGTTAAAGTATCCATTACACAATGGAAGGCGTTGGGCACAGGCCATTCTTCCCAGTTCGGCTTTCCAAAAAAATTTAGGCTCGGCCCTTCAGGCCTTGCCTAATTTTTTTTGGAAATCCTTACCAAGCAGAATGGCCTGTGCTTGGCCCCTTCCATAGTACATAATTATGCGTAAATTTTTGTTCAGCCACAAAGGTGATAGGGTTGGCTGGCCATTTTTCACTTCTGGATATGTAAAACCAATCCTCAAGGTTATGGGAATTGGGGGCAGAATACGCTTGACACAAAAAGCCTATGGGCTTTATGAGCATAACCCATGGCGTTCGGGTGTAAAAGAGAAACTACTCTTTGGCGGAAAAGAAAATCTACGAAAATTGTGTCACAATCCTCTCAAAATTGAACTCGATTATTTTTTGTAGCAAAGCTCTCTCTCTCTCTCTCTCTCTCTCTCTCTCTCTCTCTCTCTCTCTCTCTCTCTCTCTCATGTGTCAAACTAGGAGGTCAAAATTTTTTTAACACAACTTTTCTCTTGGCATATCACTTTCTCTATTGGCTACATCTATTAACGCACCATTTGGGGTCTATCCAATTTTCAACTCTGAGAAGAAGAAATACCACAATATGCGGCAGTCATTCATATAAATATCATGTAGTAGACAAGTTCTGGAGTTGATCTATTTTTTTTATCATATTGTCTTATTTTCTCTCTAGCAAATGAGAACCTAGTAAGTGCTAAAATACAATCTATAGAGAATGTGGGATCTCACATGTTCCCTTCCTTGGATATGAACCAACCTCAGAAGCAGTGACGATATCTATGGATAAGTATGCAAATAATGAGATATATTGTAAATATACAAGTAAAAGTGAGAAGAAATTTCCAGTGCCATGCAATGCCCAATGCACAGAGCATGTAGTTAACTATCGAGGGCTCACACAACCTCAATTTTGTAAGTTAAGTAATTATATAAAAGTCAGACATCGCATAACGGTGCACTTGTAAATAGCTAAATACAAAGCGCCAATAGCTTAATACGCCTTGAAGCGTTATAAAGTAATAAGTAGCTAATTTTGATTAAGTGTGTCTCGAAGCACAATAGGAATTTATGTGGCACGACTCAAGTAGGAATTGTAAAAGCAAGCATTGTAAAGTCAAGTGACTTGCAAAATAAATAAAAGCAAGTTAATTTAGACTCTTAGGTTTTAGAAATGAGCCAATAAGTATGTGCCACTTCAACTCTTCTTTTGGAAACGTCTTCTTCTTCTGAAAAGATATGAAGTGCGTAAGACGATTGCTCGGACATAAAGCTTGACAATGTAATCTGATTGAGCAGTTTCCCAATCATATTGCTCACGTTGCTCGTGCAGCTTTCCTTGTTCATCATGTCCTCTAGTTCAAAACCGCAACTCCTTTTTCTTCCAATGAACACTAGCATTTGCTTGATATAGCCAGGGTCTTCTGATAAGGATGGAGTAGTTTCCCATTCCGACTAGTCAGATTACAATAAAATTCATGATAAATGGTATATCTTGGATATACACCGTGACTTCTTTCAGCTCGCCTACAGGCTTCCACCTTGTCGAGTCGGCCAGTTTAATCTTTTTTTGAGGAGGCTTGATATCAGTAAGTCCAAGTGCATGCGCCGTATCTTCCGTCATAATATTGATGCTTGACCCGGAGTCAATTGGTACTTTTTCTATTAAACACCCTGAGATAGAGACGTCAATCTCTGGCGCTCCCAGGTCTCCAAGGTCAATTGCAAGAAGGGATATCTCAGGTAGAGAAACCTTCTTCTTCCTCGTCTGTGATAGACTCTTTGGTGCTTCCTATAATGTATGTTGTCAAATAGCAGCTGCTTTAATGTGATATTCGGCCTCAAGGAGCCAATATCTGAAACAATGTCATATTGCTTCTTTGTCTGTAGCCTGAAGTCTACGACATCATTAGATAGTTTTGAACTTAGTGGAACTTCCTCCTCCTTTTTAAAAGTGACCTTCTTTTGAAGCGGGTTGGATTTAAGTTCTTCTTCGATTAGAGTTTTCGCTTCCTCAACAACATCCTTCTTAAACAGCTTGGCAGTGTTTCTGTCATAATCAAAGTCGTCCTTCAAGTCTTTTTGGGTAATAGACTTGTTCTTCAACTTCTTTGTCGGATGCTTCCGCTTATTCTTCCGAGTCTTAGCTAACTCTCTTTCGTTGGTTTGGGTGATTTTGAAGTTCTTTGAGTGGAAACTTTACAAACATCTTCCAAATCACTTGGCCAATTGGTATTAGCGATCAACAGAGTGCCTTCGTCGGAGCATTCAATTCTCTGTACGACTGCATCTTCCTGCTTCTTCTTTATCTCTGGTTTTGCACCTGGAGACTGGACATATTCGTACAACACCTTCGGCTTTTGAGGCTTTGGGCATTCTGTAGCTAGATGTCCTTCTCCTGAGCAATTTGAACATAACGGGACATAGCCGATTAGTCAGCGAGGCTCCAGGCAATCGGGTGAATAATGACCTTGCGCATCACAATTATAACAGTTGCCCACCAACTTCTTCAGCGGTAAATTGACTGGTGCATAAACAGTCTTCTGATTTGAACTCATTGTTTGAGCAGGTATGAAGTGCTTTGGTCCCCCCATTTTGGTTTGGGTTGCAACGCTGGTGCAGATGATCCTTGAACATAATGGCAATGCTCCTTCTGACCTGTTTCATAGACATACAAAACATCTCCATCTACACTCTCAACATATGAAACTTGTTTGACTTTACATTCATGGTTAGAGTGACCTGGACCTCCACATCTGGTACACCAGATATTCAGATCAGAAGAAGGTGATTTCTGCCACTTATCCAATACTTCGGATATCTGTACTTTTAAATCTTGCATTTGCTTTGATAGATCTGAAATATTATTCTTCCAAACCTTGTCGGTCTTTGGAGATGGTTTTTCGGAAGGCTTGGACTTCTTTTTAGTCTTTTTCTCCTTCCGGTGATTCTTATCATCTTCGGAAGAATTTGAACTCTCTATGTCGGAATCAACGCTGGAACTTGATGACTCCAAACTATCGAATGAGTCTTCTTCCGAGCTTGAATCAGCAGATAAAGTTGATGACTTCTTCTTTGTCTTCTTGTTGGAACGTCGCTTCTGAGCAATCTTGGACGTTTTGTGATTCTCCGCTGTTGCAATAACTTCATCCATGGTATTCATGGGTCCTTGTTGGTAGTACCTATCAATCTTACTTCGCAGCCTTGCAAGGTACCATTCTATCTGCATTGCAACAGGATAAACACCCACCAATTTTCCAATTAAGTTTTTTACCTTTCGGGTGTACCTTCTCAGTGACTCCTTCTCTTTCTTTTGAACAGAGTTCAGTCGTGCAAGCACTCGGGTAGAGTAACCAATCTCATGGAACTAGGTGAGAAAGGCTTCTCTCAGCAGGTCCCAAGTGTTAACGGCTGCACAATCTATTTGACTATACCAAATTCGGGCTTGTTTATGTAGCAGACCAGGGAATATGCATTATTTGTCTACATTCATTCTCTCATTATTGGAAACAACAATGGATTCAAATTGGGAGATATAACTATCAACATCATCTAAAGAAGTTTCCTTGAAGTAATCATACTTGATTTTTGAATTGGAACTAAATCGTGTTTGAGGGTCCATTTCCGGTTCAGGATTGAGATCAGGATCAGGATTTGGATTTGGATCTGGATCAAGATTTGATTTAGGATCAGGATCTGAATTTGGATTTGGATCTGGATCAAGATCTAGATTACCAACAGTCTCAAGAAGTTCGGGTTCAGGTTCTGTTTCGGGTTTATCAAGTAAGTTATTGAAATAAACTTTGGCTTCCTGATAAGTGGTAAAAGGAGGTGAGCCGCGCAGAAAGGATTGTTGAAGTCTTTTGAAAAAATTCTCACGAAGGCTTTTGTATCTTTCCAAACGATCAGTTCTAGAACTGCTTGAACTGCTTCTTGCAGTTGACAGTCATCTTTAACTGACAAACATCTAAATCTAACAGATTAGCAATCCCCAACAATGGTGCCAAAAATAAGCATATGTTGTGTTATACTTATCTTAATTGTAAGGATATGTAGTATAAAAGAATGTCGTTCCCCAAAGAGACTACTTTATATTGTGATTTTAGATGTTTTTAACTCATTTATTGTTCTTGGATTAAAAGCTGGTTGTCAATGGACATTTAGAAGTATCGGCGACCAGTATCACCATATACACTTTCTAGAGAAACAGTCGTATTTGGTAACTCCCATGCATTTGTCGGCTTCTTCGCAAAGACAAAGTGTCAGAAGTGTACGAATAGCACATTTCGGAAAGTGTCGTATTTCTTGGAAAATTAAAATGGCAGAAATGCACGAAAAGCAGTAGCCACTAGTTTCGGTGGTGTCGCATTTCTCGCACGCGTAAACAACAGCCTTGTGAAAAATAGCGCATATCGACACATGTGTCAAATTCTTCGCAAAGAAAAATGGTAAGCTTGCAAAAAATGGCAAGTACATTTAAAATATTTTGGCTTTATCCGAAAAAATACACATTTCAGGACATGGCGCATTTTTCAGAAACCGAAAATACCCACAATGTCGCACTCTTCGCAAAATGCTTTTAGTCATTTCGGGTTACTGTAGTCGCAACATTTATGTTTTGGTGTTGGTGGATCCTATAGGTCAAAAGATTCAATCTTCGCATTCCTCGCAAAACTCGCAAAGTGAACTTGTTTATTTTGCTCAAAAATTGAATTAATCATAATATCGCTTCACCCTTGATCCATTTACTCTGGTATCAAGCAAATTACCTTGGAAATCGGCTAACTTTAGAGATTCATTGTTAAAAACTTGAATCACCTTATAGCGTCCCATCCATCTAGTATGTAATTTCCCTAGAAACAACATATGTCTGTTATTATATAACAGAACATAATCTCTATGTTTAATTTTGATCTTTCGAATAGATTGTTCAAAATATTCTTTTCTTTTGCTCTGAACTCTTTCGGTTTCAATCAAAGTTAAGTTCGTCCATCCGCTCCTCATTGATAATTTGGAACGTTTGCACCTCAAACTCAATTGGTAATATGGGATGCATTCCATATACAAGATAATATGGTGTTTGCTTCGTAGTGATTTTTTCAGCAGTTCGATATGCCCATAAAATTGATGGAAATTTTTTATCCCAATCGAAAGAATGTGTTTTTGTAATTTTGTTCAGAATTTTGCACAATATTCTATTGGCACTCTCCGTAGGTCCATTTGCTTTCGGGTTATATGGTGTGGTTTGTCTATGGGTGATGGAGAAATATGATAGTAATGCTTCGATGGTTTGATTAAGAAAATGAGTTCCTCTATCACTAACTAGTTCTAAGGGACAACCATAACGAGTAATAATATTTTGAAATAAAAACTTTGCTACCGTTTTAGCATAATTTTTAGCAGTGGCTTCGGCTTCTACGATTTTGGTGGCATAGTCGGTAGAAACAAGTATGTAATGTCTTCTAGTTTTGCAAATTGTGGGTTTAATGGGTCAGACGAAGTCGATTTTCCATTTTTCGAAAGGTGCTAGAGGTGTAATGGGTGTGAGTGGCCAATGAGTTGCAAAGCTGGGTTTCCCCATCCTTTGACATGCGTCACATTTTTGAATGAAAGATCGAACATCTTTTTAAATAGTGGGCTACCAATATCTAGCGTTTAAAATTTTCTTAGCAATATTTTGGGTGCATAATGTCCACCTGAATCTTCTTCATGTAATGCACGGATCACAGTAGTGATATTAAAGAACTTTGCTAGCCTAAATTTTTCTTATCGATCTATCTATCTATCACAAAGCTATCTGAATCAAACCCAAAGCACACCAAAGTAGACACCAAATATCCTCTTTATTGTTTTCTCTTCAAAGTACATATCAAGTTACAAGCCTAAACACATAAGAGCATTGCTACTAAGTCTCCTCCCATCCACCTTCTGCATAGACTATGGTCTAAACTTAAAATAACATCAAGTCCATCACTTCTATCTTGTTGGTCAACTTAGTTATGGACAATGGATTGCTTTGAGCTCCTTTGAATCGCAATTTTGGAATAATCATCAACCTTCCACTAATACAAAATGAATCACTTGAAATTAGCTTGGAATATGAATAAAAATATTTCTCATACCATGTAAGAGTTTTATGCACTAAGTACTTCACTAAGTGTTGAGGTCCAATGGATCTCTAACCATGAAACTTATGATGCAAAGAAACTAGGGGTTATGCTACCAAACATCAACACATCAAGATCTAATTTCCAATAATGGTGGGCTCTAGGCAATGACGAAGGCTATCGTCTGGTCCTAGTATATATAAAATCTTATCCATAAGGGTATGTGGTCCAACTTTTGCTAAGAAAATTGTTTTTTGTTGTTTATTAAAGTTATCCGAGTATATCTGATCTTGTAAAAAATTATAATATCTGTATAAATAGATAATTCTGCCTGGATATGCATTATATGCTCATCCAAAAATTCGTCTGAGATGGGTTCTAATTGGTCTTTGGTTTGAAGGCATGAAATATAGTCAACGTTCTGATAGTCTTTTCCTCTCCTTAATCCTACTTGATAATCAAACTCGTCTAACAATAAAACCCAACGAGCCATTCTCTTGGAGAGATCGGGGTTTGTTTACCAAGTGCTTAAGTGCATAATGATCTATGTGAAAGACGAAGGGATATCCTAAAAGATAATGCCTAAGTTTCTAAACAGAATAGATCATTTCTAAAACCTCCCGCTCTGTAGCGGAATAGTTCTTTTCTGAAGCTGCTAATTGTCTACCAGCATAATAGATAGGATAATCTCTATTCTGCTTATCTTTCTGACTAAGAACTACACCTATTGCAAATGATGAAGTATCTACATAGACATGGAACTTCTTTGTCCATTCTAGGCGTCTTACTCCAGTTGCTTCAGCTAAAGACTGTTTTAATTTCTCAAAAACTTCTTGATGATCACTTGACCAATGAAATTCTGTAGTATTTTTTAATAATCCTGTAAGTGGTGTAACTATAATAGCATAATCGTTGATTATCCTTCTATAATATCCTACGTGACCTAAGAATCCTCTAATCTCTCTTATATTGGTTGGTTCTAGTTATTCTAAGATCATTTTAATTTTCTCAATATCGGCTTGTATACCGTCTTTTGAGATTTTATGTCCTATTAGAATACCTTCTCTCATTCCAAAATAACACTTGGAAGGATGCAATTTAAGTGATGTCTCCTGGCATCTTCTTAGAGTTTTCTTTAATAATTCTAAATGGTCCTTAGTAGATGAATAAACACAAAAGTCATCTATGAAAATTTCTAAGAATTTTCTCAAATTTTTTTGAAATATATTGGTCATCATACGTTGAAACGTAGCAGGTGCATTACATAGACCAAAGGGCATACGTGTATAAGCATATGTCCCCCAGTCTGTGGTGAAAGTGGGTTTAGATCTATCGACCTCTCTAATGAAAACTTGGTTGTAACCTGAGAAACCATCTAGGAAACTGTAGCGCTCATGTCCTACTACTTGATCTAAGATGATATCCATATATGGCAATGGGTGATAGTCCTTTGTAGTGGCTGCATTTAATTTCCTAAAATCTTGACATGGCTGCATTTAATTTTCTAAAATCTTGACATACTCTAATTTTTCATGTCTTTTTCTTAGGTACTATGACTATCAATGATATCCATTTAGATAGGATATATTATTCCTACTTTGAGGCATCTATCTAATTCATTTTTTACCAATAATGAGTATTTTGGGTTTAATCTATATTGTCTTTGCACCCATGATTAAATCTATCGTATGCTCTCCCCATTCAACATGTATTCCAGTCAGATCATTCATCGAGCATGCAAATACATTTTGAGACTTTTGTAGAAGTTATATATACTCTTCCTGTTCTTGGTCAAACTGATGTTTGCAGAAATTCAAGGTTCTATCTTTACCAATTTCTATAGCTACGTAGTCATCTTTATATATCATACCTTATGTCAGAATCGCTCTGGTTTCACCCAAGACTTCCCTTGATTCTGATATCAAAGGCTCTTTTTTCATCTTCCTAATCCACTTCATAACATACTATGAAATTTACTTGAGAGTCAATAGGTTTCTCTACTTCCTCATTCCATCTTATGAAATGACCTCCTAATGGGTTGACCTTTTGTATACTTGGGAAAAATATTTCCTTTGTAGCCGAATTTATAATGGCATCAACCTAATATAACCATGGCCTAACAAACAATATCGAATACGGTGGCGTATCTACTGTGTGTTTATAACAAAGAAATTCGTAATGGTTTCTTTTTCTATGATTACACTAGTATGTCTCAACTCCCCTACTGGAGTACAGTGAGATGCATCAGCTAAATGTATGTCATGATGGCCAGTGGGCTGTGGATCTGATCTCCTAATCCCAATTCTTTGACCATGTTTTTGGTTATCAAATTTATACTTGCTTCTTAATAAAATTGCCTCTTATAGTGATAATTTCTCACACTCCCTCTTCAACTAATTTTAGCATAGTTTTAACCATACTACTTTGATCCAACTTTATAATGATCTCCATCCTAAGTATATACCTCCTTCATAATTTTTTAAAGTAGCTTCCATAATTGATATAAAGAATAATGTCCACATTGGATGCTTCACTATTTCTTACATCAATTTTACATCTCAAGATGTGACTAGAACATGAACAACCAAATAGAATGTAAACGCAATGATTCCTCCATGCTTCCAACTTTGAACTCTCTGGAAAATAACAGCAATCAAACAATAAATGTGAGTAATCAACCAATGCTTGCATGTCTCCTCCATCTTTGCCCTTTCTTGATATGTCTCCATCATAAAACTCCATGAATGAGCCTCCATCTCCATCTTTCCACAAGATATCATCAACACTTGATGACTTGAACATGAATGAGTGACATAATGAACCTTAATTAGCTTTATTTCCATCAGCAAAACCATCCAAGAATGCTAGTACAACTCCAACATCAAAATGATGCAAAACAATATAGCTTGTTTCACCAGATCTTGACAATTTGCACACATTCACATGAAATTGCTCAAACATGAGATAGAAGAAGTAAAGTAAACTTGAAAAACACTTCCTTGATGCTCCCTTGACCTTACTTGAGTCTTCAAACACCTGCAAAAATAGATCCAAAACATCTTTGCCAATTGACTTCCCTTTGATGCTCTTGTCTAGCTCCAAATTGCCACCTTTTATTTTGTGTTCTTGAAGCCCTTTGATATCAGCCTCTTGATCTTCCACTTGACCATCAAATTGATTGACTAATACATCTTTTCCAGATCCATTAGTTGCATCCATTCCATGGAAACCACCATCCACTTGCATAGTGTCCTCTCTACACAAGAAGATTCACCAAAATATGCGAGAAATGCACAATGAGTCACTTAGACTTGCTGACCCTTCTCATCATAAGCGAGCCTTGAAGGTTTTTGCCTTTTCCTTGATGTCCTCCGTGGCTTTTGATTTGATGAAGGACCTTCATCATCAACATCCAAAGTACCATCATCCATGTCATCAACATCAAGATTGCTAGATCCAACCACAACATCACCACTTGAAGAAACCTTTGAAATATTTGTCTCATAAAAAATGACATCTCTTCCAATGACCACTTTATTAGTAGAACGAATGTAAACCTTGTAAGCTTTGCTCACCTCACTATATCCAAGAAATATACCTTTCCTTGAAGATGGATCTTCCTTTGTCCTATCATCAAGAGTTATGTTGATATAGCAAGTACATCCAAAAGTTTTAAAGAACTTGACACTCGGCCTTCTACCAAACAATACCTCAAAAGGGGTTTTTCCATACAATATAGCACTCAGCCACCTATTGCATAGAAAGCTAGCACACAATAAATATTGATCCCAAAATGGTTTAGGAAGGTTTTCACCTAACCTCATGGCTTTTGCACCTTCACACAAGGTTTCTTCCTCCTGGCCACTCCATTTTGTTGTGGTGTCCTTGGGCTTGTGTACTCTCTCTTGATCCCATGCTCATCACAAAACGCTTTAAACTTGGTAGAAATATACTCACCACCATTGTCACTCCTCAAGTACTTGATTTTGGTAGAGAATTGGAACTCCCTTGCAATCTTGAACTTGACAAAGACATCATACACTTCATCCTTGCTCTTTAGTAGATATACCCAAAAAAATCTAGTAAAATCATCAATAAAGGTTACATACATCTTAGTACCTCCATTTCTTAACACCATGAATATCCGAATGCACAACTTGAAAAGGCATAATAGATCTATGTGGTAGCCTAGTCGTTATAGATTTCCACTAAAATGGTTAAAATTAGTATAAACGTTATATCGTTTCTCCAGAGAGAGTTAAATCTCCTCTTTTGGATGCCAAGTGATGGATAATGGAAGAGGTAAGGTGTTTAATATTCAGAGCTGAATACTGTGAGAGATTTCAACTAGTTTAGTCTACTTTAGTCATATTTTGGTAAATTGTCAATAAGAGGCCAAAACTCATTTTAGACTTAGAGATAAACTTTTTGAAGTTATATTAGTTCAAAATACATTCAATAAACACTTTTTCAAAGTGTGGAAAAGTTGGTAGTCGATTTTGAGAGAGATTCAAATTTGAACTTTGGGTACATTGAATCTAGACCCAAAAATAGTAGGGTTTACATTTTGGAGGGAAAGCCAAGTGGCCAAATAGGGTTTGGACACTCTATAAAAGGATGTAACTCGTAAAGAGACACATCTTCTCTCTTCTCTCTCTCATTTCATCGTTATACATGGTCCTCTTTGGGTTTTACTACTCATTGGTGCACTCTCATGATGATATCTTGCAATCTTGTGTGTAGAATGCTCATATTTTGCTATTTTTGGTTCCACACGTGTGAAATAGAGTAGGGTACTATAATTGTACGGACATAAAACATATTTTATTTTTTGGTTCATGTTTGATCAGTATCTCTTAGAGTTTGCATCTCATTTTGTATGTAGATGCTGTTTTTTCTACATTGGCAGGATTGTTGGTTTGCTCCTTATTGTAGCCAAAGATTGGGGACATGGATTGGATCTTGAATGATCTGAAATCCTTCACATGGTATCAGAGCTTTTGTGTTTCAGGTTATGAAAGGATCAGCCATCTTTATCAAGGATTTGGAGGAGTTACCAATGCTAGAGCATGCTAGATTGATCTCTACTCAAAAATCAGCATTTTTGCATGTGTAGAATTGATCTTTTGTAGGTCAAAACTCAATATAAGGTTATATACTTGATCAATTCCAATTTCACACTTGGATTATTGGATTTAGATGATTTTTGGTGCATTAGGAAGGTCTCGTTGAAGGCTACAAGAAGATATATCAAGTTTCTAAAAATTGCATGTAGAATTTGAGATATTCAATTTTTTGTGATTTTGTCAAAATCCTGATTTTATTGGATCTCTAGTTTTTGAGGTTACTGAACTTCATTTTGGTGTGTTTCAATCTTAGTAAGTGGCAAGAATCATTAGATTGAGGATAGATCATAGGTTGATTAAGATTTCACTATTCTATGTGTTGATTTTCTAGTTAGAAGTGCTAGAAGAGATTTGAGAGGTTCCATATCTTTGTGATTTCTTCTTGAGTTCATTTTTTGACATTCAAGAGAGTGCTTTGTGCATTGGAACAGGTTGAAAGAGAAGATTAGGTCATTGCAACATGGCTACAAGTGGTGGATTTATTTTGGAGAGCAATGATGGGCTTACCTCAATCAACTATTCTACTTGGAAGGTGAGGATGGAGTCCTTATTGGAGATGAATGAGTTGATGGATATTGTTGTAGGTTTGGAGGAGAGACCAGCAACTCAACAAGATCAAGTGAGATATGACAAGAGAGCAAATAAAGCTCTACACATGATTAAGATGAATGTTACCAATGAACTTCTCAAGGAAGTTGGTAAGTGCACATCATCTTTGGAGTCTTGGGAAGCTTTGAAGAAGCTTTATGAATCCAAGTCTACATCAAGAGTGCTTACTCTTAGGAGGCAAATCTTTCAAAGTTTGCAAAAGAAGGAAGAGAGTACTCATGCTTTTGTTTTGAGGGTTAAAGTATTCAATGATGAGTTTGCATGTATTGATGAAAGCATTAAGGAGAATTTGTTCAAGTTATACTTAATGGCTTGTTGGATGATCATGCTAATCTTGTTCAAAGTTTTGCTATTCAAAAGACTTTGCCAAGTATTGTGGATTTGCAAGAGATCTTGGTGAATGAGGAGTATAGGCTTCAATCAAGAGGAGGTGGATCTACATCGACATCTCATTATGAAGAGGATGCTATGTTCATCAAAGGCAAGTTCAAGGGCAAAGGCAAAGGCAAGTGGTCTAAAGGGCAAGATCAAGGTGAGACTTCTTCTTTTGGCAAAAAGAAAGATAAGTCTAAGTTGAAATGCTTTTATTGTGGAATCAAAGGGCATTTTGCAAATGAATGATGTGTTCTTCAAGTCCAATATCAAGGGAAGGTGACAAAGATTCATGGTGGATTAATAGTGGAGCTAGTTCACACATGACTAGTCACAAGGAGTTCTTTACTTCTTTGGCCACTTATGATGGAGCAAAGAAAGCAATTCACATGGCCAATGGTGGTGAGTGTGTGATTGAAGGTATTGGTTCAATTCCTATTTGTCTCTCTACTAATAGGAAAACAAGACTTGATGGTGTTCTTTACATTTTCTCACTTTCAAAGAATTTGTTAAGTGTTGGTCAAATGATAGAGAAAGGATACATGGTAAAGTTTGGTGGTGATGCTTGTTTCATTACAAAGGAAGAAACCTTGGTTGCTAGGGGCAATAGACAAGGTAGACTTTTTGAGCTTGATGCTTTTGTTATGGCTAAGAAAAAGGATGGAATGGAAAAGGAGATTGGTTCAACTTTCCAAAGTTACCTTTTAGCATCAATAAGATTGGTGGATCTTATGCAAAGTCTAAAAAGCTTCCTTATGCTAGATCTAGGTTGAGATCTAATATGCTTCTTGGAGATGTTCATCTTTGTGCTAACTTGGATAGGCTTGAGGATAATGATGGTGTTTCAATGGTTCTTCATGGCAAGTGCAAGCATGCAAAAGGTAAGGAAAGAGCTAACTTCATCAATGGAGGTGAAGGTTCTTCCTTGGAAAAGATTGTTGCTAATGATTTCTTTGATCATATGGAAAAAGATGTTGCTAGGTGCATGCATGAAGGAGATGGTTCTTCTACATTCTTTTGTGATGAGTCCAAGAAAGTCATTTTTGCAGCAAGTGGAGTCACATGTCTTCATAAAGAGAGTAGATTAAATGGTTCTATCAAGAGACTTGGTGAGGGAGATTGTCACAAGTCACGGAGAAGAGAAGTATGTGAAGAGATCAAAGTAGGATGTACTTTGAATGATGTCATTGTGAATGATAGTGAGGAGGAATTATTATCATATGATTCATTACCTAAAACATTGAGTAGAAGTTCTTGTTTTAAAAAAGAGAGTACTTCAATCATCCTTATGTTGAAGGTACTAATCATGTTTTTCATGGCTTCTAATGTTTTTGAGGTTTCTACTTCTTATGATGCAATCATTAAGATGGATTCTTATAAAGGAAAGAGCAAAGGAATATTGATTCTTGGGAAGATCCAAGGCATGGATCTCACATCTCTTCATCAACTCAAAGGATTCTATGATTGTGAATTGATCACTCATGATCGAGATGGCAAAAGATTGGTTGGAGAAGACTACATGGAGCAAATCGAGAGGCAATTTCTTCAAGACAAGGGAGATCTCATTGGTGAGCTTATTGAGGTTTTGTATGGATCTCAAGAAGGCTGGATTTATTAGGTTTGATACTCATATTCACCTACTCTACTTCATGTTGGATTCAAAGTTTGGAATCTATCTTTTGATTTAGGATGGTGACACTAACCTTTGTGGAAATTCAAGATCAAGCATTCATATGATCTTGTTGGATCTAGATCATATGTTTGAGAGGGAGTATTTCCAGAGGTTCAGGTCTGAATATATTCATATCTTTGATGATTAAGAGAAAGGTAAGCAAATGGAAGTGACACATTTTGCTTTACTCACATGTTTTGGAGAATTTTCTTGTGTAGATGATGCTATGCAAGTGGATATTTGTTCTCATGGTTTTCATACTGGAAAAGCAAGTAATGGATCTAGAAAACAAAGTTTGTTTAATGACTTTGATGGTCAAGAGGAAGATCAAGAGGTTGGTCTCAAAGGGCTTCAACAACACAAAAGGAAAGGTGGCAATTTGGAGCTAGTCAAGAGCATCAAAAGAAGGTTATTTGGCAAAGATGTTATGGATCTGTTTTTGCAGCTTATTGAAGACTCAAGTAAGGTCAAAGGACCAGCAAGGAAGTGTTGTTCAAGTTTACTTTACTTGTTCTATCTCATGTTTGAGCTATTTCATGTCGATGTGTGCAAATTGTTAAGATATGGACAAACTAGCTACATTGTCTTGCAATATCTTATTGTTGGAGTTGTACTAGCATTCTTGACTGGTTTTGTTGATGGAAATGAAGCTATTGGAGGTTCATTATGTCACTCATTCATGGACAACTCATCAAGTGTTGATGATATCTTGCGGCAAGATGGATATGGAGGCTCATTCATGGAGTTTTATGGTGGAGACATATAAAGAAAGGACAAAGTTGGAGGAGACAAGCAAGCAAATGGTGATCACTCACATTTATTGTTTGGTTGCTGTAATTTTTAGAGAGTTCAAAGTTTGAAACATGGAGGAATCATTTCATTCACATTCTATTTGGTTCTTCATGTTCTAGTTATATCTTGATGTGTAAAATTGATGTAAGAAATAGAGAAGCATCCAATTTGGACACTATATCAATTATGAAAGATACTTTAGAACCTTAAAAAGGAGATCTATACTTAGGATGGAGATCATTCTAAATTTGGATCAAAGTTCTATTGTCAAAACTATGCCAAAACTGGTTGAAGAGGGAGTGTGAGAGATTTCAACTAGTTTAGTCTAGTTTAGTCATATTTTGGTAAATTGTCAATAAGAGGCCAAAACTCATTTCAGACTTAGAGATAAACTTTTTGAAGTTATATTAGTTTAAAATACATTCAATAAACACTTTTTCAAAGTGTGGGAAAGTTGGTAGTCGAGTTTGAGAGAGATTCAAATTTGAACTTTGGGTACATTGAATCTAGACCCAAAAATAGTAGGGTTTACATTTTGGAGAGAAAGCCAAGTGGCCAAATAGGGTTTGGACACTCTATAAAAGGATGTAACTCGTGGAGAGACACATATTCTCTCTTCTATCTCTCATTTCATCATTATACATGGTTCTCTTTGGGTTCTACTACTCATTGGTGCACTCTCATGATGATATCTTGCAATCTTGTGTGTAGAATGCTCATATTTTGCTATTTTTGTTTCCACTCGTGTGAAATACAGTAGGGTACTATAATTGTATGAACAACAAACATATTTTATGTTTTGGTTCATGTTTGATCAGTATCTCTTAGAGTTTGCATTTCATTTTGTATGTAGATGCTGATTTTTCTACATTGGCAGGATTGTTGGTTTGCTCCTTATTGTCACCAAAGATCAGGGACATGGATTGGATCTTGAATGATCTGAAATCCTTCACAAATATTACAATGGAAAGGCTGGTTATACAAAGATATCGGTTTAAACTGGCATCCAGTAACACCAATGTGAAACAATTTGGTCAAGGTCTCAAAATAAAGTTGGTACTTTATCTTTTAGACAACCAGGATAAACAGTAAGCAACTTTTTTGTCAGAGACAAGCATACAGATTCCACAAGGAAGAATCAAATAGGCAATTAACCCCTCTCAATGTATACAAAGAATTAGTTCTTTCTCACTGGTTAGCAAACAACCCAGAGCAACAGAAAAGTTCTTTATCAGCGTAACATATACTCATTCAAAAAGTGAAAGTCAAGTTCTGGTTATGCGAATGCTTAAAAACTTCGGATTTTTCACACGTGCTGCTACTGTAGGCCGTACAGCTCTAAAATCAGAGAAAAATATACATGAATAAGTGATGATGAGAGTGGATCTAGTTAGCTCAAAATCGTAAGAGGCAAAATTTCACCAACAATGATGAGAAGTCATTCCATTTGACAAAGCAATGATTAGATGTGTATTCTCCTATCAAGCTCTGATACCATGAGAACTTTTCACACGTGTGAACCAGCTGCAGATGCACATAAAACACGGGCTATGTTGAGCCTTATCCACACCATTCACATACAGATTGGTAGTAATCCAATTACGCTCATCCATGGCATTTGTAAGTTTGTTATTCATTATACTTTTTCCATGCAACCACTTGGTATTTTTCAAAAACTTTGTTACAGCATCTTTGCAAATCAAGGCATGTTCCATAATAGTCTCATGATCAATATTTTGATAGGTAGGTAAAAAACTTGCCAACTCAAACCATCCACGATAAAGTTCTAAAGCTCCCTCATTTATATTAGACTGGCGCAACGGGATGTGATTAATGTGATGCCACGAAAATGCTAAATATTGAATATCAACATAAATATGACATGATATACTCGAAAATGAAGATATGAGCTGGATTAGTATAAATCATGAAGAGGGTTAGTCATTTTTTAGGAATATATCTCCTAAGTACTTGCCTTGTAATTAAGGGCAAGACCTTTTAAAGGAAAAGACATTGTCTTGGACAACCTTTACTAGGTTGTCCATACGAAATGACTAGATATGAAAAGACATGATAAACTAGAGTAACTTTAACTCATAGTTAAGTATACCTCTTATGGTATAGGTGAACGTATTTTCAGTCTAATCGTTAGCTAGACCCTTTCGCGAGAGCGACGCACCTGTTGTTTTAGAGGTGTGTTTGTTCGTCCCGTAGAACATATATTGATCTCACACTTCAGTCTCGATCATCAAGAGAGAAGAGTTTATGCTTATGTAAGAGATTGAAGAAGTGAATAGAGTTCTGTGAGTTATTCTCTCTTATCTTTGTTCTCCGCACTGCTGAGTGTGAGTGATCTGGAGTTTGCTAAACAATCTCTAACGCATTTCATGAATTTCTCTCTAATCAGACAGACGCTCTAGTGCACTATAGTCGTTTGTTGTGTTTCCGTAAAGCATGCTCTAAAGAACTGTCTTTAAACCATCTTATTCGTCTGTCGCGAATACTTTCTTTTTGGCACTCGAATAACAACTATCTTTGGTACAGTCTGGCACGATCATTGAATAAATTTGTATGTATACATATGAGATGATAGTCCCTATCTGAAGAATTAAGTCTCTGATCTGTCTTCCTGATTGGCATTGACATAAGTTTCTAACGTATTCTAAAACTCTTTCTGTTCTTTAACCATTAAGTTGGACTTTAGTTGTTGAGAACTTCTGTCTAGAAACGAATAGTTCGCGAACGCGATTAATTAATTGTCTGCACAGTTGCGAATACATCGAACAATTCTCGATTCTATGTTGGCACCTTAATCAGCCAGAGTGTAGTATCGCTGTACTACTCTGATAACATCTCATCTGTAGAATGCGCTTCATCCAATTCAATAGAGGCCAGATTGTTGTTCTGAATATATTAACACTACCCATCCCAAACATAAGTAATATAGGTTACTTTTTAATGTCTGTCGACAACCAGAATAACACTCGAAACCACTTGTCATAATTGTACCAAAAACATAACTTTCTAACGTTGTCCTCTGTGGGAACGACATTATTTACAATAAAATCTATATTAACCCTGTTGGTATAGTACGACATATACCAATTTTTGGTGCCGTTGTCGGGGCTAGTTTAGGAAAGTTATATTTATCTGACAAATCCATTTCCATCTCTAGTGTATGTCAGATAGAGAATCCAGATTAGAACGATACCGTAAGCTTAGAGAGGAATTTTTACGAAGACAAAGTGAGAACACTAGTCGAAGAAATCTAGATGAAATCACTGCCCAGTTACTTGAACTCCTAATTAGCTTCGGTATGGAGGGTCATGCTGCACGTTTCACTTCTATCTCCAAAATTAAATACATTATTTTAAAGAGACCTCTTCCGATGATGCAGATAGCTATGTCTCACAATTCGAGTCAATCGCTAATGCGAATAACGATGAAACTAACGTAGACAAACTCGAATTTTCTCTGGTCTGCTAAGAAAGCAGGCGCACATATGGTACAGTCAAGTTGAACCAGGCCGTGTAAGAACCCGGTACTTGCTGAAAGATGCGTTTTTGAACCAGTTCAGAGATATTGGTTACAAATCTAGAATTCTTGGACGTCTGAACAATGTTCAGAAGAAGAGTAAAGAATCCCTTCGCAAATATACATGTAAGATTAAAAATCTCATAGGAAAACTAACTGGTGTATATCCCGTAGATATGCAGATCGAATGGTTTTTGGCTAGTTTACCACCAAAGATTGATCGGTATTGCAGACAAGGGGACATGACCTCCTTAGCAGCAGTAATAGCTAGTGCCAAAAATTTCGAGACCTCGAAATTAGCACGAAAGCGACGATCGACGTAGAAATCTCGAAAGTCGAAGACTGATTCTAGTGACAGCAATGAAGATTCAGATTCAGATTCATGTACTAGTTCTTCAAGCTCGAAATCTGAAAGCAGCGATTCATCAGAATCAGAAGCTAACAAATGAGAGAGAAAGAATAAACGACGAATTAAATGAAAGGACGACACGAAAGTTGTCGAGGATAAGTCGTCAACTTCTAAAGTTGAAAAGCTTTGGAAGAGTAATATGGCTAAACTTAATAGAAAGTTTAATGGCTTGAAAGTGCAGATCTCTGAAGTTGCAGATAAAAGACCAAAAGCGTCTTCTTCCAACTCAAGAATGTGGTGTACGAAATGTGGAAGTTCTGGACACACTAAGAAAAACTACACTACTGTGAATGTCAAATACATTGAAGATCCTGTCCAGGAGGTACTTTTTATTTTTCAAAATGATGCGACTACTAACTATGTACAGGGTACTACAACATAAGCCAGCAGGACAGACCCAAGTTCGCACCAAGAAGGCATAATCCTCCTGAATTTGTTGGACCAGCAAAGTCTCAAACTACGATTAAACCAGTTTCGGGCAACTGCTACAACTGTGGAGAGTCAGGACATTTTTCTCCTGACTGTCCTCAACCGTGAAAACCGATTGGTTATGTACCATTATGTTCGAATTGCACAGAGCTTGGCTACAAGTATCCTGATTGCCCTCAGTCGCAGAAGTCGCGACCCAAATATCAGTATGTAGCAACACCAGCTGCTGCAGACTTGAAAGCGAAAGCTGCGACTGATGTTGTTGTGCAGAGAATTGACTTTATTGAAGGAAACTGGCAAAGACAGATCAGTCCTGGCCAAGTGATGTGGAGAAATTATTCAAAGTCACAACGAGAAGCAAAAGCTCCTCGAAACCTGATCAGAAATCTTCAACAAAGCGCAGAAAATCCTCGAAGAATAAATCCTCTAGCAAAACAACGAACAAATTTATGACTAAGGAAGATCTCAAAGATGACCCTGACTATGACCGCAATGCTGCGAAGTTATTTGCAAAAGATATCTCGGCAGAAGCAAAGGACATCATCAACACTGAACTTCAGACAGCTGCTGCAGAAAAGGTGGTCACTTTCGAGGAAGAGGACGAAGAAATCGCGAAGACGAAATTGTCTAGTGTTGTTATCGATAAACCAACCTCGAAATCAAAGACGAAAGAATATGACATCGTGACTGACTTCGTCCGAACATTACTTTTGAACAGCTGTTGGCAGATAACACTTATTACAGAAAGCAACTGAAAGGTCTTTCTGTGCCCAAAAAGAAGAAAAAAGTTTCTCTACCAGATGCTGGTGTTCTGTCTATCGATTTAGGTGATCTCGGTGCACCTGAGATTGATATTACCATTTCGGGATGCCTGATCGAAAAAGTGCCAATTGACTCTGGTTTCAGTGTAAATATAATAACAGAAGACACAGCTCATGCTCTGGAGCTACGCAAGTGTACATTGGAAATCCAGAGAGTTGAGATTTCAAACTGGTAAGAATCTGGTAAAATGATACCTTCTGTCATACTGGCCTTGGTACGGCCATGAATTTCACGCATGGTTGACTCCACAGATGTTTTCTTGTCGTCAACATGGTTCTTGTTACCAAATTTGTGTTCAGATTCGTCACTCGAATCGTTAGACTCTTTCGAGTTCGTGTCTACAACGTTAATTTCTTCATACAAAACATCCGCTTCAGCGTCGCAGGCATCAAAGAATTCTTCGTCATCAGCATTCTCATAACATCAAAGTACTGCACTTCAATATCAGATCCATTGGAAAAAATATTCAAGGCATACGAAGATTCTTCTGATGTAAAGCTGGTGTCGGACAAAGGAGTTTCACCTTCATAATTGTCACGACTCCAGTTTATGATTTGTTCTGCTGGCTTACCTCAGTACCGTCTCAATCCTAAGTACTCTCTATCCTTCTTATGCAGCCTGCGGTCTTGCCATGCCTTACGTCGCACCCTCTCTGTTGTCAATGCGTGAACTGCTAACAATTGCGTTTCACATAACCTATGCAAGGCTTTATGTCAAAGATGCAACTATTTACTATCATTCAATCTCTCTCAAACAATGATATGTTCTCCATGCAGGTATAGTTATTTATAGCAGCCAATATTTCATTTGGCCACTTGCCCCAAGTATGTCCTAAAATGGCAATTTCTAGGTGCTTAACATTTTTCAAAGTACACACTCTTGTGCAAATTCCAGTAATAAATGGTATACTCCACCTGGATGTGTTGACCATCATTGGTAACATTTCATGTGACGGAGCTTTTGAACAAATTCCAGACTTTCATGAAGTTGTAAAGTCACTTGCTTATTTTAACGTAATGGATACCTGTTGCATATTATGCCCATTTTCAAATAAATTAAAAAGCAGAAAATGCATGCATTTTTTTCAAAGGCAGATTCTGCTTCTTTTTTTTGCCTATCTGTGCCCGTCCGTACGGATTCCGTACAGCTGCCACATGGCACATTTGTGTTAATCAGTCAAAGTCAAACATGTCTATTATGCTTGGTAATGTGCTTCTGAAAAAATTTCAGTATCCATTACGCAATGGAAGGAGCCGGGCAAAAGCCATTCTGCCCGATTCGACTTTCCAAAAAAATTTAGGTTGTCACTTGTCAATATAACTCTCACTTAACACTAAAGTAGTGTAGCTTGGCAATCTTGCACCACCACTTGGCATTTTAAGTGTGAAGTGATTCCAAGGTCTCCCTCAACCACACAACCTCCCAGCTATTATAACGGCTACTTTTGTATTTTCACAGAGTTTATGTAAAATTTGCCCTCGAGGCCTCTTGCGTAAGCTTGTCCCAAGTACTCCCCATACACAACCTCACGATACTCAGCTGATTGAGTCGGATGCTGCTTGATTAGCTCTGCTGCTGGAGCTATGATTGCATCATATGATGGTCCACAGAAAGTTGCTATGGAGAAGCGAGTTTTATCTGAGCTGACAACTGCTCGGTGTTCTATGCTCTTGTATCTCCCATTGCTTAAGATCTGCACACAAAGCAAACACGCTCAGGTTCCAACCACCACGTTATGATGATGACACATGCAAATATTAACGAACCTTTAAGTCTGAATCCTTTGGTTGTGCAGAAACGGCTATAACTTATCACATAGATCACATATTTTTTTGCCGATCTCTGTCATATTTAAATGAAACTATTGTGAGAAATTTATGTCTTGCTACGCCTGCTTCATGAAGACTACAGCATCTCACCTGCATTTGGTCGCCCATGTTTATGACCAAGGCATTTGGGATAGAGCTCACTGCGCACCAAGAACCATCCTTAAGAACCTCAAGACCTGGGACATCGTCATGCTGAAGTATGGTGAACCCATTCGCATCAGTGTGGCCAGTCAGTCCCAGAGCGAGATCCGGCTGCGGACAAGGTGGATAGTGATTTATCAGCATCAGCTGATCATGACCTTTGAAGGCTTCATTCAGAAAGCTGTCCCTCAAACCCAAACTCTCCGACAGTAGTGCTAGCAATCTCACAGCTAACGCACGAGCGTTTTTGCAGTATTCCAGAGCGATTTCTCTGCCACAAACAAATCATGTTAACAGATAAAACTAGATCATTAACGCTTAGTTATATACTATATCAGGATTCAGTAGTAGCTCAAAAACTTGCTATGACCTGTAATGGAGAGGAACATTGGGCCATGTGCTGATAATCTCATCCGAGAGTGGATGGCAAGGTTGAAAGAGAAAATCTCTCCACTCTAATACACGGTTGTCGTCTGAATTAAACCTTACGAGGCCATAGCGCGTTTCAGAGGAGGCTTTTGTTCCAAAGAAGCGCATTTTCTCATCCACTGGAAGCTCAAAAAAGTGGCGCCCCACTTCCATCATAGCATCCATAGAGCTTTGTGGAAAGCCATGGTTTACCAGGTGGAATAACCCCCAAGACTCGCAGGCACATCTTAATTCCTCTATGACCTGATTTCGTCCATCACCATTTAGCCTTGAGAGATCGATCAGGGGCAAATTTTCGCCACGGACAGGCTTTCCTGAATTGGGACGTTCATGTTGTGGCTGGATATATGCTTCAGGAACCTCCTTTACTCCCTGATCACACAGGGCTTGCGGTCCTTTAGCATACAAATCAAGGTTGTCCATTTGCACTCAACGAAATAAAGCTACACTAAATATGATATATGAGTATATATGGATATACTTGAAAGAGACAGGTATGTGAAGAAAGTACTGAAGTGTGCAGCTGCATGTATTTGTAATTCGTCAGTACCCGATGAGCTGCAAACGAATGGTGATGCTACACAAAAGAGTGAATCTTTCTCTGCTGCTCCCAATCCTTCGTGAGGACTAGAGCTGAGTAGAGTGTGGAATGATATGCAGATCAGGCAATCCAAAAGATGAAGTGGGTCATATGCGAATTAGCTGTGATATTCAGGGATCAGTTAAACGCAGAAGCATTTTCTATGAGAATGGGTGTGAGAGTTTATTTCGGGTTGACTATATTATTTGTCACTAGCCATGGCTGAGGGTGCAGCAGCTCCACCCGCATCCAACGGTCAGGACACAGCTTCAAGTACTCTATCTAGGAGACACCTTCAACTAGTATGAGACACCCTTAAGTAGCATCAAAAGATCTCCTCAGACTGTATAAGATATTTCATGAGATGTCTTCTTTGTTGTTACCTATAACACTGTGGATCAAAGGGTGGGCCCTTAATGTCATAATTTGGCAGTTCATGTCATAATTTGACATAATTTGACAAGTGCCAGTGCAAAACTGCATAACACATGAGAGGAACATGACATAGTGCAAAACTTGCATAACACATGAGAGGAACATTATATCTTACTAAGGTTCCTATTCAAGAAGTGTTTTACCATAAAGCTAAATTGACCAATATGTTTATCAAACTTGAAAATTTATCTTGAAAATTCTGGGAATGGCGCCCATCCATCGGCCCTCCATTAAACTACAACTTGCAGAAAATGGCACCCCTCCATCGCCCTGCAGCGTACAGAAAATGGCGGTGAAAACCTCACGAAGCTCCAGTAAAAACAAACACATAAAAACTTCTCCAGTAAAAACCGTCCGTTTGAAATTTTTGTGATAGTGCCTTTACCACGGGAAAGGCCCACGGGTGGGGGCCTTCCCCTATACATAACCCCTTGCTCATGGTGAGGACTAAAAATCCCTTATGTAGTAAAAATAACCTTCTTAATTTTGAATGAGGGTCCCAACCCCCCTTGCAAGGTTGAGGATGCTTCAAAGAGGATGAGCATCTTATTCTGCACGTCATTCATGGTGCAACAACCATTTGATGGTGAGGGACGCTGGTACGGAGTCTTTCCAAGATGGTACATCTCTCCCCACCCTTTGATCTTTGGAAACCCACCACTATACCACTAAAGTGGTGGCTTAAAAAAGACTCCCCCCCTTCAAACATGATCACTATAATAGTATTATTCATTATGGTGCATTCTTCTTCACTTTGCTTGCACCCTCACTTAGCACTCTTACTTATAGTAGTTAAATATATGTTGCTTCGCTTATTTTCTTCCATACTACAAGCAGCCTATTCCTCATCGTTCATCGCCCTCATGGATGCACCCCATGCCCTTCAAGCCCTTCTTGCCACATGTCTATCCCTATTTGGAAGATTGTCAAAGTTGGTAGGTTCTCCAAGTTGCCTCCCCATTGAATTGCATGTACTTGGTGGGTGGAGGCCTTTAATGTGTAATTATGGTCTAGTTTTGTTTTAGACCAAGTAGATTTTCTTCCTCCTAGGTTTGGTGCTTCCAAGGCCCCTTTTCAATTATTATACAAACGTGTAGGTAGCCTCATTTGTCAACCCCTATGGCTGTAGATGGCCTCTAATTTTCCTTAGCATCCCTTTTCCTTTTCCTTGATTTTTCCAGGTGGCGTGTGTGGGTGCCGTTGGTCAGGTTTTTTGCTATAAACATGATGACCAAAAAAAAGAGAAACGACATGAAGACTCATTTTTTGTAATATATATATATTTTTTTAAAATGCCTATATTCAAAATGCTTTGCAAATTTTATATTATCATGCAAAAAATATATCATCTTTTGTTAAAAACTAAAATCATTAAAAAAGTTAGATATAGAATTTTGACAACATATTCAATTTTGCACATATTTTAAATTAACTAATAAAAAACAAATCAATATTTCCTACCTCAGTTAATTCATCTGGCAAAACTGAGGTGGATTTCATTCGCATTTTTACAAATTCTACTAAGCTAGAATCTAATTCTATAGCAGCAACATGCCTGTCTTTTTGCTCAGCGCATGCGCTTCTAGTGTCGCTTCCACTAAACAAATCTAAAACCCAATCCTACTAGGTGTGAAAATTTTCAATAAGATGATTAATTTATTGTTTTGGCTTTTGATAAGGACAAGCCACAGATAAACTAAATCTTTATAATACTATGCTGAGCATAAAGAAAGACTTTTAAAGACTAAAAAATTACAAATATTACCTAGACAAAAAGTGGATTGTTGATAGCTATGCGCGGGATTATAGAAGGTCGTTGAATGAATGCATTTATTGCTCTGACGATAACCTTGAACACAAATTCGCAAATGAGGTGCCATGTCTTACTCTTGGGGTCCTTAAATAAAAAAAAATTGACCTCTAAACTTTAATGGGCCCCCTTTTCAGCCGATTACTAGTACTATCAATAACAAATTTTTCGATTTACTTCACGACCAACTTTTACAACGACCGCAACTGTGTCAAGTATACCCAACCTTAACCCTACTGTTCAAAAGAAACCCTAACCTTTTACCATTTAAGAACAATCATTTGCAATTGGAAATTATCTTTGTTATTGTTGATTTTATGCTAAATGTGCTCTTTGTGAATTTCAGTGTGTAGTTCTATTGGTGTTGGCATAGTCTGTTTAACACTTTCTATGACTAGCATAACATAATGTAAAATTTTTGTTTGTTGTGTTCGTTTTACGTTCATATTTTTGTTTCTGTCTATGCTTGGCATGGGACTAGAATTGAAATTTTTAAATTTTTGCAATGGCAAGTAGTTCTTCTTCCTCTATTCATATAGTTGTAACTCAGTATGTAGCCACATTTGAGCCATCCTCGTTGGATATTCCTAATAAAAGTTACTATTATGAAGCCACTCCTTCAGGCTCTCATCCTAATACCCTTTGTGTTTTCCCATCAACAACATCATCTGAAATTCCTCATTTAACTACTTTTCAAAAAATGACACCTTTGAAACAACCTGTTACAAATTTGAGTTCTTCGTCTTCAGATTCGGATATTAGAGAAACAACATTGCAAGATCGTTTTGATGAATCAGAAGTGTTAGTCAATGATGATTCACAGGATTCAATTCACTCAGTCACAAATTCAATTAAATCTACAGATCCTCGTCAATCAATTCATCTTCGACATGCAAGTTCTTCACATATTCGAAGAAGGTCCACTTCTCAAATCCAGAATCCGATCAAATCAAAAAGAGCTATATTTGTTGACAGTCTTTATTCTTCTGACACTGTAGAACCAGCAGAGGCAAACAAACAACAACCTAATGTTCAAGCATATATTCCCACACCTTTTCAACCTGTTCACGCAACTACAGGTGCCATGAGGTCAATTTACAAATCTGATTTCAAAAGAAAAGAAAGATATAAGAGAGACTTGAAATCTTCACCTATTTTGACAAAATATCAAAAACAATTGATTACAAAAAAGGAGATTCGAAAGGTACGATGCATTATTTGTTGTTCATTCTGTTGTTTACAGAAATTAAACAACAAAGAGATCGAGGAGTTGAGATCCAATTTCTTTCTTGCGAAGTAAAGATGAAAGAAATTACTATTTGTGCGTCACAGTGAGACCTCACAAAAACTTGTATGCATATTTTATTAAATGCAACGGAGCTTTGTTGAAAACCTATAAAGTTGTTCATGCAATTGAAAATTCACGCCTTCAAAGAATGCACGCATGACTTCAAAAAGATCCAACATTGCAAGGATCATTGTAGGGTAGAATTGTGTCTTCGGATGCTTTGAATGTTATGTCTTGGCTAAAGCATTTTGTGGATGTGCATGGAGAAAAATTATCAAATTCATTATATTTTCACTTGCCAAATAATTTTACAAAATTGGAGATATTTTTTATGTACAAGGAGTTCGCTGAGACCAAATTGCCTATTTAAGTTACTCATATTCTCTTAGGATTTAGAAGAGAGATTTTGGTTTGATGAAGATTTCTAAAAAATCACGAATGACAATTTGTTCGACATGCGAGATCTGCCAAACAACTAGCAAAGACCAATGATGAGAAAGGTAAAAATTAATTAACTTTAAGTACTTTAAAACCTTTTTTTTTTGTTAATTTTTGAGTTTTCAAATTATTAACGTTATGATATTATCATAATTTTATTGAATATTTTAATTGTTTCATTCTGTAGTGGATGCTGCAAAAGCGCTTCAAGTGCATAGAGATCAACAAACAATGGAAAGACAAAAATTAGCGAAACCTCAAAAGAAATGCTTGGAATGTTCACAAAAGTATCTGGGCCTTGTCATCGATGACATGGATCAGAAGAAAACGATGTTACATCATTTCGTTAGAGTGCCAAAAATTTTGAACGAGGCTGATTTTATTCAGGTTCATCTCGTTGGAGCACTTGAGTTTACTGGCACATTGGAGTCAAAAGTATTTGTTTGAAACGATCCAAATTTGACCATCACCATTGTACAAAGATAATTTGCAAATTTGGTGACAATCTTCCAGAAATACTATATTTGCAACTTGACAACACTACTAGGGAAAATAAAAATCAAAGTGTACTGCCTCACTTGTCCATGTTGGTAGAAGAAAAAGTTTTCAAAAAAATACAAATAGGATTTTTGTTAGTAGATCACACCCAAAATTAAATTGATCAGGTGTTGAGTTGTTTTTCCAAAAGACTAAGACGCAAGAAAGCTTTACCAGTGCTTCAGAGCATTGTTGAAGAATCATACGTGCCAAAGCCAAATGTGTCGTTAATTAGGCATACATATGATTTTTGTGAATATATTAAGACGTCCAATGAAACAAGTCGCTATGTTGCCACTATTAATAATATTAATTTTCAACTTTGGTTCACAATCATATGTAATGAAATTGGGATCACATTGTTATGGGGCAAACAATTTTCAAGTTCAGTTTCATGATTACTTGTTGAAGGAATACGGTTTTTGCTCAATATGACATCTGGTCAAATCAAGCTTGTTGCATTGTCTCCCTTGAAGTCCATGCTAGAAGAACAAAAAGCACAAAGAGAGCATCGTGAGGTTGACCCATGTGCCTCGTTCAATTTTTTGGATTCAAGTATTTAAACAGCTTATCAATTTTTTGATGAGTTTGATCAACATTGGTAGATGGAGTTTTTCGAGGAACAAAAAATCAGTTTGCTCAATCTTGAACACGCATCAACAACTGAAGAATTTCAGTGGCCTCATAAATTAGGAACCTCAACTACAATTGTCGAACCTTCAAATCTAACTTGAGATAATGATTTCTTGGAGCTTGTGCAAGGCGAGGAACGTGAAATTTATGTGGGCTCAAGGAAGAATAGGCAAAGTGTAAAAGCTGCAAAAATGAAGTGGCATGGTGATCTGAATGAAATCCAAATTGGAAGTCTTGTTGCACTACTAGCGTTAAAAAACAATAAAGGACATCCATTTTGGATTGCCAAAGTACTTGGTTTCATTCAAAATAGCAATCAGACAAAAGTACTATGTGTCCATTGGTTGCGCACCACTTCAACGAATGGCTTTTTGGGAAGGTACGAACTTGAAATGTTGCAAGTAGATCCAAAGGACAAGAGAAAACGATTGCCAAAGAACCAACCGAGGATTGATGATTTGAATTTACAAGATATAGATGTTTTGGCTTTTTTGAGTTAACAATGACCAATCATCTACAAAAGTCAATTATAGCCATATTGAATGAACGACTTGGATTAATGAGACAACCATCGTCGTCAACTCGTCAACAACAGAGAAAAGTTGACTTAGAAGATTTTTTTTATCAACATTGGACACGGATTTAGATGACGATATACTAGTCGACTCTGATGAAGAAGACGGGTCTTCCACCTCATTGGCTGAAAATGAGTGTTCAAAATATGTCAAGTTCTGAATTGGGAGGCATCATTGAAAATTCGTTAGAAAATGTACTTTGAAAAAAAATGTATAGTATAATTTAAGCCCTTTTGTGTTTTAATGACTTTTGGACTTCCAAAAATCATGTGTTGTCTTGAAATGTTATGTGGTATGTAATTATGACGGTTTTATGAAATTTGCAAAAAAAAACCTACATTGCTTCATTTTGGCCTAAAACTAGGACCATTAAAAAATGCCGAAAAAGGTTACTCTTTTTAATTCAAAGTCCCAAAACAAATGTCATCGTGTTTACATTGGTTTATTGATGTGGCTCACATTATTTGCTCAGTGCCCGGAACGTACCCAAAGTTTGACATTAGGGTTTCTACACATTAGGGGAGTTTTGAGAATTTGTGCAAGATGTCTTTTATATCATTAAAATATTATAACACTAATACATTTGACTTCCCATAACATTTTGATTATATCTCAAAAGTATGTCATGTAACATAATATTGGAAAGCTTTTGTTGAGCGCTTTCCAATGCACCAAACTCCGCTAAATTTGGACTTACCACTAAAAAGTTATGCCATTTTTAGTGTGGAATCAAAATGTGGACTCAAAAAGTTTCGTTACGTAGATTACAAATTTGAGTGTTTTGATTGGTCCATGTGTAAGAAATATTTAAGAAAAAATATAAAAAGAATCTTTACAAAGGGTCTTTTTTGGATTTAGAACTCCTCTAATGGTTTTTCAGTTTTGTCGCCATATTTTCCAGCCCCAATTTTACAACATTTTCCCTTGACAGTTTTTCCTTCTTCGAGCTAACCTCTTCCAACATTCATGACTAATAATTGATCCAGTACATCATGAAATTTTAGCACGCAGTGTGTTGGCTAATTTTGTAACTAACCACAAAACGTAAAATATTTTATCAACATTCCAAGGCAGCAAAAGTTTCTCTAACCACTTTTAGGACGGGTTGAGACCCATTTCGACAGGCAAATTAAATGTCGATTTTTCTAAAGTCGGGTTTTACATGCCAGTTTTTTTACAATTTTTTGAAAATAGGCTTCAATATTAGTCCAATATTTTGTGCAGAAATATCGGCTCACAAAAGACATTGCCAAGTATGGAGGCCTTGCAAGAGGTCTTGGTGGATGAAGAGTTTAGACTCCAAGCAAGAGTAGGACTATCTCCTACATCTCAAATTGGAGAAAAGGGAGAAAGCCAAATTCTCAAGAGGCAAGTTCAAGGGCAAGGGCAAAGGCAAGTGGTCTAAACGACAAGATCAAGGTGAGCCTTCTACTTTTGTTGGCAAGAAGAAAGATAACTCAAAGCTAAAATGTTTCTATTGTGGAGCCAAAGCCCATTTTGCTAGTGATTCCTTCAAAAAGAAAGAGATCAAGGAGAGAAGCAAGGCAACTTCATTTTTAATGAGGATGGCGATATTGAACAAAATGCAATTGATTCTTTTGTTATGTCTTCTTTGCTAACCGATGATGGAGATATTGATCCATGGTGGATTTGATAGTGTCATATGACATGTCACAAAGAATACTTCAATTCTTTTGTGATTTATGAAGGAGAGAAGAAGGTCATCAACATGGCCAATGGTGGTAGAATGTTATCACAAGGACATTGGTACTATTCCTATTTTTCTCTCATCTATAAAATAAGAATGTAAGCTTGAAGAATGTTTTGTTCATACCTTCCATTACTAAGAATGTTCTTAGTCAAATGTTTGACAAGGGACTTAAGGTGGAGTTTTTTGGTGATTCTTGCTTGATCAAAAGGAATGGAACCTTGATTGCCAAGGCAAGAGACAAGGTGTTATGGCCATATTCAACAAAGGACATGGAATAGTACTAAGTGTTTGAGATTATTGGTCACGCCACGATTTAATTCCACGTCGAGGCATGTTTGTGAGTAATGACCTTGAGAGGACCCAAACACTCTAATTGAGACATAAGGAGTAGTGCATGCACATGTGATGGATATAGGCATGAGGAATGCATGAAGAGTTGCAACCTATTTATAGTTGACCTACATGGGGATTGCATGTGTTCATGCACATGATCCTACTCTCTATATATTGAGGTAGAGATTATTCCATCGATGACTTGGTCTAGGTTACCAGCAGTTAAGCTCTTCTCCTCTTGCTATCACATGGAATGGGTTGGGGGCTAGATCCAGGAGGAATCTCAAGGAGGGATCTAGGTTTGGTTGGGCGGTTTTGCTCCATAGTCTCTCTTATTGTGTATTCCTATCCTCATTTTAGTTTCCCTAGTGGTCTTTACATTGGTATCAGAGTCGGCTAAGATGCGGTCTTGGATGGGATGGAGACAAGTTCTACATCAAATTGGAATTGGAACGCACTTGGATTCACATCCCATATGGAGTGCTATTTTTTCAAGAGAAATTGGGTTGGGAATCACTAATTCATGTGTGAAGCATGCTTTTCAAACTTGGTGGTAGAGTGCTCTTCTCCTTGTTTGATTTTCTTAGAGATGTTGTGGACTAGTGTGGAATTCATTCTTATTTTTTTGAAGCCTTCAGAAAGTTTCCATTTGAAGTAGAATGATTTGCATGAGTAGATCCAGTTTTTTTTGTCTAAATCTGTTTTTTGGATTGAAGAATTTGCATGAATCCATAATGTTTTGGACAGATTAGATTCAGATTAGTAGCAGGATGTTTGTTGATAGATTGATAAGGAATTAATTTATCCTGAATGAATAAAGTAACTGTTGCTGAAAATCTTGAATTTAATGGTTGCATGTGGAGGATTTGAGAAATTAATCCTCTTGTGTTTCATGTAATTTGAAAAATATAGAATGGAAATTGTAAGTTGCCCATTCTCTAGAAAAACAAATAGAAATTTGGAATAAGTGATGCATCCAGTTGAACCCTTGTGAAACTTGCAAGCTAATATGTTGCTTTGCTTGTCAACGTGCCACCCATATTGCTCTTGCTCGGTTGGATGCTTTTGACTTTCGTAAATCCAGATTTTTGGAAGTTAGTATTCTGGAATGGGTCTTTAGAGACTGATTCGCTGAGTAGTGGTTGTCTAGTCTTGACAGCCGCTAGTGAACCACTTTGTTTTTACTGTTTGAATCTTGTTGATAGGTTGAGCTGGTAGCTGGCCGATTTTGAGGCTTGTATCTATAAGACCATGAGTTGACCCTATTTGTTACTGGAAATTGTGACATGAAATGAGAATGACACTTGGTTCACATTTGTATTGTAAAGAGCCTTATTCCTAAGAGTTGGAACTCTCAAATGGTAGGAATCCGAGAATGATAGTACCAACCAAATGGATTATTTTATGTGACAGTAAAACCATGTACATATTCTTATTAAATCACAATTGATCCATTAGGAATAGATATGGGGGTACTCCAGTACTTGGTGGAATAGATATGTGCATATCTGGTATTGGAAATCCTGATGGAGTTTTTAAGATCTCTGGATTATCGGATAATGCAGTTAAAGATCTTCTTGAAGGAATTGCCTTGTACCATTTCAGGTATAGATATTGGATATCTATTGGTATATACTTCAGTAATTTTGAGTTTTCCCTTTTGGTTTCTGATGAATACACTTGGGTTATTTCAACTATTTATGAACGAGATTTCTCATCCATACCGAGGACAATGCCTAGTGGTATTCTTAGATGATATTGTCTTCTATAGTGAAAAACTTAAGGGAATGGAGAATTCAATGGTTGGAGGTATTTTTTCTAGAAATGGTTGAAGATCGGTTCCTATGTTGGATATAGGATGGTTAGATAATCTTTTTGATTTTCTGATGAGATGATTTAAGAGCAAATAACTTTCTTGAAGAGGAAACTGATGGTATGGGACATTAGTGATTTCAAAGGAAAATTCTTGTGTGAGAATGATCTGTAGACCAGTGGTTAGTATTTACATTATTAGTAATGCTAACAGTTGAAACCATTGGTTGATCTTGTTTAGGGTATTTGGAGAGGTTATGAGATATGGATCCGGATCCGGATCCCTCAATGGTATCTCATAAATTCCAAATCGGAAACCCTTAAAAGCTATTTCTCACTTTTAGAGAACACTTACTTCTTTTGAATTTCTTAAATATGGGCCTCAGACTAAGGTTCATCTGATCCTTCCTGCATGAAAATTAACTCCTGAAAGACTATTTTAATAATGTGAATTACTACTTGTGGATAAGGCTTGGAATGTTTCCAAGATGTGGTATTTCAATTTCTTAATCCCAAATTGTCTCTTATGCATAGATAGTGCTCAAATAGATGATAGTTACTATCACTCATATTGAGAATACCTAGAATCATGTGTATAATAGAGTGAATCCTATTTGGAAGGCACTTATTATTGACTTTTTATCATTCTGAGATTTTCATTTATCCTCTCTCCAGAAAAATCTTTATAAGAAATTGTAAATTTCTTTTAAAGGGAGGGGCAAAGTGATGAGTAAGTTTCTATTATAAGGACCTATCAGTTGCACAGAGTTGAGATGAAATT
Organism: Diphasiastrum complanatum; assembly: GCA_029204225.1. Classification (NCBI taxonomy): domain Eukaryota; kingdom Viridiplantae; phylum Streptophyta; class Lycopodiopsida; order Lycopodiales; family Lycopodiaceae; genus Diphasiastrum; species Diphasiastrum complanatum. Next base: position 71,574,617 of record CM055095.1, on the reverse strand, counting down.
CTCTAGGGTTTGTGTGGAACAATCTGGAACTAGCAAAGGATTGAAATTAAAATTATCATCAGTAGTACTGAGTAAGATCAGAAAGCATGCCTCTGAAGCTTAAGCTAAGGTTTAATAACTTTGCTTTGTTAAAGCTAAACTTACAACATGCCATTCTTGAAGCTTAAACTACGCTTTTCCGCAAAGCTCGAGCCAGGTAAAAGGCCAAATGACTAAGTTGTTATCCAAGTCAAGCTTAAACCAAGCCATTTGTTACGCTTGACACAACAAAACAGTGGTCACGCGAGCTTTGGAGGGCTTCTTTTCACTTTGAAAAGCCATAGGTCATTATTACGCCACCCTTCTCCTAAAAGAAAATGGAGAGTTTAAAAACGTTCTAAAACGACTTGCTTTTGAAAAACAATTTAGAGGCTTGTTTGAACATCATCTTTTGTGTAAGAGAAAGAAATGAGAAAATATTATCTATCTAATTATTTAATAAATTTCTTGAATATTATATACTTTGAAACAAGGCAAAGAGCAACAGAAAATCGTAAAATAAATTTGATGTCGTAAGAAACAATTACATATTAATTATATGGATTTTTTTATGATGTATCTGTTGTCACAAAATCATTCAGGTCTTCTTCCTTGACAAGTTCAAAGGCAAAGAATAAGTTTTCCAAAAGGTCCAATGAAAGTAACAAATTGAGTTTGGTACAATCTAAAGCCTCCCAAAAAAAGATTTTTAATAGTCAAGAAATTAGAAAATCAACTAGTCCAACGAATGCATTTCAAGATCAAGCAATTCAAGTATATGACGTGCATCACAATACTAGAGGTGATTCGTTGTGGGTCAAATTTGGGCGAAGTATGGGAATTGGAACAGTACAACGACGTACAAAATATATTTGAAATTTGATTGATTGACAATCACAATCTCTATTGGCAAAAATTATCTTCACAAATATATAGACTTGGAATTTTTTTATTGTGTTGCAATTAGAGATTTTGCGGTGGTTGACAGAAATTCGAGAGTCGAAGGAGGAAGCTCAAATTATAGTCTCATTTTGCAACCATCTACAACGATTACAAAATTACCACAATTCAATACTTGTTTGGAATTTTTTTTCGATATCAGTCTTCTAAAGTTCTACAAAATTTTTGAAAAAACATACAACAAAATCTTGGAAGAAACGAGCCCACATTGGTAGCAACAGTAGTTGTTACAACAATTGAAGTTGGACCACATTATTCAAATTGGGACGTATTAAGCATTGCAGATGGATTTGACAAGACAAATAAAATTGGTATTAGCATTTCTTAATTTTTACTAGAGTGCTATTTGATATTTTTCACATATACTTCATAACAAACAACGACATGGTTTTGTTTTTTTCCAGATAACCTATTGATCATCTTGCAGAGTTGATTACAAAAAAATTCTTGACGCATTTTGTGAGAAAGAGAAAAGTTATTGCTTGAGAAATTTGGGCATTTGAAAAAAGCCAAATCTACCGCAATTGTGCCTGTTAGACCAAACAATCATTTGCGACGTTCCAGAAGGACCGATCACTGAAAAATTGGAACAAATCTTTAAAACACGTGTTGGAAAAAAAAATTGGCAATGAGGTACTTTTAAGATTCTTCTTTTTCTGTAGTTAATATCGTTGTCTATGACACAAAGAACAAACAAATTCACAATTGGATTGTGGATTGAACTTTTAGGTTGAAAAAACATTGGTGGTGACTGGAATCAATAAAGTTTATACAAGATCGTCAGCTCGATTTGCAAAATTTCAAACTTGGTAAACAAAGAAAGCTCGACATATTGTTGCCTGTATAAAAAACAAACAACCGCTACAAAAGTTGAGAATTTATGAGCAAAGGTTGTCAAATTGGATGGGTCTTCAATTGAAGTCATTCTAAAAGTACATTAATTGATTCAAACTTGGAGCTAGGAATGCCATTTGTACGGTACTTATAAGGGGATAGAAAAGTATTGCGTTCAAAACTTATGCAGGTGAACGTGAAAGGAAAATTTTGCACGAATGTTAGCGATATAATCGCTAGTTTTGATAGATTGAAGTTAATACCGAGATAAAAGAGATAATATCAATTAGTTGTAGTAGATCAAAGCAAATACCAAATTAGACAAGATTATTATTATAGTCGATTCAATTTTTAAGATTTTGTTACTTCTTAGCTTGAGAAGCAAATTATTTTATCTTTTTACAAGTACAGTGACCAACAATATTAGCGCAAAAGGCTATGGACCAAGAGACTATATAGATCCTAAACTTTACTTTGTTTATCAAGTCAACCATGACATTTTCAACGTCTTTTCATGTTGGTAGATTCTCTACCAATATCAGGGTTAACTGATTACCGGTTGATCTAAGTTTTTTGTTGTTCTTAAAAGTAGCTAGACTTGTAACTTAATGACCCAACCATGGCATCTTGTTGTGTAAGTCCATGAGTTGAGGATAAACCAGTTAGTTACTCGGGAGATAGCGAATGTGACATGTTAGTGGGTTTACTCACATGTTTTGGAGAATCTTCTTGTGTAGATGATGCTATGCAAGTGGATACTAGTTATCATGGTTTTCATGCTGGAAAATCAAGTAATGGATCTGGAAAACAAAGTATGTTCAATTACTTTGATGGTCAATAGGAAGATCAAGAGGTTGGTCTCAAAGGGCTTCAGCAACACAAATGGAAAGGTGGCGATTTGGAGCTAATCAAGAGCATCAAAGGAAGGTTATTTGGCAAAGGTGTTATGGATCTATTTTTTCAGAAGTATTTAAACTCAAGTAAGGTCAAGGCAACAACAAGGAAGTGTTGTTCAAGTTTACTTACTTGTTCTATCTCATGTTTGAGCTATTTCATGTGAATGTGTGCAAATTGTCAAGATATGGACAAACTAGCTACATTGTCTTGCAATATCTTATTGTTGGAGTTGTACTAGAATTCTTGGCTAGTTTTGCTAATGGAAATGAAACTATTGGAGGTTTAGTATGTCACTCTTTCATGGCCAAGTCATCAAGTGTTGATGATATCTTGTGGCAAGATGGAGATGGAGGCTCATTCATGGAGTTTTATGGTGGAGACATATCAAGAAAGGACAAAGAGGAGACAAGCAAGCAAATGGTCATCACTCACATTTATTGTTTGGTTGCTGTAATTTTTCAGAGAGTTCAAAGTTTGAAACATGGAGGAATCATTTCATTCATATTCTATTTGGTTCTTCATGTTCTAGTTATATCTTGATGTGTAAAATTGATGTAAGAAATAGTGAAGCATCCAATTTGGACACTATTCTCTATATCAATTATGAAAGATACTTTAGAACATTAGAAAGTTAGGATGGATATCATTCTAAAGTTGGATCAAAGTAGTATGGTTAAAACTATGCCAAAACTAGTTGAAGAGGGAGTGTGAGAGATTTCAACTAGTTTAGTCATATTTTGGTAAATTGTCAACTGAGGCCAAAACTCATTTTAGACTTAGAGATAAACTTTTGAAGTTATATTAGTTTAAAATACATTCAATAAACACTATTTGAAAGTGTGGAAAAGTTGGTAGTCGAGTTTGAGAGAGATTCGAATTTGAACTTTGTGTACATTGAATCTAGACCCAAAAATAGTAGGGTTTACATTTTGGAGGGCAAGCCAAGTGGCCAAATAGGGTATGGACCTGCTATAAAAGGATGTAACTCATGGAGAGACACATCTTCTCTATTCTCATAAACTATGATGAATCACATCAAATTCTTTCACATGTGTGTTCTTCATATATACATTTAGTAGTTAAAAATTTTGAGACTTTCATTTTGAGAAAGTTATATGTAAGATATGATGTGTCAAACATGTGGGGGTATTGATGAAACTTCAATAATTTCATATATGGGACTACATTGTTGTGAATTATGCATTCAATTTGCAGTCTGTCTACTCTTAAAAATCCTATATGATTATAGAAACATTCCTATTAAAAAAAAATTGAATTTGGAGATCTATAGAGATAGATACGTGCATTCAAAGTTAGCCTTTTAAGTGTTGATAAAAATCACCAAAACTGGAAATATCATATATGAGTGTATAATACCATGATTTTAACAATCTTTTGCTGGTTTGTCTACTTTAAACAGTTTTTTTATGACCCTAGATATAGGTCTCTCAATTTTTTTTCAATTTAGACTTATTTAGAGATAGATATGTGCATCTAAAGTTACCCATGTCAAATGTTGAAAAGTATTGAAAATTATTGAAAGTTGCTAAAAAATTTTAGCTCTTTTGGAGGCGTTCTTTGCAACCCTTTCTTTGGTTATCTACTTTCAAAAATCCTTTATGACCATAGAAACATGTCTATAATCACTGTTTAAGAATACATTTGCTATTATTAAAACATGTGATCTTTGTCAACGAGCCTAAAAGATTGCGAAAGCCGATTTCACACCTTTTACCCCCATTATAGAAGGCGAAGCTTTCCATAAGTGGGGTATAGACTTTGTTGGGCCCATCAGCCCAGCTGCAAAAAATACTCAATCCCGTTACATCCTGATCGCAATTGATTACGCCACAAAATGGCTTGAGGCGCGTGCAACAAAGGATGCCAATGCGAAGACCGTCGCGCGTTTTCTTTATGAAAACATCATTATGTGCTTTGGCTATCCAATTGAGCTTGTTAGTGATAGAGGTTCACACTTCTTAAATGAAGTGATTGATAATCTCTTACGCCATTACCTTGTTGTCCACCGCAAAAGTACTCTGTATTATCCCTGATGTAATGGCTAGGTGGAATCCACCAACAAGACAATATGTAAGATCCTAACAAAGATAGTTAAAACTGGTCAATCAGATTGGAAAACCAAGTTGTTCTCAGCTATCTAGACATATCGAACCACTCCCAAGAAGGTCACTGGATGAGTTACTCCCTTCCATCTCGTCTACAGTCAAGAGGTAATGCCTGTTGAATTTTTAGTTCCTTCCTTGCGAGTCATGCAAGCTTTCTCTACTGATCTATGTGAGAAAGTTGCAATCAAACAAGAAGTCCAAAACAGGCTATTTACATTAGCCCAATTATGCGAGACTCGACTCATCTCGTATCACTCACAACTAGTTAACAAACGTCAACCAAAAGCCTGGCATGATCATCACATGTGTAATAAAGACTTACACTTAGGTGATCAGGTGCTTAAGTTTACACTTCTAATAAGCACCTTGGAAAATTAAAATTAAAAAGTGAAGGACCATATGTCATCATAAAATCTACCCAAATGGAGCAGTCCAGTTAGAAACACTTGACGAAGTACTCGACATTGTCATCGATGGCCGTACTACAAAGAGTTGTTTTTTATTGACTCTATTTAAATCCATCACTCTTCCTCCTGTATATATATATATATATATATTGTTATGATTTTATTTCACTATTTTTTATATTTCTTGACTGCTTGCGTTTGGTATCACTACATTCTGTTTCGCATTACATTCTTTCACTTGATACCTTTTTTCACCAAAAATGTTACAGGTAAACATAATACAGTCTAGTTTCCATGGATAGATTTTACAACTTGTGTGGGTCCATTTCTCCTTCTACAAATATGAGACATTATTTTTTTCACTTATAGCATAAATCTAGTACTTGAGACCACATGTCTATCACAGAACTTCCTCCTTGTTAAACACTGTCATTTTTTCAGGAAGTTCTTCAACATAGTCAATTTACCTGAGTATCCACTTGAGATCTCGACTGAGTCCTCTGGTTGGCATCTCAACCGAGTCCTCTAGTTGGCATCTGCATCGAATCCTTTGAGTAAGATCTCGACCGAGTCGAGTCTCGATACTCCAACAAAACTTTGATTCAATCTCGATCAAGTCATTCCACTTAAAATCTTCACCGGGCCGAGTCATGCCTCAATGACTATAAAGCGACCAAGAATGAAGTCATTTGCACCTCAACGACGTGCAATTTTTTTTCATGCTCTTAGCGATAGATTTCTGGCGATCTTTGTGCTTTCATGCTCATTTTTGGCGCTCTTCCACTCGTTGCATACGTGCTCACTCACTCCACCTGATTCTCGAGCGCCATCACCGGTCATCTACCATAGCATACGAGCACCATTAACACACCTTTTCGAAAACCTAACTGTCGGAACTCTACTAGCATTTAACACTTTGTTGACATCACCTTTCGCACAAGCCACGCTGAAGAATAGTGTAGCTGGAGCACACATTAGCGCTCTAGTTTCACTATTAAGGAGAGAAATCGATCCTTTAAAGTCCCACCTTTTCGCATTTTCTTACAACAAGCAGTTTTTTGCACGAATCCTTTTTCAAACCTTTGTTCAGACTACTTCCAAAGACGATCGGACTGAGTCTCAACTTTTGTTCCCAACCGGGCCCTACCTTCAGCTCTCGACCAGGTCTTTCCATCTGATCTCAGCCGGAACCTTCAATCTATTTTCAACCGAGTCTTGAATTACATCTAACCTGAGACGAGCCCTTGAGTTACATTTAAATCGAGCCAAGTCCTCCTGTCTAATCTCGACCGAGCTGAGTCCTCCTATCCACCAATCTTGACCGAGTCGAGTCCCACCAAGCCTCTGTTACAAATCTCAACTGAGTCCAAAATTACTTTTGAAGTTTTGGCTTCAGCTATGTGTCCAGTCTGTGTATCTGATATATTGAGGATGATAAGCTTGAAAGTTTTAGCATCCTTCAATTTTCACTTTGAGTCTTATGTGTCGTCGTTAGGCTTTACTTCTGTACCTGTAACAACATCCCATAACTCGTTGGCCATCAGCAAGGTCTTCATCTTAAATTTTCACAAATGATAATTGGATCCATTCAGCTTGTCTGCGATAAGACTGGCTTTACTTTGAGAATCCATCTGGAACTTAGTCTGTCGATTATATCGATGGCGCTAAGATTTAGAAGTGCCAATAATAGGAAATCAATTCTCTGATACTGAAAGGATAAAAGGAACTAAAGAGTTTGATATCAATTTGATATCGTGAAAGATATCAAGTATTAGAGCTTTTTGCTATGATATCAAAATAGTATTAGGCCCTGATAGAGATCACAAGTCTGATACTATGAGAAAATGTTCTGATATCAAAATAGAAAGTTCTGATACCATGTAGGTAAGCTCTGATACCATGTCGAAAATAGGTGAGATAATTGAATGCAGAACTTCCTACTTTCAATGCATGACTACGCCTATCAAAAATTGAACAAAAAGGTAGTGCTGGAAATCACGTTTAATCTTTAGCAACTAATTTCCGCTAGATACTAAGTGATTACGTAGCCAAACATAAAGTATTGAATTCTCAGACAATTTTCTATCAGTTACAAAAGCAATATAGAGATGCATGCATTCTGACACAAATACTGAACGCAATAAGAAATAGTATTGATTCAGAAAAACAAAATGAGATGCTAAGGAATGCAAGCACACTTGAAGCTATCTCTGAGTAACTGAGAATAAGTCTAATAATAAGCAACTCTGCTGATAAGCAGTAGCGCAATAGCAACTCTAAATAAATCTCTAAAAGACTAAGCTAGAATGCTCAAGAGAGTTCAAGCTTCATAGAGAGCTAACAACAATACAACGATCTGCTTGATGAGAGTGCAAGAAGCGTCGTGTAATAACACTCAACTCCTTCACAATTCACAATAACATTTTAGATTATCAGATGATAATTGAGATATATGAGCAACTGATTTATACTAAGTAATTAGGTCTTCAAATGCAATTGCTACTTGGCTGGAGTCTGCTGGCATTCATCTAGTTCTTCTCAAAAATTACTTGCTGATAATTGGCCATAAACAGTCTATCTGCATAAATGAACTAAAATTGTCACTCTACATAAATGAACGTAAACTGCCACAAGCGACAGTGTCGGTTTTTTGCGAAAAATGCGACAGTGTCCTTAAATCTCATTTCCTTTCATATTTGAGGTAGCCCCACACTTTGTCAAATTCATTTCCTTAACATTTGAGGCACTTTGAAAAAATGCAAAAAATGTGACTCTACATTTTTACTCGTAATTTTTGATAGGCGAAAAATATGAAAAAGGTGACACTGCATTTTTACACAAGATTCCTGACAAGCGACGGTATCGCCAAAATGCAAAAAATGCGACACTGTAATTTTACTCGTAATTTCTGACAGGCGACATTGTCGGGATTGTAGAGAGAGAAAATACGACACTGTTGTAAAACTCCTTATATTTCTACAGACTGTGTAAAAACACTCGTAATTTTGGAGACTGTATAAAATCACGGAAAAATCCACAGAACTGGATAAACAATGGATGAGGATTAAAATCGATTAGTCGATTAGTAAGAAGGAAAATAATCCAATAGCAGAAAAACAAGTGAAAGTCATTCTTGAGTCCCAGAAACAGCTGGAAGAAGTGACGAAGGCCCTACAACAGGTTTTGGAAAAAGTGAACCAGCTCGGGGACACAGTGTGCAAGGCCCAAGCAAGAATTTTTGATCAAAAGCCGAAGGACAATGACGGAACAGCGGGATACGATAAATCTACTCACCAGTTAGATGGTAGCTCGGGAGCGGATGGCAAAAAGACTGAAGCTGCATCTGGCGGTTTCTCCGCCCCCCCCCCCCCCCCCACCTAACTACAAGACTTCCTATTTCTCTACTTTTGACTTTCTCAAACCTTCATACCCACGTACTGTTCCCCAACCATCACCCTCTCATCCCCCTCTAAGCTAACTTCTGAGACCCCATCAAGGGCCTCCCAAGACATATAAGGCCCAACGGGATGAGTTCGTAAAACAACTTAGCTCCCTCGACGCTGCATACAATCTTGTTGAGAATCCCATTCCCAGAAAACCCATCACGCTCATGCCATCTTCACCAGATCACACTCCACCTGACCTTCCCAAAACTAACACTAACACTGGAGGATTTGACGACCCTCAGACTGATCTACCAGACACTCAAAGATTCTCACCACAACCTACCAGTGCCGACATGGGTGAAGCTGAGCCCTCATCAAGTGAAAGGGCAAGGAAAGAAGATAAAGGTGCCAAGGCATTGGATGAGTATCTGGCAAAGCCACAACAACAACGAAAGGCAACCCCACCGATTGAGCCAAGACCCCATATCACCGATACACAAGAATAAGAAAAGTTTGAAAGAAAGTACCCTTAATACAGGAGGGGCGAAAAAGATGACATCGAACAAAGCCAATATTCCAAGAGGGCCGAGATTATTACCGCCTTGTAGCCATAGCCAGAATGGCGAAACAAGGTCCTAAAGGATAGCAGGAGGCTGCACGAATATTTAAGGGCACCATTCTGGAAGAGGGTTGACTCCTTCTACATGCCAATCAAAAGAAGAAACCCATGGCCAACGGAACAACCAAGAGGAGAAGATGTCAATTGGCCCGTTATTCCAGGGGTTTCAAAAAGCTCATCGATCGATGACCTGCAATTGTAGCTGCTGGACTTTGGCCACAAATATAAGTCCAGTGCTGACTTATGCATACGAGAAAGCGCTAAGTATTGCCAATCTATAGTTTTCCTCATGCTTCAAGATTGCTTCTAAGATTGAGGCTTAGATCCTATAAAGGTCAACCCCAATGTAGCTCTCCAGTGAAGAAGACCACCACAACTCTATTATAGAGCAGGAGTTCGGATTCATCTAGAAGGTGCGAGACTACCTGGGACAATTACCCTTCGGAAACAAATTATGTTTCCAAGTATTTGAAGCCCTGGGAAGGAAAATGGGTATGAGAAAGCAATATATGAGACGACAAGACGAGCAGAACTCGCAGGAGGTTCTCAAGCGGGCAAGAATGTAAAGGTCGTTGAGAGATTTCAGTTTTGTGAAACAATTTTGCGGCGAATAAGCACTTGGTTTTACGCAAGCGAAAGAAGATCTATGCTTTTCCAAATACCAACGCAAAAGCGATATCATTCATATGTGTTGCAGTGGGTCCTACAACATATTAAGGGAGGATGATACTCTCAATGAAGGTACCAAAAACTCCACTGATATTAGAGCATCCTGACCATAAACCAGTTGGAATGGTGTTTTATCAATGCTTACTTTATATGTTGTCCTAAATGCCCACAGAGTAGCATGCAACTTATGCTCCCAATCGGATCTGCTAGCTTCAACTGTTTTTGTGATAACGATACACAGGATCTTGTTGGATGATTCTGCTTGCCCATTATCTCAAGGATAATAAGGTGTGCTGAATCTATAGATCACAAAAAATTCTTCCAATAGGACTTTGATAGTCTAATTGATGAAATGGCTTCTGCGATCACTGACTATCTCCATCGGGCATCCGAAGCGCACAATAATATTTCTGTATAGATATTTGGTAGTGGTTCGTGCATTGGTAGTTCGCACGGCCTTGGCTTCCACCCATTTGGGAGATAATCTATTTCCACGATAATGTATCGGGCTTCTGAACACCTTACAGTTGGGTGGATAGGACCCATGTAGTCCAATCTCTACTTCTTGAATGGTGCTTGAGCTAGAACTAGATGTAGTAGATCATAATTCAATCTTTTGGTCTCCTAGCTCGTTGGCACACATCGCACTTTCTCAAGTATTCTTCCATGTCTTTATGAATCGTTGGCCACCAGCATCCTGATTGCAAGATCTTGCAAACCGTAATGTATGATTTGAATTGATCACCACCCATGCTTTCATGTGAAAGCAAGATAGTACATCAAGATAGTAAATCAAGTAATGGAAGAGAAGCATAAGTGTGAATGTTGGAGTAGATACCACCTAAAACTTGCCTCTCTTTACCATGAGAAATGAGCCATAAAGACTCGGCCTTGTCTCTTGAAGATCCCCTTGAAATCATGTGTAGAGGAGACTCCTCCTCACACCTCGACCCCATCACATCTTCATAGTCTTCAATAGATATAATTTGTGATGCATCTTGAGATGTCTTGATCTCGGCCCCTTCCATGGTTGAATGTTGATCTTCATAAAATATGACATCTCTACTCTCAATCACTTTTGAGGTAGAGAGTATAAAGACACTATAGGTCTCCTTGGTAGATGAGTATCCAACCATGATCCATGAGCTTGGATCATCTTTCTTTCTTGTTTCCAAGGGAATATGTGCAAAGAAAATACTTCCAAGGACTCTAAGGCGTTCAACCTTAGGCTTCTTTTTGAATAATACTTCATATGGTGTATTTCCTCCAAGAGCTCCATCACTCCTCAAAGCTTTGATCTTCAATGAGAATTCCATCTCAACATATGCTTTGAATAATAGGAAATAATCATGCACCATAAATTTTGAAAATAGAGGATATATCCATGTGCATCTTGTGTGATCATCAATAAAATTCACAAAACAAGTGGCTCCTCCCTTGTTTGTGCTTGATGAGAAATGTCCATTCGAGTTGGTAAACTCCAAGGTATGTGTACTCTTAATGGAAGATCTTGTATATGGCATCTTATGTGATTTGGCAATATCACATGCCTCACATGGCCTGATCTCCTTGGATAGCTTGGTCACATATGCAACATCACAAGATTTTGCACTCTCTCTTGGATCCAATCTATAGATGCCTTCATATCTAGATCCATGTGCAAGGATCTCATCATCCTTCTTGATCACACAATTATCAATATGGAAATTGACATCAAGGCCACCATCAAGTAATTGGCCAACACTTATAAGGTTCTTTGTAAGATTTGGAACAGAAAGAACCTTTTTGAGTGAGAGAACTTTAGAAGATGCAAGCTTCAAAGGAATAGTCCCTACTCCTTCAATTTTGCACTCTTGATCACTTGCAATGTATATGGACTCTTGTTCCTTCATAAGGCATAATAGATGAGAAGGAATCCGTGGAGCTACACATTATCAATATACCAAGAGCCATCCTTCTTGAAGGGGAAAGAGGAGAAGCTTCATGGCATAAGAGAGCCTTTTCCATCACTTGCAATAGAATCTTCTTTCTCATTAGAGATGTTGGCTTGCTTGAATTGGTTCTTCTTCTTGAAACAATTTGTGGCATAATGGCCCTTCTTGCCACAAAAAAAGCACTTAATATCCTTTTTCTTCATCCTTGAAGTAGAAGCATGAGAGGTGTCCTCCTCCTCTCCATCTTGGTCTTTGTCTTTTTCTTTGTCCTTAGAAAAGTGTTGGTGTCTCCTCTCTTTGTGTTATCCTTGGCAAATAGTGCTTTGCCATCACCAATATGATTGAGGGATAATTTGTCCATCCTCAGAAGCTTGTTCTCATGTCTTGACTCTTCAACAATAAGAACACCTTGTAATGCCTTCAAGCTCGGTAGCTCTTCCTTGATAGCATAGGATTGGACAAGATTGTCATAATCATATTTCATGCCATTGAGTATGACTTGAACTAGCTCACTTTGTTTGATAGGATCTCCAATGCAAGCAAGCTCTCTATGGATGTCTTTGACTCTCAATATGTAATTGGTCACCACTCTCATCACTCCTTTGGTAACTTTGAAATATTTGATTCCTTAGAGTGAGGAGCCTAGAGGCATTCTTGGCCTCATAGATAGCTTTGAGTGAGTCCCAAGCTTCCTTGGCCGAGTTGCAATCACCAATCTCTCTCAAAATCTCATTTGAGACATTCATCTTGATATAATGTAGAGCCATCCTAGCTCTCTTCTTATATTTTTGTACTTATTTAAGGACTTGAGGCTCCTCCTCAATCCCAAGTACAATGTCCATCACATCTTGGAGTATCAAGATTGACTCCATTCTAACCTTCCAAATAGAATAGTTGGATGTAGATAGTATTTCACTATATTCCAATAGGAAGGAACCCATGGAAGCCATGAAATAGTGAAGAATTCTTGTAATGAGACAATAAAATGTTGCTTCTCTCTCACTATAGGATCCATAAAATGTGTACTACCAACTCCTATGCAAGATCTTGCAACAAACTGTGAGATGGATCTCACAAGCTTTGCCAATCTCTCTCAACCTAGATGAACTTCTCATCAATTGATGGAGTATAGGAAAAGTTGGGATAAAAATCTCTTAGCACGTGGGAGAAACACACTAAGAATCCATATTTGACTCAAATAAACAATATGGCTAAGATCTCAAAACTGTGACTAGATCTCAAATAGATGGGATTGGCAGGCTACAACTGAGTTTTAGGATCAAACAAGTAATATAATGATCAGAACAAAATGTTTTGCCGTATGGTAAAAAAACAATTACAATCTATAACAAGGTCATATAAAGTAACAAAAAAGGTGAAAGATTCTCTCCACAATTTGTATCAATAAATTATAGAATACAAACAAGAGAACACTCTCAGTGGTGCACAAATTGATAGGGGATCATGTGTTAACATATTTTCCAAACAAGTAGATGAGCTTATGCTTCTGTAATGCTGAAAAACAAGTTATTTGGGTTCAGGATGAGAATGGCAAGTCTAAGTAGTAAATCAAACTTCAATGAATTGTCCATATAAAAAAGTCATATGCATGTTTGCAGACCAATATTAAATTCCTTTTTTAAAGTACCAAGAAGGAAAATCTATGAGAGCTTATGCAAGAGAGAAAAGTGCAAACAAAAGAAAACTGCTCTCTTTTTATTCTTGTCTTGATCTTTTGACATTCAAAGTTTTAGGTACTAGATCTATGATTCGAATAAAGTTCGCTCAGTTGATTGGCTTTTTCATTCCAAGTCTATCTGGTAGAAAGTTCATTCCCACATTTGCAAACCAATATTGGATTCCTATTTGAAATTTTAGTTACAAGAAGGAAAAACATTGAGAGGTTATTTAAGAGAGAAAGTTGAAATAGGTTCAAACTTCTCCCTTCTTTTTCAATACTTCCTTCTCAAAATCATCATGGAAAACATTTTTGATACTACTTTATCCATGGATCTCCTGCCTCTACTTCACATGTAGAGTCACTCTCCTTGTCATGACATATATTTATTTCATCACTAATTATTCCAGGATGGGTGACCCATACAACATTGAGTCTTGTACTAGTAATTTTGCTTCCTGCGAACATAGCGAAGCAAAAAAAAATTCCATTGATATTTTTTTTTTGTTTAGTTTTGTTTTGTTTGTAGAGGTCAATAACATATAAATGAAAATTTCTAATTATTTTGGCCCTCGAGGGCTCTGGGTCCCTCCACATGCCACCAGTCTTCTCTCCCTCTCCCTCCCTCGCTCTCCCTCCCTCCATCCTCCGTTCTCGCTCCTCAGTCTACTGTCTTTGGTCACTATCTTTCGTCGCTCCCATTCGTCCTCTGTCCTCGCTCTCTCTCACTCTCCTATCCTTCATCACTCCCATTCCACCCATCCGTCTCTTGCTATCTCTATTAGCTCACTCATCTCTCTCTCTCTCTCTCTCTCTCTCTCTCTCTCTCTCTCTCTCTCTCTCTCTCTCTCTCTCTCTCTCTCTCTCTCTCTCTCTCTCTCTCTCTCTCTCTCTCTCTCTCTCTCTCTCTCTCTCTCTCTCTCTCTCTCTCTCTCTCTCTCTCTCTCATCTGATGTGTACTCCATTCCACTTTGCAAGGAAGAATTGGAAAGCTGCAACATTGATTTTGATTTGGTTGGCAAAGCTTTTTGTTGGTTGAGTTTATGGTTCCATAGGAGGCATTGCGTTTCCAGAATGTCTAATGATGCTGCCATTTAGGTCAGATTTCCAATGTTTTGCTAGTCGGATTTTCAATGTTTTGCTTGAAGATTGTTGGCTTTCTCTTTGTGATGCCAAAAACACTATTACATCTCCCTGATTTGATTGTCAAGGCACATACCATTGTTTTTTCAAGGTTTCAAAGAGAAAGCCTTGCACTTTCAATTAAATCTTTATGACGAATCATTGGACATGTGTCACTATACAAACCAATCATCCATGGACACCTATCACGTGTGCAGGCTCACATGTGCGTAAAACATCCAATGAAGGAATTATGACACATGCAACATTGATTATTGATCGCATGTGTGAACTAGAACTATAAAAGACACGGTGCCCGATCATTTTTTTCATATTTTTTTTTCGATTTTTGCGAATATCACTTCTGTGCATGGTTAATGTTTCTCGTCTTCTACCTAACACTCCGCACACGCACAAAAGCGACATTAGACCCCCGTACGTCTATGCATATCAATTTTGTGCGCGAATAGACCAGTGCCTTTATAAAAAAGTCATTTCTCATGCCAGAACTGATATTTAGCAACCAATTAATTTCTAAAAATTATTCATTGGCCTCTATGTCCCATTCTCACCACCAGAACTCTTTGTCCATATTCTGACAAAATTTTGAATAACAAAAGATTTAGATTACTTTAAGTCCCTCTTCCGCCCTTTTTTGAATGTATTTAGCACAACACAATAGAGTGCTGAGGTATTTTATGACCATTATGTTAAATTTAGAGATATAATTAGTATTCCAGTTATGTCTTTAGGTTCTCTAGCTTTCATGCACTTTAGTGACCTTTTCCATTACTTTTCATAGTATAAACAGAGATTCGAAATTCTACAATGTATAATATTTGTAAAAAAAAATGTCGTTATATTGAGTATCAAACCGGATTTGTGTCTTTCTTGTTAGTTCAAATTCCAGAAGAGGTAGAGACATCAACCTATGAATCTTAGAGTCTGTCATCCTCCACTCCTAAATATTCTAGAAAAACATATCAATCACTTTCTTATTGACACCCTTGATAAGGATAGTGATTTTGTCAATGTGGATACGGATAAGCTAAGAGATGCATTCAACTACTGAGGAAAATACTTTTGATGGAAAGTCTGACTGTTCTTTTAATTTTCCAAAATATTATATAAATAAGGATGTATATAAAACTACAACAAATATATGCAGTTTTCTTGACTATCGGGAGGACAAGGTTGTCTGTCTATTGTCCGGCACCATTTTTGAGTTCTCTGATATAATAGATTTTGAAACTCCTATTTCCTTAACGTAGATTACACTAAGTGTTATCAATGACTTTGATGCACGACGTCAAGGTGGCTTTAGACAACAATCTTTTTCATTCCACAGGGATAATGGGGACTAGGCCACTACCTGAGGAAAATTTGGATGGATGAAATTTGTATTGCTCATTTTAAGTTCAGTCCAGTTGGAGAGACTCTCATAATGGTTGTGGAAGCCTATCTTATTATCTGGGAGTGTTGAAGTTAATCTTACTCCTACTCATCCTAACCGCCCTCCATTTCACTCAAGAAAATCACTCTCTCAAGGTAGTCTACAGAAATGAGCTATTTCTGCCACAGTCGGCAGTTTAACATGCAAAACTTCAACAGGCAAGACACCTCAAGGAACCACCAAGGCACCGTAAGGAACCGTAAGGCGACCAAGGCACCGCCTAGCCAGTACCAAGGCACCGCAAGTGTCTAGCCTGAGATCACTATAGGAAGTGGACGAATCGTAAGAGACTGAAGAAAACCTCCAAGTCATCACTTGCGGTCAACGTGCGAAATGGACAAATGGCAGCTTACAAAGAAGACTAATTGTAGCACACCGCAAAGTCAACGATTGCGGTCGACATGTGGTTGCGACTCACCGCAATATCACGCTCCCACTCACATATAAAAGAGATTGTGATTTCAGCTTCACGCTCATACGGTCGCATATGAAGGGGATTTTTGCACTTGCTTACGTCTTCACGCTCTGCTGTAATAACTGATCTACGAATCAGTATTAGGACTATTAATAATCTTTTAAACTCTGTAATTAGAATAACATAGGATGATCCAAAAGCTATATAAGAGATGAGCTATCAGAATCAATAATCAATTGAAAATCAATCATCCAAGTGAAACACAATAGAGATCAAACGATCAAAAATTGGTTTTAGTATCTGACTCCTCAGAGTTAGAGGTCATAAAGAGAAAGAAAAAAGCTTTTTCAGAACTATAGCAATTTTTTGTTTTTATAAGTAGGATCACGCACTCAATGCGATTGTCTTATGATCTGATAGTTGTTACTACAACATTGATAATACAGATTCGTTATTGTTCTATCACCTTGCATTCATGTTAAATGCTTGAATAACTCTCGCTCTTCTTCCTCTACTATCACGAATATTGGTAATGAAGGAATGTATGGGTGTCATAGACATCTAATTGATTCAAATTTCTTTATGTTAGTAATAGATAAATGCACGGATGTCCCAGACGCCTAATCGTTTTGCATTATCTCTTTATGGTTGTCTATGACACCTATACTGATGTTCATCACATATCAGAACTACTCTATCATTCCATTTTCTAAGTTATCTAAAATCATGTATACATTATCGGTTTTCATATTGTTCATCATATTTTCTTTGTTGGGGCGACGGACTTCTTCTGTTGCGGCCTATCAGACCACCATGTGTGTCTCAGTCGTTCCCAACACAGTGGTATCAGAGCTTTGGTTTTGGATTTACTAGAGTCCAAGGATTAAAAGAACCTAATATGTTCATATTTTTAGAGCTAGTTTACATTTGATTTGTGTTCAATTTCTGTTCTTCATGGAAGGTTCAACCTCATACATCCGCTTGATCAATAAGTTCAATAGAGATGATTTCCATATGTGGAAATTCAAAATGAGGATGATACTGATTGAAAAGGAGCTATGGGGTATGTCAACGGTTTTATAGCCAAACCGGCAAAAGCATAACTGCTACCAGCATGGGAAGCAAAGGATGGCAAAGCTCTTGCCATTGTATCCTTAAATCTGAAAGATACTCAAATGTGAAAGTACTGTACTTTAGGACCATAAATGGATCTACAAAAGATCCACAAGAGTGATTGGATGCTTGCTTAACAATCTATCAAAAAACTAGACACAAAAAAGTTGATCTAGATTGGCAATTTGACAAACAACAAGCATTAACAATCAAAAGCATTGATAAACATTGAAATCCGAGCCCACACGTGTGTAATACAGGCTGTAGTACGGCCTTCAACCTGAGAAACAAGTAGAAATTGATTTGGTTTCATTTGGATCACAAAAACTCAATGTACATAGTGAACTAGCTTGAGATTGCCAATGAGCTCCAAAAATTTTCTATCTTCTCACTATGGAGAGAGGGAATACATACCAAATTCGACTTCCTTCTTGAAGTTAGGTGGATTTCCAGCATGTAATAAGGAAGTTAACTCACTCTCCTTGACCTAAAATGAAACCCTAGTCTATTTCCTAGAGTTATGCTTGGTAGGTAGCTAGTTGGTCAAATTCTCACCTTAAACTTAGGTGTAGGTCCTATAAAGTAGGGATGACTACCAAATAGACATGACCAGCTCTCTTGACTTGACCTAACCTACATTATGATGGGTTTCCCATGTGGCATCATGGCCTCACATGTACGGGACCCACTTGTGTACACAATTTACACTATTCTACATGGTTTTTGATCAAGCTAGATTTGCCAATTTTTGGCAATTCTTCACATCAAATAGCTCATGTATCAAATTGTTCCACTCCTAAATAAGTATGAGACATTTTGACAAGTATTTATGAAACTTCAGATGTATCAACTCGTCTCTTCTTGAGAAAGAAGGTCTGTACCCTCAAAATGAGCGAAGGCACCTCAGTTAGTGATCATTTGAATGAGTTCAAACAATTGCTAAATCGGTTAGCTACTATAGGTTCCCATGTTTCAGAAGAAGACTCTACGATGTCTTCTTGCCAATCTTCCACCCTCCTACGACAATATGGTATTGTTTTAAAGCAATACTCCTGCGCTATCACTACAGAAGCTGACAACAAGTCTATTGTAGGAAGAAGTAAGGAGAAAGAGTTTATCTACCTCGAGTACCAAGTCAATGGCCTTGTACTCTAATAAGCCGCATTCCAAGAAGAAGAACTTCAAGGATAAGAAGACAGAGGCTGAGCACACAGATTCAATGCAATAACAACAACAACAACACAGTCGACAACAACAACCTACCAAGACCAAATTCTATTGCAGATACTACAAGAGATTCAATCACGACATCAAAGACTATCGGATTCTCAAGCACAACGAAGTGAAAAAGAAGATGCAACATCACCAAGGAGGCTCTGACTCTGTCAGAAATTTTCAAAAAGATGAAAAAGCGCTGATAGTACAAGATGAACTCATTAGAGATGCCATGGATTGGTATCTCGATTTCGGTACTTCTCAGCACATGACTCCATGCAAGTTCCTATTCGAAAATCTCACACTAGCCAAGGTTTTCAAAAACGTAATTACGTAAAGTGAAATTTTGAAAAATTTAAGGGTTATTTTCGGTGCCCTAAAATGTTAATAACGTTCATATTTACGTTCTTTCGGCCAAAACCTGCCAAATAGATTACCCGTCGGGCTTTACAAAGAGGCCTGACGGAACTTGTCGGGCTATACAAAGGAGCCCACCGGGCTTGCACAGCTTGCTATGAAGGGACTAGCGCAATGGTGGGCCCAGCAGGCTTCTTTATAGCCTGACGGATCCCGCCGGGCCTCTTTGTTGAGCCCGACGGGCTAGTCGACCGGCCAAACCGGTCCAAGCGTCACCAAAAGGTCACTTTTAGTTGATGTTAATAAGCTTGTTCACGTAATTATGTCAACAATAAAGTTATTTTCGTGAAAAAAAATAGAATAATTATGTCAAAATCATATAGAGAGAGAAAATTGTTTTTAGAAAAATAGCAATTATTTGTTTCTGTAAGTAGGATTACGCGCTCAGCACGATTGTCTTGTAATCTGATAGTTGTTACTACAACATTGATAATACAGATTCGTTATTGTTCTATCACCTTGCATTCATGTTAAATGCTTGAATAACTCTTACTTTTCTTCCTCTACTATCAAAAATATCAGTAATGAAGAAATGTATGGCTATCATAGACGCCTAATTGATTCACATTTCTTTATGTCAATAATTGAAAAGTGCACGGCTGTCTAAGATGCCTAATCGTTTCACATTCTCTCTTTATAGTTGTCTGCAACACCTATACTGACGTTCATCACATATCAAAACTGCTCTATCATTCCATTCTCTAAGTTATCCAAGATACTTACATTATTAGTTTTCATATTGTTCATCGTATTTTCTTTGTTGGGACGACGACCTTCCTCTGCTGTGGCCTATCAGACCACAATGTGTGTCTCAATCATTCCCAACTGGGAGGATATAAATCTGAAGGACAAATAAGATCATTTTTGTTAAGAGATCTTATGTTTTAAATTTTTTTAGGATTTTCAGAAGAGAATGTTTTTTTAAAGAGCTCTCATTATACATTGTATGCTACATATATAGAACTAAGTGGAAACAAGAACAAATGCACATTTATTAGATGCATATTCAAACAAAAAATTTCTAATAATTAAGTATTTGTTTATGATTCATCAATCACAAATAGCTAAATTCTTATGATTTGTCAATCATACATAATTCACTGGAATCTCACCCCATAATTATTAAGGAACACTGGAGTGTGTGTCCAACCACTCAACTGAATTCCAAAAATTTAGTTTACCATTCTTGAAGTCATTAGGATCCGGTATCCAATTGAGCTCTCAAGGATACTATCACTAATGAATCAAGTCTATTTCTCAACTAAGAAACACTCACCCAAGAATTCCATATATCCTATCCACACAATTTCCTGGTGAATCCAAATGACTCATAAATTATGTATCTTACAAGCAATACACACAAAACAAAAAGTTTCCGATGAATTTTCTTCACACTGTCCGTTTTACCAATTAACTTCCACAAGAGTAAATCAACTACTCAAGTTAATTGCCCATAATTTAAATATCCCAAATGTCCAAGTGCATATCTTAATTGTACCATACAACACCACATTTAGATCCATATCCAAATCACTCTTACGTTAACCTATAGATCTGTCAGAACAGATCTGTTAACTCTACAAGTAATTGTCAAACACAAGACTTGATCATATGTCTATGTTCACCGACTAAGTTAAGTGCACTAGATAACCTTAATAACCAAAAATACATAGTAGATCCAAACAAGATTAATCGTGCACATATGAGAATATCTCACTATGACCCAATACATAAACACATATGTCATTATCTGGCAAATTCCTCCAAAGTTCGCATATGTTACTCATATATCTCACTGAGAATCTTGTAACTCAGCTATTAAAGAATTCTATTTCTCTTGAGTAAATAACATACCTTGGAAATCTCTGAGACAAAGAACACATTCTCTCTTTCAAGTCTTTCAACCCACTTACCTCTTGCCACCAAATTTCTCACATAATCAACCCCTTCTGGATCCTAGTACTCCAACCAAGATCAAGTTGATTCAATACAGACACTCCAGTATCAAAATTACTCCCATCCCTACAAACTAGGATTAGTAACGCATGCATTTTTTGAATTGGCTTTGTTAAAGACAAAAGAATCGAGACAATGTACCAAACTAACCCCGACCTAAGATTTCTTTATATTTAACACTTGGCTTTTAAAGAAGATGTAAGGTCCTCTCTACATTTCATTCCATGGATGCAATACGAGTTTAACTTCACATAGTTTACAAGAGCGGGGGAAATTTGAATGTAGATGGACCAATAAGAGAGCCTTTGGGCACTACATTGACTTCACGATAGTCTTGAAATTTTTCGAATACTTTGCAACAATTTTGTCTGAAAAGCAACACGACTTATAACTTTTAGTCACTTCCATATCTCATCAGTGAGGAGAATAAGAAGCTAGATCGGAATATATCAGTCCAAATAACAGTTCAAATAACAAATGTCATGAAGAGGAAGTTTAGAGAGTTGAAACCATTCATGAAAGTGTTTTTTTCCCAGCAGACTTTTAATCCTTGAAAAGGCTTCATACTTTCAAGCACACAGGCGCGTCCACTGCGGATGCGGCCATTTCGCATCCGCGTCTGGCGTCCGGACGCGGACGCGTCCTCTCGTTTTTTTTAACCTATTTTACATGCGGAAAAAAAAAAAAAAAAGTGCGTCCACCCCGGACGCGTCCAGAAGCGCGTTCACGCCCGGGGTCCGCTTCCTCAGCTTTCAAGTAATCAGAAGAATCAGTTAATTGCATGTTAATGGAGGGCTTTAGCATTACCATAACCTGTTTCCATATAGCATGGTGGAACAATGAAGAGTTGGATCTTCATTCATACAGAAAGCATATCTAGAGTTTATTTGTGACAGGGAGACTGGCACAAAAGAGAAGTGATCCCGTTCTGGTAATCATTTCTAGCCACTAAAACCATGGTTCTGCTTGTAAATAGATACAATATGAATTTCTGAGCACTAAGAAGAGTCACAATGTGCAGTTTAGACTTTGGCTTTGACATTGCCTTCTAGCCCTTTAGCAGCCGGCATTTGCTCTACTGCAATCTGAAAACTACACTGAAACTAGTCATATTTCACATGTTTATGATTCTATCAGGCTAAATAACTTTCATTCAGGCAACAATGTAATGCCTCGCAGCAATCTCATCCTTATGATTACAGCGACATTTGAGCAGACATACCAAAAACTAAAACACAAATTTGAGGTAGGCCAGCTTCTATTGACCAACCTCTGAAATGATCATGACCAAAGGGTGAAAATCTCTCTCAATGAATAATTGTACTTTTTACAGGATTGTTTCCCAGCTTGAAACCAAATGGTAAAAGGTATAATATCCCTCTTAATAAATCATTCTTCAAGAAGAAGAGGAACTTTTTCCAGTTCAGTGTCTTTCATCTCTGGTCCTGTGTCATTTGTATGTGAAGCACTCTCAGCTCTGTCTCGCTCTTCTGTCTTCAGCCAATCAATGTTCAATGTGGTGACCTCTGAACTATTTGCACCTGCCTTGGGACTCTGTTCTCGCATGTGCAAGCGGCACACACGCACTGCATCATGGACACGCACAAAATACCACTCTCTTCCAATAAGGTCAGGAATTCCTGCCTTAGCAAGTGTTCTCATTACCTGCTCATTAGGATTTGAAATTGCCATCTGCATAAAGAGACTTACTTGAGCTATGATGTTGTGTACTGAGAGAATCAAGGTTAAAAAACCTTATTTACTGACTGATAGCTTTTGAAGCAAATTTTCATCTTTCAAAGCTTTGCATGTTTTCTTAATCCTATCACTAAGAATATCACGAACTTGATTTCTGATACAAGGCTTCAATCGATCAAAATTTCAAATTAGCAAGTATTAGAGTGAATTTTTCCCCCTAATGTACATGAAGATTTTAAAGGCATTGACTTCCTAGTTGTATAATACCAACAGAATCAACCAAAATTCAGAGTCAATTTATAGAAACATGGGTTTGTAAGTTATCCAACATTCAGTAACTCAAAGGAGCTTAGCTTCAAACAATTACTCCAATACAAGCAATAACAAAAAAGAGGTTATTTAGATAACTTATAAGTTCCTACTCGCAATATTCTCTTTGGTCAATAACAATTCCAGATAGATCATTTCTTACAATAAACCCAATTGTTTGAATGATCCGCAGCAAAATTACATGTAACTTATAAAGAAGAGCCTTCTACTTCGCAGAAATTGACACACTAGCAATAGCAGATGGAAGCAACTAGACTTTATTCAAAGTAAGAGTCACAACCATAGAACTCAAAACATCATTGAATACAAGGACTGACTATAGCATACCTTTACAAAACATCTCTTCTAAAAAAGAAGGGGAAAGGATAGAAGTATCCACATCAACGATGTGGCCCAACAGAGGATCAAAGGATTGAAGGACCAAAAAATCTAGAATAGAAAGAATGTTCCAAGAAAAAAAACTATTTCAGTTCCACCTATATCCACATAATTAAAGGCCTTTTGATGTATACACTCAACTACTTGCACATCCACTCAAATAATGAGCCGATCAGCTACTTACACACAAAGTACATTCTTACACATCAAATTATTGTAGTGAAGACATAAATCTAACAACATAAGAAAAGATGTCGCAACTATTACATTACCATAAATAATAACTAAGACTTTTTCATAACAAAGGGCATAACAATATATTTAAAATGTCCATACTAAGTTTGGAAAGTAGTCTTCACATAATAGCACCCCTTGTTTAAATTGGTGATAACCATTTCTTAAGTGAATCTTCGAGAGGTATTTGGCTTTTGACAACCTATCCAAGACATCATTGCTCATGGGCATTTTTTTCTAGTGGATTTGTTATAAGCACAATAATTTATGCACATCTATATAGTTCTATCATTTTCCTTTAGTAGAAGAGCAAGTGCACCAAATCATTATTTACTAAGTGTAGTAAATCCCTTAACTAGAAATTCTTTGATTTGCTCGACTTCTTGCTCCAACAAACTCAACCTACAAGGATTTTGGGAATGGGCTTAGTATCAGCTTTGAAATCGATCTCCTGCTCCACACCTCTAGAAGGGGCAAAACCAACCCAACAACCTGCAATATAAGTTGGAGATTATTATATATTTGAGGGTGCTACACTATGACAAGCTATTGATTTGACTTTCATGTCAAATGCAGTTCTATACTCAAAGTTGTTGCAAAGTCAACCTTTGGTCAAAATGGAATAGTGCATTTTTTATTCTGCAAGATTTCGTATTGGATTCCTTATAATTTTTATACTGCATTCTTGAAGATGAGTTCATTGTACCTAAAGGTCAATCAGAGTTCTCTCAAAAGTACTGTTTGTTGTAGACAAGTTCTATTTCAATGTTGAATGGATCTAAACATTCCTTGTTGACCAACAAGTGCAATAACTATACGACTTGTCAATCAGACCTATTCCACTTTAAAGTTTCTGTATTGAAGAGGATTTGCATGACATGGTCTTCATCTATGCTGATTGTTGCCGAGTTTTGGAGGTGATTTAGGGTTTTTACCACCGATATTGCTGGCTGATTTGTACAGCTAATATTGACATCAAGTACCTACTTTTGAAGGTACTCTCACTCTTTTACTGCTTTTTAATTCTGTATCCATTCACCTATGTGAGTGCCACATGGAATTCTAATAAGCGGCCAAGAATTGCATCACTATTTACTAAGGCTGAGTACAGAGCTTCCTGTGAGGCAATATTGTTGCAAAACCTACACAATGATTTGCAAATGAAGCAGATTGTTGCCAATGTAATTCACTACGATAACCAAAGCTGCATCCAACTCTCAAAGACAAAGTCCTCCGTGTGAGAACAAATCACATAAAAGTCCACTGTTGGAATATCAATCCACACTCTAGAGAGAACTATCAAACAGGGCGGATAGCTCAGTGGTAGAGCATCCCATCCGGTATGAGGGAGGTCCTGGGTTCGAATCCTAGTCTGTCCATCCATATTATAATTTATGGATTTCTAACATGGTATCAGAGCCAAGTTAGACCTAACAGTTCATGGTGTCAAAGCCATGGTTAGGTGGCCCAAGTTGTGGGGCAGGTGACAGCTAGGACCCCAACCAAGTGTGGCTTGAGCCGGGGGGTGTTGGAATATCAATCCACACTCTAGAGAGAACTATGAAACATGGCGGATAGCTCAGTGGTAGAGCATCCCATCCGGTATGAGGGAGGTCCTGGGTTCGAATCCTAGTCTGTCCATCCATATTATGATTTATGGATTTCTAACATCCACCTAGCCTAGATTAGATTATAGGGAAACTACAAAGTTGAGAGATCGACCTATACTATCCTGATACGAATCACCTAGCTGATATACCTTTCCACTAGAAAAGTTTCAAAAGCTAAATTGACAAGTTGAAAGTGGTTGAGTGTGAAGTAGAAGAGTAGAGGGGTTAGAAGCATATTGTCTGCTTTCTGTGTTGCGCTCCTATGTAATCACTGCTCATTATTGCCTATAAGTTGGTCTGACACCCAAATTACAATACGAGTCAATCCCTAATGGGTTCAGATTGCACCGCACAGTAACTACTTAAGCTCTCAGTTGTTAGTGAGGTACAGCAATGGAGACCTACTCGAGTAGGTCAATATGTTAGTTGACTTACCACTAACCTAGTACGATTGAAGAAAGTTAGCAGGACTTGCCATAACTACTACAGCAAATACTTTTCTCACTGCCTCAGCAAAAGCTTGACCTGACTCATAAACCACACACTCCGCATCACAATAAAGCCTTTGCATCTGTCTGCACATGCACCATTGATGTTATAGTAGTACATAACAATCATATCAAGATCTAAAATTACCACTATGTGAAGTTGAAACATTAAACCAATGTAAAGTACAACTATTGCTTACATGCTACTAGTCGCATTAATCCACAAACAAATTTACAGGGGTCAGAAACACGAAATGCCAAAGTCGAGGTTCAAAGAAATTGGCAGCGATTGTTGAAGATCTGAACAAAGAACCTAGTGAAAGGCGCAATAGGAAGGATGATGCAAAAAATGATGGGTCGAATGAAGAGCTTTTGAAGTCTGGAGGATAATTCACATGTTGAAAGGTTAGAAAGAGAAGACAAACTACCTGGAAGAAAAGATAACTTACCTTCATAGAGAAGTGTGAATGCATGCAGATAGACTTGCATTTTCTTACAATCCTCTCTCCATATAGTTCATTAAGGGGTTTTTGATCCTCAATCTTTCAATCACAGAAGGTATAAGCTAATCGTCGTATTCATCCATGTCGCCTCAACTGATTGTAAAGCACACCACCTTAACGTCTATCAATCTCAACCTTACAAAAGTGATTTTTGGTTTCTAGAGCATGCATTACAGACATTCTAGTTCCATTTCCAGCTGGAATATTCTTTTCTCATTTTTTGGGTGCTAGAAGTTCAGATGAGTTTCTTTTTGCCGAACTCGTATCTGCTGGTCCCACAAGTTTCTCTATGAGTATCAAAGTTATGGATATCTCAAGGTAGATATGACAACAAGACTTGTTCCTCGTGTCTAAATTATAGAAAAAAAGATGACTTAGACTCGGAAAAATTTCGAAAGACAAGTATAGTTTCCTTTCACTGAATTCAATGGACTTGCACATGAGTCTAGTCTCATAGCACGTAGCACTAAATAAACAGCTTCTAAGTTTCCATGCAAGAAAACTGCTGTAAGCACCTTCACTCTTTTACTCTTTTTCCATATCCAAAGTACAGAAAATGCTATGTAGGTGGAAAGGATATGTACCTGGATATCTCGAACTTTATACTCTTGATACAGCTCCTTTAATGCATGTATCGCTGTTGAATCAATATAGGTAACGGCTGTCAATCCAGTTTCTGTTGGTTAGATGCAGAATAACTTCATATTGGAAAGAGAAATTTTATAATGCCCCCTACAATTTGGCCTTATTGTTAAGCTTGTCACTAGGCGTGTGCTTCTCATCATCCACAGAACGAAATCAAATGTATAGTTAAAAGAGAATTGAATGAGTTGAATCATTGCCTAGGAGAAGTTAAGTTTTGCAAGCTTGGAATGAAGACACGTGTAAATGACAATATCTTTCTTCTTTAAAAGGTGATAAGACAAGAAAAATGGTTGATATTAACAATTTCTACGATGGAAATGTATGCATAAGGTCTCTTTTGATTTTGCACAAGCTGGAAATATACTAATCAAAAGTCTGATATATGGCAAAGTTTGCAAAGGTTTGTTGAGTCAAGCTAGAGTATACTAGCTTTACAATGTATATCACCTATTAATGGAAATGCTACTTCTATACAAAAGAGAAAAGCATCCAGAACATACGTGACAGATCAAGAATAATGAATTGAATTTGTCCAGTATCAGCTCCACGGATCGCATTTGATCCTGAATTGAATTCATACTTTCGCAACCTTGAAAATGAAAACCCAATTGCAAGTTAGGCCTACCTTCTACTCACATATAATATTTGGATCCAAAATTGAAGCTCACAATCTTTGAATCATGAGAAGGAACACTTTTTTGATTTGATGCCTTATGCCTTGATACTTTACAGATCGACCTCTAGAAAGCTAGATAACTCCAAATAACTACCAAGAGTCCGAATAACTACCAAGAGTCAAACCAAGCAAAAGCTGCATTTTCAAACTACCATCTACTACATTAGCTTGAACATGCAAACATGCAAAGGAAGTATTGACCAGGCTCACTTGTCTTTGATAAAGCTTATGTTTGCAAAATAGATGGGTGCATCAACTCGAACTATCACAATCCCAAGGTAAGTATATGCATCTGGGTACTGCTTGACATTCCTGTAAACTGTTGTGCCAGGCAGACGACCGAGAACAGCTGCACAATAGTGAAACCAAACATCAAATCAGATATTGACCAAGAACAGGTGAGCTCTTTTGCTAGATCAATGATACTCATGAAGTTGGTTTGTCATCTAGCACCTTAGTTCTCTGAGCCTTGCACCATCACAGAAATTAGACGAGTTGGAGGTTTCTTTCAAACATGACAACAATTTTGCTACTAATAAATCAGCTCTTACAGTCGATTTGCATTTGGCCTCTGGATTTAGAGAACATGCATAAGATAACAATTCTAATGAACAAACAGTTGCTGAAAAATTGGAGATAACAAAACTTCTTCATCGGAACCTGGTATCTGGCATGCCAGTTACAAGCTAAGATTCACTAGCTATGCTAGAAAGCAGGACTTAGGCTAGAAAGCGTGAAAGAGAGAATATATAATGAGGCTAAAGAAGAGCAATCATCATCAACTGAATAAAAGATTACAATGCTGCCCTATATATACCCTACCAATGAACCTCAAAGTAGGAATTCAATAATAAAGGGAGGCAAAAGATTTGGAGGGAAAATAGTGCGCCCCCCAATAGGAGGACCCTCACTCCAAATCAATATGTGACCAAACAAGGCCCAAGGCCAGTACATGAATAAAAAGGGCCCATAGGCCTGCTTATGCATAATAAAGAATAAAAGAATTGACGCAACGAATGTAATGAGCCGAGTCCATAACTCTCCCTTGCCAAAAAAAAAAAAAAGCCCTCCACCGGCTAACAAGCATAATGCTAAATACTGAAAAAGCATGAACTAATGGAAATACTGATGGTGAAGGACATAAGTCGTCACAACAGATATCTCACAAGCAGCATACAAGTCTAAAGCATGTACTAAGCAACTATTATAGTAATGTGATGTAGATGCAAAAAAGAAATAGCCATGGCTAGCCAAATCATGAGGTAGAGAGAACATCTGCAATGATATCCATGGTAGAGGAAATAACCAAGGCCATGAGGGCTCGAACCTCATCTGCCAATAATGGTGTATGATAAAAAACATCAATAGGCTCCCATGTGGCCTCCTCAATACGATGACCATCCCACTGTACCAAAAACTGAACCTGCCGACGGCACCGACTATGCTAAAGGCGAACCTGGAGAATGGCAGCTAGTAAGAAAGGAAACAGCTCGGAATCTGAAGGAAATGTGAGATCGCGAGGAGCATCATCCTCAATGGCAGCACGTAACAAGCTAACATGAAAGGTATCACAGACACGTGTAGTATCAGGCAGCTATAAGCGATATGTAACAGGACTGAGGCACTCCATAATACGATAAGGCCCATAACAACGTGATGCAAGGTTCTCAGTAGAAGCGTGGCCCTAAACAAAATGATGTCGCGCAAAACGTAGCCAAAGATAAACCATCACCAAGCTGAAACTGGAGATGACGACGATGGCAATCAACAGAAGTCTGATAGCGCTGTTGGACCTGCTGTAAATGAGTAGTAGCCCTAGCAATAAGCTCCCGAACAAAAGAGGAGCATACCCATGAGCCAATAAGAAAGGAGAAACTCCAATGTTGGTACTAACAGAGCTATTATAGCTATACTCTGCCAAACATAAATGTTGATCCCAATCCTTCCCTAAAGGAGAAACAAAGTGCCGAAGAGAATCCTCAAGGATCCGATTAAGGACCTCAGCCTGCCCATCAACAATAGAATGATAAGTGGTACCCATAAGAAACTGTACATCCAAAATATGTATAAGCTCTATCCAAAAGGAAGATGTAAACTTACTATCCCGATCAAAAAGAATAGTACGTGAAAAACCATGCAACTAAAAAATCTTTGATATAAAAAGGCGTGCGCACTATTGTAATAGTACTGCTGCGGACTGGTATAAAATGTGCATGTTTCGAGAACCGATCTACCACCACCATACATGAGTCATTACCACGCCGGGTATGAGGAAGGCCAAGGATAAAGTCCATAGAAATGTCTGTCCACTGGTGATGAGGAATGGGCCAACTCTGGAGCAAGCCAGCGGACTTAGCACGGGAATATTTATTGCGAGCACAAAAGGTACACTCACGGATAAAATATGCTAGCTCAGACTTCATGGATGGCCAATAGAAATGGTCTTTAAGACGAGTATAAGACTCCTGAAAACCAAAATGGCCACCAATAGGAGAAGCATGAGCATCAAACAACAACTGAGAACAAATGGAAAGAGAACTAGGAATACACAAAGCACAATAATGATATAAACAATAATCAACAACAGTATAAACCTGGAACTTTTGAGAGGAAGGAAGTGGATCAAAAGTCAGGACAAGTCAAATATGCAGCTGGTAAATCATCAAACCAAGAAGGAACAGAAGCAACAAGACTATGTCACAAAGCAAGAAGATGAGACAAAGCATCAGATGTTGTGTTTCGACTTTCCAAGACGATACAAAATGTCAAAATGGAAAGACTGTAAAAACTGTAACCAACGATACTAATGATCACTAGGGTCACGCTGAGATAAGAGATAACGAAGACACTCATGATCAGTAATAATATCAAAAGGAACACGATACAAACAATGGCGCCACTTCTTAAGAGCATGGATAACAGCAAGTAACTCTTTCTCATGAACAGAGTAACGTTGCTTGTAAGAGCGCAAACGACGAGACTCATAAGCAATGACACACTCAGACTGACAAAGAAGAGCGCCTAGACCAACAGAACTAGCATCAGTCTCAACAATAAACCTCTGATTAAATTGTGGCAAACACATAACGGCGACCGAAATGATGGCATGACGAAAAGCATCAAAAGCAGTCTGACACTCAAAAGTCCAAACAAACTTATGAGACTTTTTCAGCAAAGAATGAAGTGGGGCAGCCACAGTGGCGAAATACTTAACAAGACGATGAAGATGGGTAGCCATATCTAAAAACATACGAACAGAATGAACGCCAGTTGGAATAGGCCAATCCTCAATAGCCTAGACCTTCCGAGGATCAAGACGAATACGACCATCACAAATAAGGAAACCCAAAAACTCAATCTCAGCAACAGCAAAGGAGCATTTTGACAATTTAGCAAACAACTGATGCTTAACAAGTAACTCAAACACAGACGAGAGATGTGACACATGGGGTCAGACAAAGAGGTACTAAAAACAAGAATGTCATAAACATAAACTAAAGCACAAACACCAAGAAGAGGACGTAAAACATTATTCATAGCATTCTAGAACGTGGGTGGACCATTCTGAACACCACAGGGAAGAACATGAAACTCATACAAACCTAAGTGAGTACAAAACATAGTCTTATGCTCATCAGAAGGATGCATCCTAATTTGATAGTATCCATAACGAAGGTCAATCTTGGAAAAGATAGAAGAAGTGCCAAGCTGATCAAAAAGGTCATCCATATGAGGAACAGGATACTGATTACAGATAATAAGCTTGTTCAAGGCACAATAGTCCATGCAAAGGCGTTTGGTCCCATCTTTTTTAGCAACAAGAGAACAGGGGCACTAAAGGGACTATGACTAGGTACAATGAGGCCCTGATGTAAAAGAGAAGCAATCTAAAGCTGAACCTCATCACGTTCGACTTTAGACATACGATATGGTGCACGAGAAGGTGGGGTGGCACCAGAAATAAGATCTATATGGTGGTCGACATCACATAATGTTAGAGTTAATGTTTACATTAGTACCTCTAATGTTATCATTTAGGATTTTAATTAGAGTTAGTTTGGCCATGCCTGTGTGCTATTATAGGGGCCATTACTATTTATAGTAAATTTGATTTTTAGTCATACATGTAAGTGGGCGCACTACTACTAGAATAGGATTTGCTTTTATCACTTAGAAACTCATCTTGGTGTTTACCCAATATAGGTAGTAATTATAGCAATTAGCTTTTTGTCTTTTGCTATTTGCTTTATGCTTTTTACCTTACAAATAGTTTAGAGAAAGTATATATGTAGGCTGGCGCCCTACCTCATTTGTATGGACATAGTTGGAGTACATCTCTTCATCATTGTTGTTCTCTCTCATGTGTATGACTATTGTCTAACAATAATAGGAATCTTGTCTTGGGTTACTTGTATGATCAAGTCGGTTTTCTAACATGGTATCAGAGCAAGGTTCAAGATTCGAGAGAACAAGGAGGTATTCCAATGAACGGAATCAATTCATAAGGAATTGATTTGGCCATCATCTTCAAGGAGAAAAACAGGTGCAGGTGGTGTCCCTAGCCAGCTCTCAAGTTTGATCTTCAACTACAACGGTGGCAGCTTTGTGGGAGAAGATCCAGTGTACAAGGAAAAGAGCTGAGCTGCAAGAGGAGATTATGGAATCTTCCTCAGACTTCAGGTTGTTATAGGACAGCATAGCATGGAGACAATGTTGTTATCACAACGAGAATCTTCTAGGAGAAGATTGGATTGTCGGAGGGAAGCTATAGGCTGGGCTGGATAGATCTGTTGCAAATTGCAGGTCGCAGGTGTTGAAGACAGATCGCTGGTTGGCTGCATGTTGGATCGCTACTTAACACCTGAGAGTTGGATCGCTGGAATCAGACCATGGCTGAGCTGGAGCACTAGCTGTATCAGATTCTATTGCCTACAGCTGATTGCCGGCTACGGAACTATTTGTTGTCTGCTGGAAAAAGATCGCTGCTGGAAAAATCAGATTGTTGCTGGAAAACAGATTGCTGACTGGTCACTGGGATCAAATCACTGCTGAACTAGTTCCTGAGCGACTGAATCGCTGCTACAGCATTGTTCGCTGAAACTACAGACATGTTCGCTGCTATTAGAACTGCAGACCTGCTCACTTTTGACAATTCACTGTCTACTGTAGTACCTGATCGCTGGAAACAAGCAGATCGCTGGAGATAGTTCTATGGAGACTAAGAAAGGGATGGTTCAAGTTCGAGCAGGCTTGAATCAGGTTAGAATCAAGGGAATTCTAACAAGGTCAAATATCAGGAGCTTGAAGATCAAAAGGTAAAAAGTTCAAGGATCAGGTGAAATCAGGACAAGAAGGTTTGAACAGGGCTAAGTTCAAAGGACAGGAGTTTGAAGGAAGGTCAAACATCTAAAGGACAAAATTCACAGGCAGAAAATTCGAATCAAGCGAAAGTTCAAAAGTGGAGACTTCAAAGGCCAATACAAACCTAGTTTGGGTTGCATGCAAGGATGCATGTTATTGGCTGTGGTTAGTTACAGATTTCTAAGAGAAATTTCGAGCATACTCAAGTGGATCGCTACAGATTGTCGATTATTGTTGGAAGTAATTGAATTACATGCATGGACATACACAGATTGCTAGGATGCAATGGTTGTGTCATGTAGTAGGAGATCAATAAGGTTTAAGTAGGGAAAGAACCTTGATGCATGCTTAAGGAGGTCTCAGGAGTAAGGATCGGCAATACGACTAGGAGGTGTTTGCAATCAAGTGCAAGGTGAAGAAGGGATTCACAGCAATAATCAAAACAAAATTCGTCACAAAATGGAAGGGTTAACTCACAAGGAAAGGAAACTCTACATGAAACAAAAGAGATGATAGTGGAAGACAATCGGTGATCATGGTGTTGCTGAAGCTGCAGAAGCGGCTACCAACAAGCATACTGAAGGAAGTTCAACTTCAGACGTTCTAAGATTGACAAAGTTTTGTCGAGGTTGGAATCGACAAAGGTGCAAATTCTTAAGAGGAAGTTGCATGAGAAGTATAGACTATGAGTCTATATAGATAAATCGATATTCAAGAGGATTTTTTCACAGTTTCTTATCATGGTGGCAAATGATAAGTTCGTTGTTACAAGCGAAAGGTGTGGCAAGCTGTGTGGTCAACATTCTACGTTGTATCGGTTTGGTTTCTATTCAAGTCATAGTAACCTGATTATGTTGTAGAAACTTTCTTGTCTATCTGAACTAGCATCACTTCAGATTTATGAGTAATCGAAGTGATTTTTTTTTGTGGTTGTCATGTAATTCCTGGATACCATCCAAGTCATAGTTGATTGTTCATGTGGTGGTACCAAGTGAGATCAATTCTATTTTGAGTTGGAGAAAGGTTCTAGAATCTATCCAAGTTCATGTTCTGTCATGTGGTAGATTCTGTTATAAGATTGGGAAGCCAAGGTTGTTGATTAGCCATTGAAAATCAACAGTACAGGTTGTTGTTTAGCTTCAAGAAAAACAACATGATTAAAGATGGACGTACACCAAATTTGCATATGACAAAGTGTCAGAATAAATAGATATCAAGATGAAATGCTTTCGAGGTTGGAAAGTTGTTTGGTGCAAGTGACTGTGTGTGTGAGATAGAGGTGGGAGATTCCATGGAAAAGATCATGTCAAGTACTTTGTGTGAGAAAGTATTTGAAGGGGAGTATCAGTTACTTTGGGTGAGGAAGTATTGTATACATTTATCTTTCTATTGGGGATGCTCTTTTACTTGCATATTTGGTTGGTTAATGGATGATATTCTATTCTATTTGGAGTGAGTGGTTGGAATGCAAACATGAAGTGTACATCCAGGTAGAGTAGTTCAACCAAAGTCCATCAAGTTCATCACAAGTGGTAACTTACGAGAGTACCAGGAGAATTGAAATGGGTTCGATTCAAGGAATCGACACAAGTGGAGCCGACTACTTATGAAGTACAGGTTTCTAAAGTGGGTGTTGATGTATGAGATTTGATGTTGACATTTGTAGATCTATTTCCTACTTATGGTTATCATGATGGTGTTACTGTAATCAAAGAGGATTATTTTTTCTTTGTGAATGTTGGGGAGATCCTTACATTTGTGGTAGCTTGAAAGATGTTCAAAGAGACCAAGGGAGTCAATCTTCAAGCAAAGTTCTCAAGGTTAAGGCAAAAGTTATCATGTCTACATTATCTGATTCAGGGGGAGTCAAAGTTCTTTGATTCAAAGGAAGTCAAGGAATTGGGTGATATGTTGAACTCATGGTGGTCACACATACACTAAAGAGACATGAAGACTAAAGCAAGACATTGAGAAGTCATATGAAGCAGGTTCATATGAAAAGGATCGACATTCAAAGGAAATTCTACATCATCATAGGAAGACAGTTCTACATCGAGTAATGAAGACATTGAGATCAGAGTTGATCATGAGTTCTACATCAGAATTGAGGATCTTCACTACATGGGCTTCATGGAAGATACACATGCATACTTTTGTTATGCATAGTTCAAGACAATGTAAACATTAAGGGGGAGTGTTAGAGTTAATGTTTACATTAGTACCTCTAATGTTATCATTTAGGATTTTAATTAGTGTTAGTTTGGCCATGCCTGCGTGCTATTATAGGGGCCATTACTATTTATAGTGAATTCGTTTTTTAGTCATACATGTAGGTGGGCGCACTACTACTAGAATAGGATTTGCTTTTATCACTTAGAAACTCATCTTGGTGTTTACCCAATATAGGTAGTAATTATAGCAATTAGCTTTTTGTCTTTTGCTATTTGCTTTATGCTTTTTACCTTACACATAGTTTAGAGAAAGTATATATGTAGGCTGGCGCCCTACCTCATTTGTAATGGGACATAGTTGGAGTACATCTCTTCATCACTGTTGTTCTCTCTCATGTGTATGACTATTGTCTAACAACAATAGGAATCTTGTCTTGGGTTACTTGTATGATCAAGTCGGTTTTCTAACACATAATGGTGGCAAAGACGTAAGTTCTGAAAAGTGAACAGAATACCTATGCAATAAGTCAAAAATCACCTGAGGAAGAGGACCCACGGATGGTGAAAGAGAAGCAGCAACTGATGTACTCTGAATGGAAAGAAGAGCTGCACCCTGAGCTTTTGGCAGGCTACGCATAAACTGCTTCCTGGTAACCAACTGATAGTCACCCTGAGAATCAATACCAGCAAGTGAATGATGCTGATCAGCATGAGTAAAAAAAAGTGTCTGTTGAGATAGATCCACAACAATAGTACCAAGTAAGGAGAACCAATCTGCACAAAAATGAATGTCATAGTGCTCCAGAGGAATGTAGAAATATGTCTGACTAGAAAAGTCACCAAATGTGATAATCCAAGCCCTGAAACATCTGAGAACTGAGGGAAGCAGGAACAGGTGTAGCATGAATCCTTGTGGAAATGTAACTTGCTAATAAATGAATGTCTATGGCCTGTATCTACCAAAGCAATATACTCTTGCCCCAAGATGTGGACACGTAACCGAATAGAACGAGGACCAGGCCGCCCGGCCCAATAGCATAAGAAAGCTATGTATGGCGGTAGGAGCAAGATCAGCAGGAAGCGGGTCAGCCGGCACATCATCAGGAGGTGGGTCAGAAGTATCAAGAATCTGGATGTAGATGTTAGAATCATTCGGACTAATGGCCTCATGGTAAAAAACAGCTGTAGTAAGGCCAAGAGTTTGACGACAGTCACAAGCCATGTGCTCCCGGCTCTTACAGCGATAACAGAGACGCTTCTGCTAAATCTCAGCGAACTCTACGGCGGAATAGCGACTAACAAAGAGGGAGCGGGGTGCAAGAGGGCAAGCAGGAACCGCAATAGTAGAAGTCGGGGCAGGAGAAGTAGCCGAAATAGTAGGCATCCCTAAACAAGGGCAGGAAAAAACAAGCGGAAGTGGATAACTCAGAGTAACATCATATTGTAAAGAACCTCGAAGACCAGCAATAAAGCGTGAAATAAACTCAATAGGGTGGAGATCACCAAAAAGGTAAGAAAGATCAGTAAACTGGTCAATATAAGCAGTCAACTCACCAGTATGATGGGTAAGGCTGCGAAACAGATCATGCTGGCGAACGAGCCACTGAAGGTCGATCATAGCCATACGAAGGTCATGACGAAGATCATGCAACCCCTCGCGAGCAGGCTCAGAACGGTAAACACGCCACCAAGTCTGAGCTCGACCGAACCAATTCCCCAAAATATTTCCACAGACAAGCCAAAATAAGTGGTAAGTTGGATGCGATCACGAAAATCACGAGCAAAATGTGGCTCCTGACTTCCAAGAAAAGTAGGGAAGGGAAAACCCAGTCGCACTAAGGGAAATCCAAGTGGTGGTGTGGGAGACCCATAAGGAGAGCCAAAAAGACTATCACCATATGAAGACTAACCAAACGTACTACCAAAAGCATCTCCTGAAGATGAAGAGAGAGAGGTAGTAGTCGGACTCAGTATAGGGAATAAAGGGGCTTTGCCAGGACGATGAAGGGTCTCTGGTAGTGCGGTATCCCCTCGAGGCAAAACGGTCTCAAGGTTAGAAAGGACCCGATCGATACGAATATCAAGACAATCCATGCGAGCATCAATGTGCGTAAAACAATCATCTAAAGAGCTCTGTGGTGGATCTTTCGCTGAAGAAGTAAGGAAAAGACAAAGCATGAAAAAGAGGACGTTCGTCGTCACCCCAACTTAGTCTATCTTCCAAAAATCACCGAAATGGCACAAAAACAGCCAAGAAAGATGGACTAGGACAGCCAAATAAGGGGCTGAAAAAAGGCTAAAAATTTGGACAGCAAATGGGCAAAAGTGAAGTGGTAAGAGGGTGCTAGAAAAGAGACAAAAAGGCTAGGTTTTTGGGATAGCAAAATGGCGAAAATGAGAAGGGAATAGGGCGATGGAAATAGCAGTAGATACGAGCCAAAAATAATAGCAAATGGGTGCAAATGGGCGCTAGAAATGGCAGCAAATGAGTGCAGAAAAAATGGTAAAAAGGGACTGCAAGAAAGTGAGCAAGGAAAGCGAAAAAGCAAGCAAAGTACCTAGGTGGGTGCCGATCCTTCGTCCAACGGTAGTGCCAACAAGATAGGTGAAAAGCTGAAGATGATGAAGCCAATATAGGTGCCAACCAGCCACCGAATCCTGTCAAAACAGTCTGGAATGGGGGCTAGAAATTGATGAAAAATGGACAATGAACTGGCTGAAAATGGGCGCTGGTCCCCCTCCAAACGACGACGAAAAACCAGCAAAAAAGCAGATGCAGATGGGCTCAAAATGGGCACTGGTTTTTCTTGTTGTTTATGCCAAAACTTTCAACTACAAAATTGAGGTTATGCCAGAACTATAAGATTCTGTTGCAAATTGAAATCATTAATGATCTAATCGAGATTCGATATTCATGATCGTATAGGCTACCTTAGATGATAGATGATAGATCCTTTGTGTCTCGCTATCTTGAGTGACACATACACACACAAACAATCTCTCTCTCTCTCTCTCTCTCTCTCTCTCTCTCTCTCTCTCTCTCTCTCTCTCTCTCTCTCTCTCTCACACACACACACACACACAAGCACACTCTCAAAATTCAAAGTTCAAACACTATGTAGTATTTATAAGTTATTACTCTCTCTCTCCCACAAACACACACACACAAAAACACACACACACACACACACACCCACTCACACACACACACACACACACACACCACACAATGCAAATCTCTCTCTCTCTCTCTCTCAAATCTTTCTTTCTTCTTTCTCTCTCTCTCTCTCTCTCTCTCTCTCTCTCTCTCTCTCTCTCTCTCTCTCTCTTCCATTGCTGGCGACTTGATCGATTTCATCACTGACAGGGATTTACTGCTCTTTATGGAGACTCATGAGGGTCAGGAGAGAGGAATACCTATTTTTCCAGGATACAGATGGGATTCCGTGTACAGACTTGAGACTAGATCAGCTAGCAGTCGTGGATCTGGAGGTGTTGCATGTTTATACAGAGAGTCTCTTCATCCGAGCATTGAGTTCATCAGACACGACGAGCATGCACGATATATATGGATTCATATTGCTGGGCAGGATATTGGGTTGGACAGGGACCTCTTTGTGGCGGCCTGTTATTTTCCTCTAGAGTCTTCGTCCTTTGCTGAGGGCACAGGTTCACCCTACCTTGATTTATCGCCTGATATTATCAGATTCGTAGAGCGGGGGCATATTCTCCTCACTGGAGATTTTAATGCCCGAACCTCTTCACGGCAGTCAGAGTTCTATGACATCACCGACCAACTCCGCGTTCATGCCCTTGACAGCGATGATATGGGAGTTACCAGGATTTCAGAGGACAGCTTGGGACCTACTACCCCTTACGGTGAGCATTTATTGTAGTTTGGAGAGGCCCATGAGTTAGCCATTTACAAAGGCCTAACTTGTTGGCCAAAATCTGGCAGTTATACTTGTCACCCTCATAGTGGTGGACATAGTGTTGTGGATTATCTCATGGGATGACCATCTTCCATACCTCTCATCTCTGATTTTCATGTATCTCCCACCACTCTCTCTGATCATTCCTTTCTCTCCTTCGCTATCGGCCGCATCCCACCTCCCCAACCATCCTCACACCCCCTGCTTACACGGGCACCCGAGTATACATTCAGTTCTCTCTTTACACCAGTCTACCAGGAGTTCCTAACCTCATTGCTCCATTCCTTCCCTCGCGATAGTACAGTCGAGATTCAAGCTGCCTTTCTTAGCACTTCTCTTCATACCGCTGCTTCCCTTGCTTTTCCATCTAAACCCCATAAAAGCACAGGCACCCGCTCCTCATCGATACGACCCCCACACCCCAGGTGGTATGATGTTGAATGTCGCTCTCTTTGTCAGCTTGTCACCCATGCCCGCACTCATGATCCTCATCTCCTCCACTCCGCTAGGCGCTCTTACCATCGCACACTCCGCCGAAAAAAGCGTATATATGATGACTCCGAAGGAATGCGTCTTGTTGATCTTCTCTTCACTTCCTCTTCAGGCGCCTTTTGGCATGAGTTTATCCCTCGTGCTCCACCACCCCTCCTGGATGACCTTCGCATATGGACCGAATACGCTACCAAACTATATACCATACCCACTGACGCACCCATCTCTATCTCC
Source organism: Diphasiastrum complanatum (assembly GCA_029204225.1). Lineage (NCBI taxonomy): Eukaryota > Viridiplantae > Streptophyta > Lycopodiopsida > Lycopodiales > Lycopodiaceae > Diphasiastrum > Diphasiastrum complanatum. The sequence goes on along the minus strand of CM055095.1, from coordinate 71,534,646 downwards.
CCACGCCCCTCTGAGTTCACCTTCTTCACATCTGACATGGTACTTACGGCCATCAAGAGAATGAAGTCCCATAAAGCAAGAGATATCGAAGACCTTGAATCTGAACTCCTAACCATGCTTTCGACCTCCTTGCTCCCACACTAGCCACTCTCCTCAATTCCGCCGTTGTCTCTGGTTTCCCCTCATCCTGGTGCACCAACATCATCCACCCTATTCATAAAAATGGTAATCCCATGATTCCTGGTAATTACCGCACCATCATGATCGAACATGTTCTCACGAAGCTCTATGGTACCATACTCCAATCTACAGTGAGTTCAGAGGCGGAAGCTCGGAGATTACATGCATTGGGGCAGGCAGGTTTCCGATCTCATTATTCTACCACTGACCATATTTTAACACTTTGAGCCTTGATCGAGGAAGCTAAGTACAGGAAAGAGAGAGTTTACTGCTGTTTTTTAGATTTCAGGAAGGCCTTCAATTCTGTACCACGCACCCTGCTCATTCAGAGACTTCGTGACCTTGGTTTCTCCACAGATATTGTTTTAGCAATGATGGCTCTTTATGAGAAGGTCTTGGGATGTTTCCGACATAGCAGTGGCTTATCTGATCACATTTGGAGCACCATTGGGGTGAAACAGGGGTGCTCTCTTTCACCGGTTCTCTTTGGATTGTATATTGATGAGTTAGAGCGAGTCATCTCACAGTGTGGCGGGGGTGGCTGTAGACTTGGCACCATTCTGATTGCTATTCTCCTTTATGCGGATGATGTAGTACTAGTATCCCCGACCAGAGAGGGTTTGCAGAGGCAGCTGGATTGTTTACAGGGATTTTGTACCAGATGGGGGTTGGGGGTGAACACTGCGAAGACCAAGGTTATGGTCTTCAACACTTCTCGAGCCTTCATGCAGCGCCAGGAGCTCATCCTAGATGGACAGGCCTTAGAGGTAGTTTCCTCTTGTACCTATTTGGGGATACTCTTCTCTGGTCCTACCTTCAGCATGCGGCAAGCTGCCACCACCCGACTTGGGAAGGGGCATTCTTCTCTTGTTCAGCTTGAGCGGTTTTGTTTCAGGAAGCTCATCCAAGATGTTCGCAGTAAGTGTAGACTCTTTGATACTATTGTCACCCCCACAGCCTTATATGCAGCAGAGACATGGTGCACCGGCCTCCCTTCATCACATTGGGCCAGCATTTCACGATTGCAGACCACCATGTTAGCCCGTATCGGGCGAAGCCCTCGGTTCCACATGAGATCCTTCTTGCAAAGTTTGTCGTTCCACCCATTTAGATATATGCTGCGCTCCAGCTTATCACATACATTCAGAGAATCCAGGCTCTGCCCGATGAGGATATGAGATATACACAAACAACACTTGTCTCCTCACACTTTCTTCATGACCAGGGTTGTCGACTATCATGGTTCTCTCAGGCATCCCATTTCCTCCTTGAGTCATTTGGTATCTCCATTACAGAGCTCCCCTTAGGTACTCATCAGTATATCAGGCGCATCTTATATCGGGCATATCTCGACCGTACTTGGGGGCGACAGCTTGGGGTGAAACCCGGCTACTACTGGACTCATTTTATTGAGCTTGACATAGCAGGGTTCCCGGTCTTACCGCATTATTTGGACTCAAGACTATCACATTGCCTCAGATTTACATTGGGACAGCTCCGTGTATCATCACATCAGTTGGCTATTGAGACTGGTAGATTCCAGGGTACCCCGAGAGAGGAGCGGATTTGCCAGTTATGCTCTTTAGAGGAGGTGGAGTAAGAGGAGCACTTTATCTTTAGGTGCCCGGTATATTACGAGATTAGAGGGAGATACCACTGTTTGTTCCGAGACAAACCTGTCACCTTACGATAGCTCATAGCTTATGAGGATTCCCGATGCGCGGCACTCATGATATGAGAGATGTTTATACTACGACAGGATTTGTATCAGACAGCCCAGCCGAGTCAGGTTTCTCAGCCTCATATCACTTCTTTCTTCTCCAGGAGGAGAGGACGTTTTGATGACGGTGACGATGATGATGATGACCTACTTGCCCGCAAAGACCAGAGACAGCGTCCCACACATACCCATGTTGCAGCACGAGCTACTCGACCTATCACGAAAAGACCTCTTCATCCTCTCAGACGATGTCAGAGACCACCAGTGGCCCTTCATGCCACAGGCCGTATTACATCCTTCTATATCATCAGCACCAGCAGGACAGGACTAGATGATAGCGTCATACCTCACTCATGACTGTTAGCAGTATACATGCTCCCACATGTTTCTAATAGCATCACATCTATTTCAGTTTATAGCTTTAGCTCTAGATTGCTACTTTTGTTACTGTTTTGGAGACATTTCATACGCTCCTATGGTTACCACATACTTGACATGTACATTTACTAGTCTTATATGCCTTTTGGCATGGAAAAGACATTAATAAAGCTTTCTTTCTTTCTTTCTTCTTTCTCTCTCTCTCTCTCTCTCTCTCTCTCTCTCTCTCTCTCTCTCTCTCTCTCAAATGTCGGTCCTCCCTCCCACGCGTTGCCTGTTGTGACAGCGTTGTTGCCTGCCACGCAGGCAGCTATGCCTGGTGAGGTGGTAGCGCTGCCTGCTGGTGCTGCTGAGGCCTCCCTTGATGGTGGTACTGAGGCCGCCTCTACTAGTGATGCCACAAGATTGAGCAACACAAAGTAGAGACAAAAACATGAGCCTCTCTCTTCGAGTCTCTCCTTCCCTCCATTTCATCCTTCTCGGTCCACTGCACCACCCTCTCTGATCACTCATACCTTCCGCTCACCATCGGCCTTTTTCGCACCACACACACTCGCCCATTAACCCCCATCGTGAAGCTTGTATACCACTTTACCTCCCACAACACCCCTATTTATGCTAATTAAACTATCAAAAAACTTTCTAACCATTAATATTTATTTCCTAATAAAAAAGATTTGCTTTCCGAACAGCAGGACTACATACACTCATATGTACATACACATTACATATATATGTTTATGTATATATGGCTACTCACGCATATTTTGATGCATGAAAAGCGTTCAAATAAAACGAATCTTACCAACGTGAGGATTCGCCGACTCATGGATGACAAAGACAAGGGACAATGCAACCTGTAAAATGAAAAAAACAATTAAAATTACATCTCTATTGAGAAAGCAACTAACTTGCTTGAACTAGATTGAGAAGCATACACAATTGCAAAAAATTGTGTTATTTCCTTTTATCCTCCCTGCAATTCATTCCAAGAAAATGCTACTTTGATTGGACTCAAAACGAAGACGTATGTGTTTCTAATTTGGATCTTTTTGAGAGTATAACTTCCTCAATTAATCTTCAAAGGTCTCTAAGGACTTGCCACAAAATAGAACCTCCAAATTGCAGATTTAGATACTCAAACAGTATAAATAGAGATGTGAGCCTCACTACTAACAAATAGAATGATTATATAATATGCCAAATCTGAGGAACAAGCATCAATCAAAATGCAGGAACAAGTCAGCCAACATAGCCTTACATCTAGTGGTGGACAGGAGGTCGAAATGAGTTGAAGAGTTTGTTTAACTCGTTTCAAAAATGCCTCTTATTATCAAGTGAACAAATGAAAAAATACACTTTTTTCCCACAAAATATTTATTCATGCATAATCACAAGACAACCATGATTGGAAGTGATAGGTGATGTTCCAAGCTTCCAAGTCGTCCAGCTCACTCTTTTCTTATGGATCAAAATGGACTCCTAACTCACAAAATATCACCTCCCTACTTCCAAGAAGCCAAAATGAAACCGGATCTAAGAATTTTCAGCCCCCCAAGGTGTTCGTAAGGAAACAGTGTCTTTTTTACTAAATTAGACCAGAATTGTACATGGTTAGCACCCCTTGATTTGGGCTGAAAGAGATGGAATCTAATTTAATCAGGGCTAGTTCACACTCACTCTGAAAATAAATAAGTAAATTGATCTAATCAGGCCTAGCCTTTTCTGTTTTGTGCCGACGCTCGTACGAAGCATAACTTACATAAACAACATCATCTTTATAGTCAACTAAGGAGGTTGAAACCAAGTGATTAAGAATTATCTTTAGATTCAAATCTCCTAACACTGTAAAGCTTTAAAATAGTGGATATAGATCAGCAATAACTTTCACTCACAGCAATGAGAACTCCAATCTCAATACCAAAATACAAGGTATTGAGACTTGCAGCAAGCCAAAGCAAGAAATCTTTTTTGTTGACTCGCCATAGAAAGAAAGCTTCAGCATAATCCACCTATACATAATAGCAAGTAAAATGAGTTAGCTGAACGATGTATATATTGATGCTTGCAAATTGATAATTTTTCACACATCCAACAAGAAGGATGGCCCAGTCTTGCACATGTAAACAATTATTGAGGCAACAAATACAAGAGCCAAACTCTCCAATATTGATATGAATTTGCAAAGAGTAATGAAGGACAAACGATTGGGTGCTTGTAAGTTATCAAATTTTGTAGACAAGTATGCTATACCTTGATGGTCGGGGAGTATCCAATTATCACCGCACACACTAGAGCTCTTATACCACCTTGATTTGAATCACTTTATCATGACTTTCAGGTGTGCTAAACTCTCTTATAGCACCCTTTCTATAAATCATAAGTGAGTAAACATCCACTACTTTGGCTAAGGGGTATTTATACCCTAGATAAATCCGTATAGATCTACCACTTGCTTATGAAATTTATTCGTATAAGCACCACTTGTCACCCATTTGCTTACAAAATTTATTCATATAAGCACCACTTGTCATTTCCCTTAAATCTCCACCTCCATGGGACCCTAGGAACTTTGATTGCAGCTTCATCGCCCCTTAGGATATGTCATATTAGTCTCATCAACTCAATACTTTTAAACAAGAACCAACATGGCATTTATTGCTTGACATAAATATCAACTATTACCAACGATGGACTCGCTATGACACCACCTCCCCTTCATGACTACTTTATTAAAGTCAACAACTATAGCTCACAAGTGCATTCACTAACTCAAACCCTATAATAAATTATAGGTCAGTGAAGACGACATGTGCGTCCTCTAGCGATTTGCTCTTGATGTCTTCAAAGTCAATATAATGTCCTTTAGCTAGTGACAGCAATCCTTGGCTCAATTGTATTCCTATAAGCTATGGTAGTCCACAGTCCATGCTTGATCAAATCACTTGCTTTCCACTTAGCATTTGCATCAAACACATATTTCAATTCTAGAAATTATGAAGATACACCAAACATCCAGAGAACAATTACTCAAATAGGAGTAATACCTTACTAGCAGTAAGTCAACAACTTTCATAGAAAGTTCAACCTAAAATTCCATCCAAAAAATGAGCATGTGTGATGGAAAGCAAATCATAAGAATGAAGATTTAACAAAAATGTCAAAATTATAAGCACTTAACCTGACCATCATCCATATATTTACCCTATATGTAGCCAAAATTCAAACTCGAATGTAGTTCCAAACTCAAACTTCCATAAATGATAAATCACAACATTCTAGTATATTGTCATCCCATCGTCCAAGGGAGCCACATAATCATAAAGAGTAAGATGTTAAAAACTAGAATTTATATTTTTTATAAATCAAGATTGATGAAACTGCTATCTAGATTCTATATACTATTGTCTACATCTATTATCTATGATCCTACAATAGCCTCCAAGCCCTCTCACACACTCTCATGCAACCATAGCAAGGTTTATGGTACCTTTCAAATCGCCTTTTCGAACCATGTTTGAATCGAGAAAGAATCGGCTTCTCCAAATTTGAACCGCCGAATCAATTTTAGGTTTTTTTTTTCAAATCGTTAATGTCACACCATACATATTACATATTACAATGTCATGGCTAGTTAGTAGTAAATTAGCAAATGTTCAAGGATTTAAATTTCACGAAAATGACAATGTATACAATTTGCATTGTGTAATTGTTAACAAGTAATAGATTATAGTACTAACTTCTAAGTTCTAAGTTCTAACAGCTTACATGTAACATTACTAAGTAGTAAGCACTAACTTCTAGGTATTAACTCTTGAGTTACCATGAGTACAAATCCCATTCGATATTCAACATTGAAATTTGAAACATTCCACATTTGAACATTACCAAAATATAAACTTGAGTCTTGAATCATATATGTAATTTTAACTCATCCATAAATGATAATAACATTGTACACATAACAAATTACTATCTGCTAGTAACTAGTCTCAAGTTTATAACCTCAAAACTTCAAACTCAACTCCCAATTTCTAAGAACTAAATACCCAAATAGTAAATGCCAAATGAGTTATGGACTTGGCTCATTACATTCGCCGCGTCCATTTACATTAACTTTACTTTATGCATAAGTAGGCCTTGGGCCCTTTTTATTCATTAGTGACACTTAGACTATATGGTTGGCCTTTGGCCTTATTATTCATTATTAGGCCATTTGGACATATGACTGGAGAGTGGGGGCCTTCTTGGAGAGCGCACTATTATCCCTCCCAGTTGGGCCCTAGCCACCGGAAGCTTCCTTTTAGGGCTTCCTCTTGGCTATAAGTAGGGAAACTGTGTCATTTCTTATTCAGCTGATGATATTGATCTCTATCTTTACTTTGGCTACTTCTTATTTCATAAGTATAAAGGATAATGATGCGAATCATGTACGTTAATGATTTGTAGGATATGAATGTTGTGGAGGGTGATGATGGTAATCATGCTACTTTACCATATTCTACTTGGTCTAAGAGACTAGACTAGCTTTAAGACTAAAGCCCTCTTTCTTGTACTATGAGGTCATTGCATACATAAGGTTCAAAAGCATTGTAGTTTGCCACGCCATATAAAGTTTGAGGATGACAAGATCCATCTCTTGTGAAGTCCCTTAATTGAATTTTCAAGTCAAGTTTATCACGTTCATGGAAGAATCAAGTGAATCTCCCAACAAACATCAAAATTTGCACCATACCCATTGAAAGAAAAGAGTGATGCAATGTTTCATATTACCAGACCTATTACAGCTGACACCACAATCGCAGCCAATGCACACTACAAAATAGAAACATGACAATTGTTAGTACCAACCACTACATACATCATATCAAACTTTGAAATGCTTTCTTCCAAGGAACAAGAAGATGAAAACCTGAATATTGGTTTCACTTTTGCATATTGTGAACATATTTAACTTTTGTAAAACTTCAGCAAATTGTTTATCATCCTTACTTGAGGAATATCTGAAAAAAGTGGTGTTAAAAACAACAAAGCGGAAGCAATGATGAATCCTGATGCAATTCCAGCCAGCCCAGTTTTTGCTCCTGAATCATGACTAACCGCTGATCTCGAAAACGATCCTATAAAATCATCAATTCAAATATATCAATAACCAATTTAAGTCAATAGTGGACCTCTTTTTGAATCTCAAAATGCGATTAAAAAAAGGGTAAATTTTCAAGTCTTAAGGTGCAACTAATAGCATTTGTTGTTTTTGTCTTTATGTTGATTTTAGCCTCAATTCAAGCATTGATTTTTATAATCATGAAAGGACAACTATTGAAGCTAGAGTGACAAAATCCACCTAAAAAGGACTACAACCATGAGCTAATGTGTTGCAAAATAATTCCTTCTTTGAACACCAATTTCAATTGGAAACATCATAAGTGAGAAACAAATTTGTTTTCCCCTCTCATTTGCCATGCACTTATCTCCATGAGTTAGAAAAATTACTACATTTGGACCTCTCCTGTTTTGCTGTTGGGCCATCATTAATTACATTTGCACATCGTATAATTTGTGTTTGACCATTTGGAACGTGGAGCCAAAGCAAAGAGCTGTCGACAGGGCATTGAAGCTCCATGAGCTTATGAATCCTAAATGGTCAATCATTCACCACTTTCTTATTTGAATTTTGTCAACTTCATCATCAAAGAACTCAGAAAATTTTTCACTGTATGAACTTAAGGACTTATCCATGTAAAACCATCCATGAAATAGTGAAGTAGATATAAAAAAAAGTTCAATTATCTAAAATAAGATCTCAATAAAATCAACAATAAATTGGCGTCGTTCCTACAAAGGAACGCTACCACATAGTTCTTTTATAAAGTTCTCAAGGAGCCATCCTTATCAAATATGAAATGATAAGAGCCAAATGTTATTTATGGTAATTCCACGTCACTCCATTAGGTTGGGTCACAAAAGGAAAAAAGAAATCTAGCAAGCAATAAGTGGTGAAGAAGCTGCCAAAAAGTGAGTGAAATAGGGCAGCACTTTGAATTCCAAAAACAAAACCGTTGAGAACAGAAAACAATTATTTCAATTTGCAGCTGACGAGGTATGCCTAGTGCGACGTCGTGACGCGGAAGGCGAGTCAGTATTGGCTGATTCTGACGAATTCCCAAGATACTTGGACAGAGCAACTCAAGAGCACCTCTCACCTTAGACTGAGGAGTCTCTGAGAAGACGAGACTAAGGAAGACCGAGAGCCAAGTATGGGAGCCGAGAAATACTAGCTAGGAAAGACATGCAAGAACTGTGTAAGCCTCGTGGTGAATCCCGGAAGATGGAATGACCATGTAGGAACTAGTATTTCTAGGCAAATGTATTAAATGCAAGTAGACCCCTCTTAAAGAAAGTAGAGTGAGCCACCTTTTGATGGTGACCTCTAGTGGAGAGCATTATTCCACTTGTAAATTGTAAAATGTGGAAATTCCACTAGGATGCCACCTAAGGAGCTCTCTTGCTTATTTAAGAGACTCCCTCTTTGAGTAGAGAAGCTTTTTGTAAATTGTATCAACTCCATGCTGAAATGAGAAGAGCCTTCACGAGTGTGGTGCATCCATTGAGCTCCTTGATCATGCTTGTTTCTTGAGTGATGCATTTATGATCTTGCCCTTCCCTCCTTTTGTGTGTGGTTGTGGACTGTAGAGTGGATTAGATTTGCTATTTTTGTAGAGTGGATTAGTTTCTTTTCTTGTTTGTGGATTAATGTAGGAACCAACATTCAGGTAAACTAAATAGGCTGGATCTGTGGTGTAGTTCTTGCATATCTCTTTACAATCCAGTTCTTGATGTTCTTGGGATGTCCAAGAATCAAAAGACTGGTTGGTTTCTTGATTCTTGGACTTCTAACATGCTATAGATTAGTTCTTGGTTCTTGTTGTCAATTTATGCAAGTGTGGCTCAGTTTAGTAATGCTTAGGATCTGATTCAGTTCGTTTTTAGAGTAGGTAGCTGTAGAATCTACAGAATGTTCATTTGGGTTGCACTCTGATCTGTGAATGAGCGTTCATGGCTTGCATCTATGTATGAATGTAAGTGCGTTCAAGAGAGTTCGTCCCGAGTTGTCTTCTGACAGGCAGGATAAAAATATACTACAACGAGAATCTATCCCTTCTGCCTGATTTGGCATTGTAAGATCAAGAAGACTTCTAATGAATGCCATGAAGCCTAGTAACAAGCAGAATACCAAGCCGTAGAAGCTGTAAGCAAGAAGTAAAAGAACCAAAAACCAACAGATCCTCTGGAATAGGGCATCTGTTAACATTTGGCACCGCTGCTACTTGAACCCCAATGCATTCTACATCACACAGAACAGCAACATTGTCCACACTCAGATCCCTGCAAACAAACTCCCAATCTTTCAGCACCTCTGAGTTTCTACAAACTGGACAGAGCCACATCGTTGGCTACATCATTACCCAAATCCACAAGCTGTTAGACTCGCCAATCACTTGTACGCAAACACACTAACAGACCTAGATTTCCTTCTATCCAAGTTCCCGCTCCTCAAAACTTCACTTCTAAAAGGTCAAAAGGATAAAAAATATAACTCAAAAATCAAGAGACAATAGGAAATAACAAGATCTATCATATGCAAAAAGAACAACTAAATAATGAAAAGTAAAAAAAATACCCCTATTGAAAACTTCACAAAATCTTTTGATGTAGAGCTCTATTAGACATGAAATTCGAATCATTGATCTTGCCTCAGCCTAGCACCCTCATCCATATGATTAGTTTCGACTTTTGTCACGAAAAAGGATTACAAAAATGAGTTCTCCCAAACACTAAAAATTTGTGTTTCCAGAAAACAGCCGGCAAAGAAATCACAACATCATGGGCACCAAATTTGCTAGAACACCAATGCAACTAAAAGAAACTCAAATATGGTCACAAACAAAAAATTTGACAAAAAATGTGAAAAATATTCTAGAGAGAGAAATCGGCTAGAGAGAGAAAAAGGCCAGAGAGAAGTATTTGGAGGGAGAATGTCTAGAGAGAAAAATAAAAATAGCACCTACCAAATTGCTCAGTAAAGTGCTCTAATACCATGTTATGAACTCAATCACATATACTGATATCAATGAAGAACAATGGTTAAAGCCCTACAAGCAACAGCTAAGCATAGACAAGAGATCTCACATAAAGAGCCCAAGCAATACCTATTAGAAAAGAAGGATCGTAATAATGACTAAATGATAACCCTATATAAACTATCTGGAGGCCCTTAGTGGAACCTTCTTGACATCAGGGCAAGTTAGGGTGCTTGGGTCCCATAAGAACATGCCCTTAATGGTAATTGGCCCAATACCTAAAGATATGCTAATTAGGGCAACTAATAATTAGAATTAAAGGAGGATGAGTCCATAGGACACTTGTCAATATTCCTCCTTGCTTGCCTATGTGTCAAGATAACTAGCAAGTAGCAAGTAGCAAGTAGCAAATGTCAGTTGTGCATGGTGTTTGTCATGTGGCAACATTGAGAAGGGTCAAGGTTAAGGGATGCTTGAATATTGTGCACAAACAAAAAGTTATGGCGGAAAATGTCTATTTACGTCTAGAGAAAGAGCAATAATTAAAAAAACAACCATCCAGAAAAAAGACGAGGTAATGCAAATAGAGAAAGCAAAAAATACAATACTGATGGAGTTTTGAGCCTTGATGTTCACTGGTTCTGAATCTAAATCAGCATAGATCTCTCTCCTTATTACTATATCCACAGTAAGTCTATGTCTGTTAGGTAGGCAAGAGTTACAAGTAACTTCTTGGGTCTTAGGCCCCCCATTACAGATATCATTCATTAGTATTTTGACCCACATAATTAATTTCAATTTGAATTGACAATGGACATTATAGTGTGGGCCCCAAGACTCACAATGTATTGATTTACATGTAACATTGACAGCCTGGGTGTTGGGCCCTAATTAAGCGGCAGACCTACTGTCTCCACAAAGTATAAAAAGGCAAAAGGGACCTCATTTGGTGATTAATAGAGCTTAGCTTGGCTTCATGGTTTTTCATAATTTCATTTACAGCTTGTCATTTCAAATTACATTACTGTCAGTTCACATATGCATTTGACAAGAGTTTCCTTAAGTACTTTTCAATGTTCTAACTACTTAGTGTTATTTTTAGCAATAACTGACCTAGTCAAGCAGAAGGCTTGACAAGGCTAGTGGCTTACTACCCTCGTGATTTCTGTGCCTAATTGAGCAACTATTTGCATAATTACAAAATTCTACGTACGCATGTATTAGACACAAAAAGAAAAAGTTCAAAGTTCAATCAAGTTTAAGACAATTTTTAACCAATTGACGCAGTCCAGCATTCGTTCTTAGAATATGAGAATAACACAACCACAATGATCTCAGTGTTATTTTTAGCAATAACTGACCTAGTCAAGCAGAAGGCTTGACAAGGCTAGTGGCTTACTACCCTCGTGATTTCTGTGCCTAATTGAGCAACTATTTGCATAATTGCAAAATTCTACGTACGCATGTATTAGACACAAAAAGAAAAAGTTCAAAGTTCAATCAAGTTTAAGACAATTTTTAACCAATTGACGCAGTCCAGCATTCTTTCTTAGAATATGAGAATAACACAACCACAATGATCTCTTTCAGATACTCATTCTACATCAACTCAATGAAAGCCCTCAAATATAAAGGTATTCAGTACAGATTTCTAAGTTTTGCTGTCAACTTATCAAGGTCGTCTTTTAAAACGCTCAGAAAATGTCTTGAGAGTTTGTAATTTTGACAATCACCTCTAACTTAGTCAACTGTCTTCTTAAAGAACCTCCATGCAATGGTAACATTCAGCTATAATCCAAGCATGGATCTAACTAATCCCACAAACACAAAAGCCACTATTACCTCCAATTTTTATACTAAGGCAAGTCTTTTATGATCATTTGAAACTACATTGATTTATCAAATTAGTCAAATCAAACTTTCCACAAGAAAAGCATGTGCAATGCAGAACCCAGTTTGCTGGGTGCTATTATCGTTGCATGACAATGTCACTGCCTTGACAAGGACACTTATCTATATAGCTGGCAAGGATTTAGCATGAAAAATTTAGTTAAAGAAATTATAGCACTCCTATAAAATAATATTTCAGGTTAAGCTTCAACAAAAGTCTATAATAAATTTCTGATCTATAAATAGATAGAATTTCAAAAATACAAAAGCCATCTGAGAAGGACGAGAGTTGTGCCACCAATATCTGCAACACAAAGCTAAGAAATGCCAGCAGCATCTAGCCTTGATGATACACTATCAGGCATACAAATTAGTCAAATAACTTGCCTGTTGTCGGGTAGGCCTGGAAGAGAGATCCCAACACATTAGCAACTCCAAGACCAAATAGCTGCAAAAGACTTCCACCCACATCAAGTTTCTGTTCCTCAAGAACCAGAAAAATACGGCCAACCCCGAAAACTTGTTTCTCCACAAAAATTTGTAAGCTAGATATAACTGCTTCCTAGAAGGGAGAAATAACGAGAACAGTGGATATCCTGAGGCAAAGTTGTTAGATTCTTAAAATTCAGTGAACATGATACACCTTCAGTGTTCAAATTATCACTTGCATTTCATTCTGAAAGGATCTCTTACAAGTGTTTGAAGAAAAGTCTAGCACTTATGCTCAACAAATGACCTATCTTGATAGAGGCGGATCCAAGTTGAGTGAGCAGGTACTAAATCAATGGGATGGTCTACAGTCCATCAAGGTGGAAGTCCGGAAGGTAATTCTTCAGAAGTCTAGGATAATGTTGATTTGTGTATGAATTCGTGATGTGATTGCAAAGAACGACAAAACATCAAAAACAGTATCAGCTCATCTTACTGGGTGACAGCACGGTTGTGACGAAGAAAGTGTTATTGGACTACTAAGGTTGTTTGAACATCTACTGACAATTCTACAGCTGGGTTTGGAAGATTACAATGGATAATGAGATGCATAATGACTTCTATGTCCTTATAGCTTTTCAGTTAATCTTTAAGACTACTTGCTATGTTCAAGTATTAGCATCTATGCAGATGGACTAGATCAAGGCTCATGGTGACATGATAGATCTAGTCCAACTGGAGAAAAAGGAAATGTTTTCCCTGGAACAAATACACTTGACTATAGGAGCATAAATAGAAGTACCTCCTGGTTGGAATCAATCTCATATCCATTCTTAGCTGCAAGAGCTTTCGCGATTCCAACAGATTCCTGTATGAGACATCACTGATGTGAATCGAAATTTAAGATAATGGGCTCTTCTGTTGCATACCAGCCATAAGAAGTACCGTATCTACCTGTCTACCATCAGTAAATAGGATTCAACATCTGAAGCTAAATAGTTGCAAAAGAAGTCATTGCTGCATTGAAGCCCTCTCGTAGAAATGAAATGTTCAAATCACAGCGTCGTATGGAGCAATCTTTACCAGAATCGCAACACCAGTTATCACAAGTGCAGTTGACAGCAGCTCTTTGGCATATTTAAACTCATAGTCAACTGAAAACTTTGGAAGCCCCTGTGGAATTGGCCCAACCTGCATACATTTTCCAGATTCTACAGCATTGATATGGATAACTTTTTGATTCAACTAACATAGAAGATCAATCACATGTCGCCATTCCTTTTGATACTGCAGGATTACAAGCTCTACATATAAAATGCAAATACAGTCAATTGTTCTTCTGATAGAAATTTCGAAAACACTTGATAAATGCAGAGTTCTTCCATTCATCCTCCATGCTATTTTTCTATGCAATTCACAATGACGAGTACCATGTAAAAATTAGAAATGTTTGTGATTCCAATTTTTGCACTTGCATCGACTCAACCACAAAACGCAGAAAAATAGACATATCTTTCCAAGGCAGATCCTAACATTGAAACGAGACAAATGATATCACCATATGGAACACTTCCCAAGAGAATTTAGTAAGATGTCAGCACTCACCAGAGTAATTGAGGATGGTCGGAAAAGCTTAATGAAGATAGTGCCAAACACCACTGCCGTCAACGGTCCTGCTGCTCTCAAAACCATGAACCGTTTTCTTGATTTTCCCTATTAGCACAAAATACATCCAGAGCCAGTTGGAAAATGCTGCAATGCTTTGATCCAGAAAGCTACATCTTTGCAAGCAGAAAACTCGATGTTCTACACAGTATTCTGTGCGAATCTAAGGAGCATACCAAACACTTGATAATAACACCGGTCTGTCTTCAATCTTCACAAATAGCTCAGCACAGTTTGTCATATATCTATTACATCTAGTTAAGGACACTTTCACATTACTGGGCCAATTTAATGGCACATAATTGAGTACTAAACCTTGACTCTCACCGAGGTTGGGGGATGCTAGTCCTCATCATGTAGTAGCTTCTTCCCTTTTGGGGCTTCCACACTAGTATGAAAAGTTTTTCTACTAATTAGTGCAGCTAATGATCCTACGAGTCTTTGAGATACTTAGTCATGTTCCTTTGTGGGAGGACCTGCACACGAATATCCAGTTGGTTATATGATGTTCTTTGTAGAAAAACTCTATTTGCTGAGCATTATATTGTCTTAGTCTTCATATGATGCCATTTTTGTGATGTTTTCATATCTTGGTATCAAAACACTTTCCTAAAAACAAATGTTTTTCTCTCTTACCAATCATTAACCATCAACTCACTCACTCCCATCAGACACAGCAACAGATCACCTCATTTTTTCCACTCATTGTTTTCCAGGAGACACTCCAGGGCAGAGACAAAGTCAAAGTCAGAGGATGAAATCAACATACCTCAGAAACCTTACTCAGAGACACCACTGACAGCTCCCAGACCAGTCATTCCTCGGGTGATTCTATGCTATAGCCACAGAAGATCACAATCTATGCATGTGACAACTCTTTTGGGATCAATCAGGACCTACCCAATGCCAACAATGTGGTTTGGTCTCCCCAATGACAAGGGACTACAAAGACACCTAGAAAGTTTACATGCCTTCTACTCCAACTGGGGCTTGAAGGTTAATTCCGGCAAGAACAAGATCATGGTCTTTAATTCCTCTAGGACCTATATGCAGAGTCAAGAGTTCACTTTGGATAGCCAGCCTCTAGAGATAGTGTCCTCATACTCATATTTGGGTGTACTAATCACGAGCCCTATATTCAGCATGAGACATGCCACTACTAATTGACTAGGAAAGGTCATGCCTCCCTAGTCAATTTCGAGAGGTTTTGATTCAAACAACATAGACGGGATGTCTGAAGTAAGTGCCGTCTTTTTGAGGCACTGGTCACCCCTACATCCACATGTGCGATAGAGATTTGGTGCACAAGAATCACTTTGGTGAATTGTCAATATCACACATTTTGCATATTACTATGTTATCATGCATGATACGCCTAAGCCCTCTATTCCACAAAAGATCATGATGCTTGTGTTTGTGCCTCCAAGTCAGATTGAGGCCATGTTCTCATTGGGGTCACAAAGTTTGCAGATAGAAAGACGAGATATCCATATTTGCCACTCGCAAACCCAAGCCAGACATGATCAAGGTCATCGTCCATCATGGCCTCTCACATATTGGAGACATTAAACATTTTCATATCCCATTTTCCTAAGGGGACCCCATCAATACATCAGGAAGTCCCTATATCATGAGTACATCCAAAGTGTTTGGAAGGGCCTTTCAAAATCCAGCTCCTTTCCTACAGTTGGAAGTTGCTAGAGAGCTGAGGCTACCACCCAGACTCTGGACTATCACATAGCTTCATATTTACTCTGGGACAGATTAAGGTCTCTTCTCATAAATTATATGTGGAGATAAAATGCTTTTAGGATATCCACCATTAAGATACGATTTCTCGTTTCTATCTCATGAGTGAGGTCAAGTCAAAAGAACATTCATTTTTCGATGCTTTGTATGCTATGAGATCAAAGAGACATACCATTGTCTTTTTCGGGAACATCTAGCCACATCATATGAGGATCCATGTTGTGTTGCTTTAATGATACAAGAGATGCTTTGGCTTTAGAAAGATTTGAGTAAGGAGGTAGACTAGGAGGGATACTCAACTTCACATTCCCGTTCCATCTCTTGAGATTGTGAATCTTTAGATGATTTTTAAAATCAGTAGACTAGTGACTTCTAATTGTTCCACTAGGATGGTGGTAAAGTCTTACCAGATTTTAGTATCAAAAACTAATGTCAAAATGATTTTGAAGATTGGAAATCGGATCAACTAGGTCTAAACTCAAGAAACGGCGAAAATGTAATAGTAACAGACCTTCTACAGCTTAATAACCTTCACTGACTTCAAAGTAGCTAAATGTGACTGATCTGAACTCAATGATGATACTGGCGAGGGTTCATCAAATAGTACCTTGGCGAGGTTATTTTTGAGATTTTGGCCTAAAAAATCACTGAAACCACTGTATTTGCCAGTTCTGATCAAACTAACCTTCGCCCACTGGACTAAAGATACATCACAATGTAACAGAACTATGGTAGGTTCCGCGAAGGTTCTTATGCTGTATCAGAGCTTTTCTGTAACTTGGAGAGGGTTCTTTCTATGAGGAATGGTCACAGAATCACTGAGAACCTTCACCGACACAGATCCTTGGAAACTAACCTTTGCCGGATTTACTGGAGGTGGTCTGGACAAAATGGAAAAGTTTAATATTGAGTAATGATGTTTTTGAGGTTGGCGAGGGTTCTGATCAAAAATGGATAAATCTATAGGACTAACCTTTGCCGAACAAATTTTGTGCGAAATAACCTCTGCCCACTTCTCAGATGGCTATTTTCCTTTAATTGGAATATTGAGGAGGACTGGCGAAGGCTAACAGAAAGATACTGAGATTTTTGGTCAACGATGTGGCTTTCCTTCACGAAAATGGTCAGGATCACTTAGAACCTTCACTTTACTTCTATTTTGGGAACTAACCTTCGCTTGATTCACTGATGGTAAAAAATATATGAGGAATGTTCAAGAGGACTGGCGAATGTTGGTTGATGTGGCTTTCCTTCATAAAAATAATCAGAATCATAAAAATCTTCACTGAGCTTTTATTGTGGGAAAGAACCTTCGCCGAGTTCTCTAAGAGCTTATTTATGTCAGATAAAGCTACAATAGGTCGATCTTAGCACCGATGTACTGTATCCCCCTCCTTACTCATCAATCACAAGTGATTACAAGCAAGAAATCCAATCAAGATGACTCAAATCATCAAAATCTAACCCTAAACCCACAAAAAATGCAAATCTAACCCTACTATGCCAAAACCAAGATGCCTAAATGCAAGCTAACATCCATCATGATAGCCCTAGTGCATGTCATCTTGGTGTGGATAGGACCTATGAGTTGATCTTACGTAACTTTTGGTGGCTTAAATTGAAAAAAGATGTTTACCATTATGTGACGCAGTGTTTGAAGTGCCAGGTCAATAAAGCTGAAAGGATTAGAACTCCTGGAGTTTTACACCCACTACCTATACCAGGTGGAAGATGGGAGAGCATCTCCATGGATTTTATCACTAACTTACCTCGTACACAGTCACATCATGATTCTATCTTGGTCGTAGTTGACAGACTCACTAAGATGGCTCATTTTATTCCAACGCGTAAAAAGATTGATGCGGCTGGAGTAGCTAATTTTTTTATCGAGCATGTGTTCAGACTTCATGGATTACCATCATCCATAGTGTCTGACAGGCATACTCGATTCACTGGAAACTTTTGGATTCCAGTTATTGCCAAACTTAAAGTCCAGAATGAGCAGTACAGAGCATCCTGAAACGGATGGCCAAACTGAGAGAGTCAACCAGACCTTAGAGGATATGCTTAGGGCATTTATTGGGGATAAGCAAACTCAGTAGGAGAAGTACTTGCCACTGTTGGAGTTCTTGCTTACAATGACAAGAAAAATGTGAGTACTCAGATGAGTGCTTTCGAGCTTAATTATGGTTTTAGGCCAGCTAGGTACTGGGTCATTAATTTGGAGTGGCTGGACTAACCTCCTAAAAAGTAGGAGAGTTGACTAGTCAACATGACACATGTCATATGCTCACTTGGACACTTGGTCCAATGACTGAGTGACACATGTCAGGGTTGACTGGTCAAACATGACACGTGTCACATGCTCACTGGGACACTTGGTCCAATGGATAAGTGACACATGTCAGCCTACTCACTTGCCTATGTGTCAGGGTACTGCCAAGTGGCAAGTGTCGACTGTGCATGGAGTTGGCCATGTGTCGAGATTTAGGAAGGGTCAGGGTTAAGGGGTGCTTGAGGATTGTGTATAAGTGAGCCTAGAGAAAGGCATTCCTCATCATAATCTATGCAGCAAAGGCTAGGAGGACACGATGCAGCCAGCTCCACTGTGTTTGTGTTTGATGCTATGTGCTTGCAGGGAGTCACAAAGGCTGAAAATTTGTGGCGATCAGGGCATGTTTGGACGGGTGTCAGTTCGAAGATCAGGGCCCTGATAGGCCCCCATAGCAATCGAATCCTGGATTGAATATGCCACGAAACTATATACCATGGACTCTCCTCCTATCTTACTCTCACCATGATCTACCCACTGCTCTCTTTTTACTCCACACATGGTTGAAAACGCAATTAAACATGCCAAACTTCATAAAGCTACTGACTATGATTCTCTAAATGTAGACTTCCTAAAGCTTGTAGCACACGTTGTTTCTCCCTACATTGCTCGCACTTTTAACACCGCTGTAACGTACCTAGTTCTAAACCCAGTTTTTTCAACATCCTCAGTCTTTATGCGAATTTGATGATACCCTGATCTCAAGTCGATTTTGGTGGAAGTACTTTGCACCATGCAATCGATCAACCAGTTCATCCATTCGCGGCAAAGGATAAAGGTTTTAATCGTTAACTTATTCAACTTTTTAAAGTCCAAACAAAGACGAGTACCTCCATCTTTTTTATCAACAAGGAGCACAGGTGCCCCCCAGGGAGATTTACTAGGCCTTACATGGCCCATCTTAAGGTAATTTTGCAGTTGCCTATAAACCTCATCCTCTTTAGTAGTACTCATCCTATATGGATACAGTGATATAGGTCAACTACCAGAAATCAGTTTAATACCGTGGTCAACACCCCTAGAGGGGGGAAGACCCTCAGGAAGTTGCTCAGGAAACACGTCGTTAAATTCTTGCCTAAGTTTCCTAAAAATTTCACCTTCCGGTGAGTTTTCTTGCTTTAGATTATTAGACATTAGTTCCATTTGGAGATTGTAAAATTGCAAACTACGTAATTCATGGTAAGTAAAATTTTTTAACCAACATAAATAAGAACTGCAATCAACAATATCCATACATTTAACAGTTTCCAAAGCAGAAAGCATATACGGAGTAGAAATATCAACATTTCTATTCAATTCTATGAGTAAGCCATTATGTAAAAACGACAAACTGCGTGTTACATAGTTTTTCTTCATAGACTCGTTCCTCTCATAGAACAACTCCTTACCAAGTATAACATCTGCCCTATCTAGATTCATAATATGAAAGTCTAATTTATCCTTATAGGCTTGAATCTCTATTGGTAGACGTGGGACTATCCGGTCCCAAACTTGGCTTTCTGCTCCCGTTGCCAGCTTCACTGTGTATCGGTGGTCACTTTGCCTTGTTTCCACCTTTAGCTTCTGCAACAAATTAGCATTAATAAAATTATGTGTGGAACCATCGTCAAATAAAACAGTTACGGCTTGACAGGCAAGACACCAGTCTCAGGCTTAGCAGCCATCGTACGAGTATCATCGTAGATTCTGGCGAAGCGAACAGCATCCTCGAGGGTAAGAGGCTGGTTCCTCCTGACCTCTAGCTGGTAGTCTCTTGGCAACCCCAGTATAAAATGCAATTTTACTAACAAGGGATCTATTCTAGTTGCAAAACGAGAATAGACCTCCTGAAATTCTTGTAAATACTGATCCAGGGGCCGGTTCCCCATATGGATTGTTGCATACTGATAGTAAAATTCAAAATCATCAAGAATAGGAAGGAAGGCCGCCTTAAAGGCCTTGCAAAAATCCTCCCAATTCCTTGGAACTTCAGGCTTACCCCTTATATCTTGCCACCAGGTAAATGCTTTACCTCGCAGGTACATGACTGTGAGATTGATCTTGTTGTCCTCGGATGAATCGTGCATGGAAAAGTGTGAATTCCATCGATCCAGCCATTGCAAGACCGCCTCCGGGGTTCTATCCTTCTTTTCCCCAGCAAAAACTTTAGGAGTAAACAAGGGTTGATGCACTAATTGCCTTAGCTGCGTCAATTCCTTGAGATCCTGCTGATCCCGACTCTGCTTAGCTGGCATATCCACAATCTGTTGTTGTAGACTATTAATAGCCAGCATCAAAGCATCAAGGTCCAAAACAGAGGCAGATATTGTAGCCTCAGGAACAGGGGACATAGGTTGTGTGGTAGGAATAGGCTCCATTTTTACAAGGGGAAGAGAGGTGAATTAAGAAAAGATGATAGAAGAGAATCAAAAGCTACTCAAGGAAGGTAGATACAAAACTACTCTTGCTGTCTCTTCACAAACCAAATGGTATTGTCCATGGCTGCCAAGAGGAATAAGAGAGAGCAAGGAGAAGGATGCACTACCACCTCCACCTCTTTTCACAAAAAACAGATGCATAGGAGAGGTATGCCTCCCTCTCCATGCTATCCTGCTACCTGCCAAGTGGCCTTGCCTTGCCACCTAGCCTCCACCTCAGCCTTCTGGCCTTCTCTTGGCAACCTGCCAGGTGGCCTACTCCCCCCCCCCCCCCCCTTCTCTTTTTCTTGATTTACTTCAGATTGTCCATCGCTGAAAAACAGGGACAGATCTGGAGAAAACGTTTTATGTGTGCAGGGAGGGTCCCAATTTCACTAGCCAAGGATTAGAAAGAGAGCGGAATAGGAAAACGCTGCCTATAGACACCTGTCCGGGCCCAAACAGTGCCACGTGGCAGTTTTCAACTCAGTTTCTAGTGGACCATCGCTGGTCAGGCAGCGATCAGAACTTTCAAGTTTTTTTTAACGCTGAGGAGGGCCCATCGCAGCAGATTTGTACCTGAATCTGAGCGGAACAAGGGTAGGAAGGACCGCCACCTGTCCTTTCCCGGACAGTGCCACATGGCAGGTCCTCCTTGGGCCCCCAACTGTTTTTTTTTCTAAACTTTTTTCTTCAAATTCATGAAAAAACAGCGGAAAGAAGAACCTAAAAAATGCATTTCAAATCCGTTTTGAAATTCGTCAGAAGCAACGTAAATTACAAAAAAACCACTACGGATCAACGCACCTGCTTTCAGCATGCAGTGGCTCTGATACCATATGTTATAACCCCTACTTACTGCAAACCTCCAGGTGCCGGATAACCACAAGAGACCGAACGTTACACGTTCCACCCCGCCGTAGGACCTAATCCGGGTCCACCCACCGTGCCCTGGCCTATGACCGTATCAAGCTGGATCCGACCTCCTTCCTAGACGACATCCCATACCACCGCCTAGGCTCTCAGCCATCTCATGCCTCACGCTAGCAAACATCTTGGCCGTGCACATGCTCTCCATCCACCTCCTCCTAGGTAGACAGAATGGATGGCAAATGAGTCCTCCTTCCCTTGTATACCTCCAAGGAGAGAGACTTTAAGCCATGTGCACACCTAGATCATGACACGTGGCACCCATGCAGGTTCACGAGTCACCGGTCAAGTCAACAGGCCCAGTCATCGTCCAGTCTCAAGTTTGGGTTTGGGACCCAAGGGAGTTGGGTCCCTAACAACCAGGTCTTCACGTGCTTCCCGCCAGCCTGCAGCACGCTCCACTACTACCATCACTCATTACTTTCAATCAGCTCGTAGCTAGTCTCCTCAGCAGAGCAGGTGGTTAAGCTCTTGCATTGTACCCTCACAAGTTGGTGGTCAAGCTTTGAGACTTCTTCTTACAGATAGAGAGATAGATATGCTAGCTTTTCTTTCTTTCTTTAGTAAATAAGTCTGTACGTGGACAATGCTCCTTACGATTGTACTCCCTTTTTTGTCTTATGTACCTTTGGGTCTAAATGACTATGCCGAAGTTAATCCATAGGTTACTTTGAACCAAAAGGTCCAGATTTGTGTAACCATGGGTATTTAGTTATTTAGGCCATCTTAAGTTTGTCTTAAGTTCAGTTGGACCCAATTTTGGTCATGTACTGACTCGTGGGTCCTTAGGGGTCTAATTTTGTTTAGGGGCCCTATCTTGACTTTTGGGGGTGCCCTACATTTAGTAAGTGGTTAACCTTAGGGTTTGGTGGCATTTGGTCACATCCAGGTAGAGTACTTAGATGCTCATTGTGTATTCCATTTTATACAGTTTGGCTCTCCATTGCTCTTGTTGCTGTTTTCTCTCTCTCTCTCTTAGAGTTGGGCGCCCAGCCTCTTCTCTCTTGTTTCTTGTGGAGATTGATTGATAACTAGATCTTGGTGACTTGTCTCTTGCTTTCCTATATGGTATCAGAGCCAAGTTAGACCTAACAGTTCATGGTGTCAAAGCCATGGTTAGGTGGCCCAAGTTGTGGGGCAGGTGACAGCTAGGACCCCAACCAAGTGTGGCTTGAGGGGGGGTGTTGGAATATCATTCCACACTCTAGAGAGAACTATCAAACAGGGCGGATAGCTCAGTGGTAGAGCATCCCATCCGGTATGAGGGAGGTCCTGGGTTCGAATCCTAGTCTGTCCATCCATATTATGATTTATGGATTTCTAACATGGTATCAGAGCTATCGGATTTGCAACAAGCTTGTTTGTTGGCGCCCTACCAGAAGAGGAGCTTCTCTGCTTTTTGTTGTGAAATTTCAGCATCTTGCTGATCTTTTCAAGTGGAGTTTGGATCAACTTTTTTGTCTCTTTTCAGGTTGAAGGAGGGTGGCCATCAGAAATCTTGGAGGAGCAATTTTTGGCACCCAAAAATCAGAATCTCAAATCTGATTTTTATGCAACCAGTTTTCAGCAAGTTGTGTTTGGAGGAGGCCGCCCAAAAATCTGCAACTGATTTTTGGTTGTGGTGTCTCCTTATCTTGCTGTTTTTGTTTTCAGGTTTGCATTTGTGTAGGAGGGCGCCCAAAATTCAGCAAACCCTATTCAGGTTTAGGTCAACTTGTGGCTGGAAATTTGCAGATTCTCAGCAAGTAGTAGGGTGCTTTCAACAGCCCTATTGGAGTGTGTGTTGATCACACTATTTGACTTCCTAATTGGGTTTCGGTGTAGGTTTCAATCGAAGCTAACCTAATATTCAAGAAGCTGGTTTTTTTGTGCAGAAAGACAACCATCTATCCATTATCTTTTGGGCACTAAGGTTGCAGATTGAAAGATATCTTGTGCTCCTACTTTCAGCTCTTTGTTTGCTGCAAATTTTTGAGTAGATTTGGTTGGGGAAAGGCTCTCTTTCCTATCTACTACAAGCTGAAATTTTGTTGGAGGTAATGGCTAAAGAATCGGAAGCTATCAGTTCTTTGTTTAGTGAAGATCGGTTGGATGGCACAAACTACTCCTTGTGGAGTTACATGATGAAGAATCTTCTCATAGCGAAAGGGTTGTTGGATTTGGTCAATGGTGATGAGGAAAGGCCTCTGTCTTTGGCACCTCCTACACCTCGTGGATCATCATCATCAACATCATCTTCTCCATCTTCGGAAGAACAAAAGAAGTGGGATAGAAGGGATGCACAAGCACATTTTATGGTTGCTCTTGCTGTGAAAAGATCTATCTTACCTCATATTAGGTCTTGTAAGACATCTAAAAGTGCGTGGGATACACTTTATACTATGTATAGAGTAAAAAATCCAGCAAGAGTGGTGTATCTCATAAATCAGCTTTCTTTGTTGAAGATGCAAGAAGGGGATCAAGTGACCAATCACTTGACGAAGATCAAGGATCTTCGTGAGGAGCTTCTCAATATTGATGAGATAATTGAGGATGCTCAATTTGTTTCCATTACTCTCAACTCATTACCTTCATCTTATCTTCCATTTGTTTCATCTTTGAGTATCTCTCTTAGGGGACAACAACTCTCCTTTGATGAACTTGTTGGGCTGCTTCTTCAAGAGGAGCAAACGAGGCAAAACTTTGCGGGTGACACTCAACAAGATCAAGCTTTCTTCACGAAAGGCAAGGGCAAAGGCAAGTCAAAAGGAAAGGGGAAGCCTCCTTCCAAGGATGAGCAAAAGCCCGTTGGAGGTCAGGATGTCAACACTCAAAAGAAAAAAGGGAAGTGCCATTATTGCAAAAGGTATGGGCACTTCATCAAGGATTGTAAGAAGAAGCTTGCGAAAGAGGAGAGTAAAGGAATTGATACTAGTGCTTCACTTGCTACTTTGGAGCAAGAGCTTGAAGCTAGTGGTGACCTCTTCAACCAAGACTATGCTTTTGTGTCTAATATTGCTTCTACTAGTACTACTACGTCTATGAGGAATTCAGATTCTGTTTTGCAAGTTGCTGATTTTCAGCCCATTGAATGGGTGATTGATAGTGGTGCTACTTGTCATATGACTTCTCGCAAAGAAGCATTTACTAAATTAGTAAAAGTGCAAAATGGAAGTAAGGTACAATGTGCGGATGATGCATCTTATTTTGTTTATGGAATTGTCAGTCTTTTGTCAACGCTCTCTGTAGTTTTGGGGTTGCAACTCCGTACTTGATTTTTCCGTACCTGTCTGTCACGGACCAATACAAAAAGTAATTTTCTTCTTTGATGAATTCACCACCAATCCTCTCCTATTTACTATTCGCCCTAAGAACATCACAATATTACTAGTAAAATTTTAAGATTTCCACAAAAGAGTTCTTGGACCAAAAGAACGACCTACTTCGTGATGACCTCTAGAAGTGTCCTTTTGTCAAGTAAGTACTTGATGCTTCAACATTCAGCCAATATCATTTGTTCTGCTAATGTTTGCTATTGATATTTCTTTCAAATGCAAAATATAAAAAATGATATTGTAATGGGTGGCCTGATGCTTATGAACGACAAAAAAGGCAGCCATTAAAAAACTGCAATGACGGTGAAGCAAAGTAGTGGCAAAACTGAAAAATAACTGTTAGGATGGAAGCTAATTTGCTGAAAGTAAGGAATATAGATGAGCATCAAACGAATACATTATAATTAACAAAGAACTCACCAGATGCTTCATCACAAGTAATATTGCTAGCACAACAGAACCCATCAAAAAAGGCTGCCACT
This sequence comes from Diphasiastrum complanatum, assembly GCA_029204225.1. Classification (NCBI taxonomy): domain Eukaryota; kingdom Viridiplantae; phylum Streptophyta; class Lycopodiopsida; order Lycopodiales; family Lycopodiaceae; genus Diphasiastrum; species Diphasiastrum complanatum. Next base: position 71,509,100 of record CM055095.1, on the reverse strand, counting down.
TGAACTGCAACAAAATAAAGGAAACCACACACACCCACAAACTGTTATTCAAGACATAAAAACATGTTTATTCACTTTCATAGTTCATCCACAGTAGTTTTCAGCTGCACATGAATACCAAATTGATATAAGATGTCAAATGTCATCCAGGACCAAACTACATCTGTATTCTTGATTATGAAAGAAAATATTATCCACAAAATAAATGTTTGTCCTTTTAAACCACAGCTACAAGTTCAGGGTACGTTGATGGTAAAATAAAAATAAGCTGTGGTAAGGTTCTCAAAGTTTGCAAAGACTTGCAAAGTTTATCAAAGAAATCAAATTAGAGCTAGAAGTTACAGGAATCAATTAAACCATCAAAAAGGTGATAAACGGTTCATTTAAGTTTAAGGACTTTTTCATAAATGTTTACAGAGCAGTAGTTCATAACCTCAAGAAAAAGTCGTCAAAGCTATGCTGGTTTCAGAAATATTTGTTTATTAAGAAAGTGACAACTACATTTGCACTCAACAAATTATCTTGACATTCCTGCTAATCTCAAGCTATTTTCTAAGCAGATTGAACCTGTCCGGAAGAACATGAAAGGATCTGACATGTAGGCTGTTTCTAAGGAAGAATGAAAGGTGGCATCAGAAACCAAGATAAAAAGGCGCCCATGGTTTCCAAAAGAAAACAATTCATGTCCTCAAGAAAACAACAGAAAGACAATGACAGGATCTTCAAAGCTCTATAACGCCTGAATTAAGTTGTAGAACAGTTCATTAGCCCACCAACCAGGCAAGGAAAGTTCATACTGGAATAACATCATTACTACTACATGGCATTCTTGGTCAATATAGCTAGTTGTTGCAAGGTTGTTCCAGTTTTGTTTGAGTCTATTTGAGATTCATGGATCCTTCCTCCAAATGGAGATCTATGTGTTGATATGAACAGTCTTCTTTAGCACTCTGCTCTCTCAAATTGAGACAGCGGAACGTGGTGGTACTCTTACATTCCTTTGGAAATGTAGTCCATTAGGTTGGGACGTACATGACTATTAGAGCTACCTCAGACATTCGGCTTGGATGAAGTCCTGTCTTGATATGTGGGCACCAAACTTCTTAGCGCAAATCTTGGCAGAGTTCTTTTCTAGGCATGTGGGTACTGGTAGCAGAATGCTTATGGTACCTATTGGCAAAGTGATGTTAGTTATTGATACTGATATTCAATAGCACCATCCTTCTTCCATTGTTATGAAGTCAACTAAGTAGTGATGCTTTCTTTTGGTACTCCTGGTCCATTGGTATGGCAGTATTGACTACATTGAGTAGCAGAATTCCTGCTTGTGCACCACCACCAGTATTGAAATGTTGCTGAAGTCCATAAGTGTTGCAGCAATTTCTGTTGGGCAGGCCATGAGGAAGTGATTATTCTTTTTCGGTTCTACTAATATATTAGCCCATAAAATATGCATCATCTCTACCCACATACAGCAGTTCACTTGTGGCTGCCTTCTTGCAGGCATGTGGCTATTTCAGGATGTTTATTAATTAACTCTAGTCTCTTCATATGGCACCTCTGTTCCATTCAACCGACATGGTACTTCTCTCTATGCAATGAAAGTTATATTTTAACCGAGATCTCCTATTATGTATCAAAGTTCTCCCAGCACATTATTACAAACTCCTACTGTCAGTTTTGGACAGCCACATGGTGATCAGCATATCCCATATGACTTGGATGAGATAAGCATTCTTTCCCAAGGACATTGTTTGACTATCAAAGTGATGCAGTTTAGAGTTGGGAGCTGATTTTCACATGCCACTCAGTTCTATGCAACAACATTCTAGTGGTTCATGCTAGTGATATATTTGATAGCAAACTTGTCATAATGAACATTAGCAAAGGAACAGTGCAAGGATTTGGCAACAGCAATCTTTCATCTAACTTCAGCCGATCTTCTAGTGCATGACAATGCACAGCACACAATACACTACACATATCAGCCATAACAGCAGTGCCCTCCATCGCATCCTCCTTGTAACCTCTACCTTAAGATGTTACACCATGATCTTTTATCTCGGTCACGTTATTTCGGACAACGGGTTAGAAATTGACCAAAATAAAGTCCGACAAATTCGTGAATGGACAATCCCTAGAACCATCCAGAAAATTAAGTCCTTTTTGGACTTTATGGGGTTTTTTCATAAATTTATCATGGGTTATGCAATAATTGCATCGTCTTTGACAAATGGCCTCAAAGGGGCTAAAAGAACAAGCCGACACAATAAATTCAGTCCTCCGGTTACGTGGACTGAAGAGTTGAATCAAAGTTTTCAGAACCTCAAATACTGTGTAACTACAGCACCTATTTTACACATAGTCGATCCTAACAAGCCGTATGTACTTGAGACGGATGCTAGTGACTATGCTATAGGTGCAGTCCTATATTGGGATGGTAGACCGGTTGCTGTTGAAAGCAAGATAAATCCTGCTCAAAGGCGGTATTCCACCTACGACAAGGAGCTTTTTGCTATTATTCATGCCCTGAAAGTGTGGAGACATTATTTGTATGGCTCTCAGTTTACCATAGTTACTGACCATCAAGCGTAGTATATTAACGATGCGGTTGACCTTAGGATAAGGCCAGATGGTTGGAAATGACATTGAGTACCGGAAGGGTACTTCTAATAGTGTTGCAGATGCCTTAAGCCGGATTGGAGAGGTTAATCAGTTAAGCTTTTCCAAGATCCAATCTGAGTTATATCTGTCCTTAAGAGATTTGTGTAAAACCGATAGGTACTTCGGTCGTATTTGGCTAGACGTCCTGGCAGGTTCTTCTAGATCTAGTGATGTGCTTGGAATGCAGGATTCCAAGATTTCTCCTCAGGACAAGATATTAAGAGAGTATTCCATTAGGAATGGGCTGCTTTTCCGGAATGGAAGAGTTTGTGTGCCAGAAAATGATGATATAAGGGCCCAAATCCTGCATGAATGTCATGACAACCCGTGTGCAGAGCACCCTGGCTCACAAAGGACATGTTACGAGCCTGTAACCAGTGCCGGAACCCTAGAGAACACAGGAGATCAGATACCACAGTCAGGGGTGTGACCAGTGTACACGTCCAACAGGGCAAGACAATGTGAGTAGTGTGCCCCGGCACAGACCATAGCCATGGCGGGCCTAACACAGCCTAGGGACCCTGTCAGTAGGATAGGAACCCATGTTGGGTCCCGACGTGCAGTCGGCCACGTCAGTGCCACGTGGCCGACACTTGGCAGCATGCATGCTACCAGTCCTCACACTGTGCTAGGAGGGGCTTACTCCATATCAGGGAGTTGGCAAGGTTGGGTGGATCAGTTAGTGTTTGCCCTACTGTGGTGTTTAGATCTCTAACACTGGTATCAGAGCCATCTCCATCTATTGGGAGTTTTTCAGCAATAGAGAAAGTTATCAGAGGGTAGGAAAAGATCTTCTTGCATTCAGAAAAGAGTGGGGGAGATACATCGCTGTAGAATCAGCTATCCATCGCTGTAATTTCAGTGAAATTACTTACTTTCTGAGAGAAAATCCAGTGAGGCAGTTCCAGCTCTCCATCGTTGCTTTTTCAGGGTAATTTGTTGCAAACTGAGTGGATTTCAGATCAGAATTGGAGTGCAGATCCATCGCTGTAGTTGCAGCATCAAATCCTTCTTTGCAAGCAAATTTTGTGAGTGAAATCAAGGGTAAAGTCAGCGCTGGACAGGGAATCATATGTCTTCAAGTCCATCGCTGTAAATCCAGCCTTCAACACTACAAATTCAGAGAATTAGATCAGAATCTGAGAGCAAATCCATCGTTGTTGAAGTGAATTCTTCTACAAAATTCAAACCAGTTTCCAGCTTGAAATCTGAGTTTTTTTGGAGCAGCAGGAACACTAGTCTGACAGCAAGGATAGTTAGCAATCAAAATCAGATTTTTCTTACAAACTCAGACCTTCAATTCTGGTTTTTTGGGGACAGCAGACCCATAGCTCTACCCTTCCACTTCTCAACCGTCCCCTTCACCACTTCCATCAGTATCGGGTGAGCCTATTCGGTCTCATCCCAGTGTGTTTAAAGATTTAAAACCTCCTACTTTTAATGGGGAAGAGACGGATAGAAATGCAGATATTTTACATACCTTCCTCAACAAATGGAAGAACATTCATGCTCTTAAGTAGACCCCTGACCATTTGCAAGCAATCGAGGCCAGTCTTTCCCTGGGACCCATGGCCTACAAGTGGTGGTTAAACCTCCAGGAGACCGGGCAGACCCCCCGGTCATGAAAGGCTTTTGAAGAGGCCTTCCTACGAGAGTTTATACCTGAAAATGAACTTGATAGAGCCTGGAAAGCCTGGGAGAGAACAATAATGGACAAATCCTTAATACAGTATATCTCGCAGTATCAAGAGGCCATTGTTATGAACATAATCACAGATGTTGATATCAAATGAAGAACAATGGCTAAAGCCCTACAAGCAATAGCTAAGCATAGACAAGAGATCTCCCACGAAGAGCCCAAGCAATACCTATTAGCAGAGAATGAATACAATGGACCCTGTATCTAATGTCTAGCCCTATATATACTATCTAGAGGCCCTTAGTGGAACCTTCTAGAAATTAGGGCAACTAAGGGTACTTGGGTCCCATAAGGACATGCCCTTAATAGTAATGGCCCAGTACCTAAAGATATCCCAATTAGGGCCACTTAGTAATTAGGATTAGCTTAGGTGAGTTCATAACACTCCCCAACTTTAAAAAAACATTGCCCACAATGTTTGGGCTAAAAAGAAAGAACCCTATAAACTGAAAGACAGTCCCCAAGCAATAGCTGTGGTAATAGCCAATCATAAGGAATAACAAAAAGAATGTAAGTACACATGATATAGGAGCAAGAATGCATGAACCAATCGAAATACTGAAGGAGAGGACATAAGTCGTCACATCAGAGAGCATGGATAGATCTGTGGACAACAATGGAAGAGATGGCAGCAAGAGAGAGAGATGAAGGAGAGAGCTGAGAGGGAGAAGAGGGAAGCACAGGAAAGTGCTCTAATACCATGTTATGAACATAATCACAGATGTTGATATCAAATGAAGAACAATGGCTCAAGCCCTACAAGCAATAGCTAAGCATAAACAAGAGATCTCCCACGAAGAGCCCAAGCATGGATAGATTTGTGGACAACAATGGAAGAGATGGTAGCAAGAGAGAGAGAGAATTAGAATTAGAATTAGAATTATTATTATTAACGTCTTTTGGTGCCCAGGGGCACATAAGACAAAAGAGAGTACAAAATGTGAGAAGCATTGTCCGCATAAGGACTTATTTACCAATGAAAAGACAGTAAAACTAAAACTAAAATATCGATCTCTCTGTCTCTAAGAGAAAAAGTATCCAAGCTTGACCACCAGCTGGTGAGGGTACAAAGCAAGAGCTTAACCACCTGCTCCGCGGAGGAAACTAGCTACGAGCAAGCTGAAAGTAATGAGTGATGGTAGTAGTGGGTCGTGATGTAGGCTGGTGGGAGGCGTATAAAGATCTAGTAGCACTGGATCGAGCCGAAACTCTCTGTGTCTTCGATCTTCGGACGGGGACGTCAAAATCCGCAACCGAAATATCCACTCTGTCTCGCTTCTGGAAGAACTGAGTAATGTGAGCCTGACTGGAATCCATATCTGAGAGCGTAGGTAGAAGTGAAGCTCGTAAAATATACATCTCTCTCAAAAGAAGACCCACACATCTAGCATCTGGATACTCGAGGAAGGAGCTCAACGTGAGGGGAATATCTCGGTATAAACAATGGTATCGTCCTCTAATCTCATAGTATACTGGGCAGCGAAAGATGAAATGAAACTCATCTTCCACCTCCTGAAGAGAACAAAGCTGACATATCCGCTGCAATCTGGGAGTGTCTGTGTATCTACCTGTCTCGATAGCAAGCTGATGAGAAGAGACTCGAAGCTGTCCTATACGATATCTCAGACCAAAAGATAGCGTCTGTGTAAGATAAACTGGAAGAATAGGCAAGCCCGAAACGTCCAGCCGTAAAAGATGTGTGCCATAATAATGTAGCTTGACCCTATCTGGATCAGGATGTGACCATATAGTGCGTATGTAGCTCCGGTAAATCTGCTGTCTGATATAAGCATGGGTTCCATTCGGAAGATCAAGTGCGGATAAACCCCAAGTCTGAAGAAGGGCTGAGACACTGCGATACCAAGAGTGCTTGGCTCCCTGATCTGCAAGGGTACAAGATGAAGTGAGAGCAGCAACAATGTATCTGGAGGTATCTAGATCTGATACCCTGTGAAGAAAGGTGATGATCTGAAACATAGCACCAACAACTAATGGAGGAGAAGCAAACTCGGCTAGTATGATATCATGTGGTACTGAGGGCTTAGCCCGAATTATCCTACTGAGCATGAGAATCTGGATACGAGTAAGATCTCTCCATGTATCGCGTGATAAATCAGGGCACCAAGTCTCAGCCGAATATAGCACAACTGGGGAGACAGTAGCAGAAAATAGTAGGCATCTGGTAGCAAGATCCTGCACATAATAAGTAGAGCAAAATCTCTCCATATGCACAAGAGCGGTATGCCCCTTGCGGAGCCTGGCGGTGGCTGCTGGTCGAAAAGTGAGTAGCGGACCAGAGAAAAGAACTCCCAAATAGGTGTAGGAGGTCACGATCTCAATCGGTAGCCCGTCATAATAGAAAATCACATCTCTCATATGCTGTCTGTTGGTGTTAAACACCATAATCTTAGTCTTCTTAAGGTTAACCGTCAATCCCCAACGCTGGCAAAAGTGATGTAAAGCAGAAAGGTGACTCTGTAAACCAGCTGCAGAGGATGAGAGGAGAACCACATCATCAGCGTACAAGAGAATGGGGATAATAATGTCTGCTAGGGGACAGCCCTCTCCACCTTCCTCGCGAATAATCCGCTCGAGGTCATCTATATATAGTGCAAAAAGAGTGGGTGATAAGGGGCAACCCTGCTTCACCCCAATGGTAGAATGTATCTGTGAGGACCAGCCACTACCATCTCTGAAACGTGCCAAGACTCGCTCATATAAAGTAATGATCGCAGCAATAGTATCCTCTGAAAAGCCAAGTGAAGACAGTCTCTGGAAAAGAAGATGTCGTGGAACAGAGTCAAAAGCTTTGCGAAAATCCACAAAGCAACAGTAAATTCTCTGTTTCCGATGTCGAGCCTCCTCAATAATGCATCTCAAAATGAAGATCTGGTCTGAAGTAGAATATCCCGGTCTGAAACCAGCTTGACCCATAGCGTGTAAACCCTCAGTTTCAGCAAAAGATCCAGTGACTGTCTGTAGTATAGAGCCATATATCTTAGCTAGAGTGTGGCCAATCATAATGGTGCGGTAGTTTCCTACATTCATGGGATCACCTGCCTTGAGGATGGGGTGAAGGATATTAGTACACCAAGCCGTAGGAAAACCAGAAGTAACAGCTGTGTTAAAAACATGAGCAATGTAAGGGGAGATGAGATGTGCTACGGGCTTTAGGAAGTCTACACTTAAGGAGTCATAGTCAGTGGCTTTATTTAGTTTGGCATGTTTAATGGCGTTTTCAACCATGTCAGGGGTGAAAAGTGAGCAGTGGTCAGGTCTCGGTGAGAGTGAGGTAGGAGGAGAGTCCGTGGTATATAACTCCGTGGCATACTCGATCCAGGATTCGATGGCTATGGGGGCCAATGTTGAAGAGTGTCTGGTGAAATGTTTCCAGAAAAAAGAGGAGGAGGGTGAATCTAAAGAGTTGATCATTTTTTGGCAGAGTGATTGTAGGTACTTGATCTTCTTTGTTCTGGTGGTTCTATGATATTCTTTCTGGCATTGTTTGAGTGTGGCAGGGGAGTGTGACCTGGCATATGTCACATGATTGTGAAGAGAGCGGCATTCTGCATCATACCATCTGTTGTGAACACTTCTGTGAGATGATGTCGTTTTGGTGGGGAAGGATGAGGAAGCAGCAGCTAAGAGGGATGTAGAGAGAAAAGTGGCTTGCTGGTCAATTGGTGCCATGAACGGGAAGTTAGCGAGTAGTTGGGATAAGATTGTGGTGTAATTAGTGAATCCAGATTGGGTGAAAGGAATACGTTTATGAGTGGGAAGAGAGCAAGAAATTTGCAAAGAAGAGGTTATGTGACCAAGTGAGATGTGTAAGAGTGAGTGATCGGAAATGGTAGGGGGTGTGATGGAGAAATCAGAAATGTGAGAGATCAAAGCAGGTGATCCAATGAAGTAGTCGACCACACTATGTCCTCCACCATGAGGATAGCATGTATATGCTGATGAGGAAGGCCACTGTGTGAGGCCATTCAAAATGGCAAGAGCGTGTGTCTTTGCTAGAGTGATCAACTGCTCCCCGAAAGATGTAGCTGGAGTGTCTGCATCCTGTGATACCCGGTCTAGCCCCATATCCAAAGGGTAAAGCCTGAGAAGATCCGTAGCTGCATGAAATTCGGTTTGTCTAGAGCTTGTGCGGGCGTTGAAATCACCTGCTAGTAAAATGGAACCCTGCTGAGAAAAGATAGCAATATCATCTGAGAGAGCCTGAAAAGGGTCCCCGCCAAACTCAGCAAACACTGAGGTCTGTGGAGCAAAATAGCATACAGCTATATAGATGTCCTGAGGTAATCCCAATAGTGAGCCAATAATGTGTAACCAAATATAGCGAGCGTATGGATCTTGTTTAACCATCTGAACTGTGGTGTCTCTGTATAAACAAGCTACTCCTCCAGATCCTCGACAAGTTTTTCCCCTAACAAATGGACGAAAAGCAGAATGCCAAGAGTACTCCTGTATATTTGGAAGAGGATGATATAAGGACTCATGAGTTTCAGCCAACAACAAAATGTCGCATTTTCTAATAAAATCAGCAAAGTCTCCGGCTGATGACGAAGATAAAAAACCATTACAATTCCAGAAGCCAAGTCTCAAATTGGTAGGGGATCTCGGGTAGCTTCTATATCCGGGGGCCCCTAGTTCCTATTGTGGAAGGTCGAAAAATCTCGGTTTCCCGTCAATAAAAACAACCCTTTGCCCTTTCTCTTTCGCTTCAAGGATAATCTTTTTTCTTGCCAACCATTGAGTATTTGTTAAGTCATCATCCATATAAATGAAAGTACCTTTAAGCTTTGCCCTAAGCCGAAGGGCAGCATTGCGTTGTGAAAGCGAGCGGAACTTGATAAACAAAACATTGTCATCAAATTTACTGCGCCAAGCAGTATCAAAACCGTCAGCCACATGAGATAACTTGGAAATGAGCAAATCCGTAGCTTCTTCCAACGGTTTTCCACCATTGGCAATGCCTCTTACTCTAATGTTAAAGGCTTTTTTGGCCCTTCTGGCTTGTTCACCCAAAACTGTCTCCAAATCGTTTTCCTTCGGAAAAGATGAAATCTGAGAGTGATTACCTTGCTTAAGGATCGATGTCGTTTCTTCAACCTGTTTTGCGAGTGATGAGAGTTTGCTGCCCATATCATCCGGTTTGAAGAGTGCTGCCCACGTTTTCGTCTCCTCGACTTGTTTGTCCAAGCTATTGATCTTGTTGGAAGTCTCCTCCAAGGCACTTTTTTCTGCAATTCGTTGCTTAAGATATATATTTTCTTGCTCAAGCTGCTCCACACGTTCCGTGACACCAAAAAGATCCTTAGCTAACTTGCTATTTTCAGCTTCAAAGAGGTGTAGTTGTTTCTTAAGTCCAAGAATTTCTTGCCGGATAAAACTAAGATCATAAGCAAAAAGACTTTCGGTAGGTTTGGAAGGAGTGTAGTCAATGGCAGCCATGTTGATAGTTTCTGTCACCGAAGACGGCTCCTCCATCACTACCGGTGATGGGGGGGTGTCCAACAGGGAGGGGGGTGTAAGAACACCCTCCTTTTTCTTAGGTGCCATAGGAGGCGGTAAGCAGATGGAGGACCAGCGCAGGGCAGGTGCAAAGGTCAGCACTGCAGCGCCAGCAGGGCGGACAGCAGCGCCAGCAGGGCGGGTGGGCGCGCAAGAGAGAGAGAGGGCAGCAGCGCTAGCAGGGCGGGCAGCGCACCAGCAGGCGGGCAGCGCACCAGCAAGCGGGCAGCGCACCAGCAGAGCGGCGAGAGAGAGAGAGAGGGGCAGGGGTAGCGAGGGCGGGAGAGAGAGAGAGAGAGAGAGAGAGAGAGAGAGAGAGAGAGAGAGAGAGAGAGAGAGAGAGAGATGAAGGAGAGAGTTGAGAGGGAGAAGAGGGAAGCACAGGAAAGTGCTCTGATACCATGTTATGAACATAATCACAGATGTTGATATCAAATGAAGAACAATGGCTAAAGCCCTACAAGCAATAGCTAAAAGCATAGACAAGAGATCTCCAACGAAGAGCCCAAGCAATACCTATTAGCAGAGAATGAATACAATGAATCATATATCTAATGTCTAGCCCTATATATACTATCTAGAGCCCCTTAGTGGAACCTTCTAGAAATTAGGGCAACTAAGGGTACCTGGGTCCCATAAGGACATGCACTTAATGATAATGGCCCAGTACCTAAAGATATCCCAATTAGGGCCATAACAGCCATATTAAAGAAAAAAAATATGGATGACTATCAAAAAGTCAGAGGGTTTGTCCGTGGGCTTAGAGATGAATATAAAGTAAAGGTCCAGAGAAACTCACCTACTACCTTAGAGCAGGCTCTCAGCCCAAATCTATGATGATTCAGTGGGCAGGAAGAAGGCGAAACAACAATCCTTTTCTGAGCAGCCTACTCAGAAGAACTTTCAATTTAAAAAGAAATTTTTCAGAAGAAAGAAAGAAGAAAAAGTTAAAAATGAAGCTCCTCAGAAACGTCCATCACTCATACAGCCCTTAAAACCAGAAGATTTTGAGAAAGCCAAACAAGAACGTTTGTGCTTTGTGTGTATGGGCAAGGGTCACACAGTCAGGCGGTGTCCCAAGGGGCCATTTATCAAAAAAGATAAGAAAGATAAAAAGCAAGTTCATCTTGTACAGATTGTAAGCTTCCCAAGTGACTCAGCAGCTTCCGAGATAAAAGTGTTTCATGAAGATCAGGAACACTGTTGCCAATTAACCTCTACAATGCTAGCAAGACCCTTCAGCTTCGAGCCACATGTCCTAGTACGTATGCATGGTAAGATTGGCAACCAATCAATAAGAGTCATGGTTGATGATGGGGCAACCCATAATTTCATCAACTACACCCTAGTTAAGAAACTCAGACTTCCAAAGATACCTAGTCAGCATAGGTACATAGTTTCTTAAGCTAAGGGTGAAAACAAAAAAATTTGGGAAACTATGGTAAGCAACTTAAATCTTGATATTCAGGGGTATCAAGACTTGCTCTATAGAGATAGAGTATGTGACCCCAATTCAAAGGATTATAGGCAACAAGTTCTATATGAGTGTCATGATAGTCCTAGTGCGGAGCACCCGGGCATTCAAAAGACCTATGAGCTTCTTCGTAGGCAATTCTTCTGGCCTAGTATGAAAAAGGACGTCCAGTATGTACTTAGTTGCCAGAAATGTCAGGTTAATGAAGCAGAGCGTTTAAAGGCAGGAGGGTATATACCAACTGGTTAGTGGGACAATATTTCCATGGAGTTCATTGTAAACCTGCCTAAGACCCAAAAGGGTAATGACGTTATTTGGGTCACAGTCGACCGTTTGACCAAAATGGCTCACTTTATTCCGACTAAAACAATCGTCAGAGCTCCAGAGTTAGCAAGGTTGTTTATAAATGGGCTATTTAAATTGTACGGTCTCCCTTCCGACGTAGTCAGCGATCGGGACAATAAGTTTAATGGAAATTTTTAGAGGGCAGTATTCCATCATCTCCATACTAACTAAACATGAGTACTACCGACCATCCACAGACGGCCGGTCAAACAGAAAGAGTAAATCAAGTGCTGGAGGATATGCTTCGTGCATATGTCAACAAAAAGCAGACTAATTGGGAGGAATATCTCTCGATATTAGAGTTTGCTTATAACAGTACCAAACATTCAGCTATGGGATACAGCCCATTTATGCTGATGTATGGTTTTCAGCCACGCTCACCCACAGCTGTAGGGTTTAAACAAGACAAAGTTGAATCAGCTAAAAACTTTTTAGAAGACCTAAACCAGATGATAGAGCATGCTAAGCGTAGCATCATGCAATCCCAGGATCGAGCCGGACATTAAGCAGATTCACACAGACGGGATGTGCAGTTCTCTGCTGGTGAGAAAGTCTATTTACGAGTTCCAGTTGACTCTAAAACCCTCAAATCAGGAGTGTGTGCTAAATTGTCTCCTAGGTATCGTGGTCCTTTTACCATTAGTAGGAAACTAGGCGAGGTCACCTATGAACTAGAACTCCCACGCAGCAGTAAGGTTTTACCATTTTTTTCATGTAAGTCAATTACGAAAAGCCTTAACTAGATCTGAAAATCTGGTAGAGGATAGTGTTCTAGTTCTCCCATTGGATTCTCAGCAACTTCCACAAGAACCAGAGGAGATTCTTAGTAGTAGAGAGACGCAGACCCGTCATACTCTATACCAAGAATATCTAATCAAGTGGACAGAATGCCACCTGGGAAAAGGGCAGCATCCTTCGCAAGTTATTTCCAGACTTTGTCTTAGAGGACCAAGACGATTCTTAAGGGGAAGGGTGTGTTACGAGCCTGTAACCAGTGCCAAACCCTAGAGAACACAGGAGATCAAATACCACAGTCAAGGGCGTGACCAGCGTACACGTCCAACAAGGCAAGACAGTGTGAGTAGTGTGCCCCGGCACAGACCATAGCCACGGCGAGCCTAACACAGCCTAGGGACCCTGTCCGCACGATAGGGCCCCACGTTGGGTCCCGACATGCAGTCGGCCACATCAGTGCCACGTGGCCAACACTTGTATGCATGCTACCAGTCCTCACACTGGGCTAGGAGGGGCTTACTCCATATCAGGGAGTTGGCAAGGTTGGGTGGATCAGTTAGTGTTTGCCCTACTATGGTGTTTAAATCTCTAACAGGACACTTGACCAAATAAAAGAAACTTTTATTGGCCAAACTTAAAAAGTCAAGTGGAGGCATATGTTCGCAAATCTGGACAATTACAGGTTAATAAAGCTGAAAGACTTAAGGCATCTGGTTTATTAATGATTATAGTTGACAGATTAACCAAAATGGCGTAATTCATTCCAACCAAATAAACTGTCAAAGCTTCTTAGCTTTTCGTTGAAAAGTTGTTCAAGTTGTTTGGTTTGCCGAATGACATTGTTAGTGATCGAGATCCTACGTTCACTGGCAAATTCTAGCAGGCGGTCTTTGAGAAATTAGAGACCACGTGCATATGTTTCCAGAAGACAGTCGGATTGGGAAAGGTACCTTTCAATGATTGAATTTGCGTATAACAGCGCAAAGCATTCAGCAACGGATTTTAGTCCATTTTCTCTAATGTATGATTTCCAGCGTAGAGCTCCAATCTTTGTAGGCCTCAAAAGCCTCAAGGTTAAAGCAGCAATTGATTTCCTGCATGATATGCAAGAAGTGTTGCTTGTTGCTCGCGATAACGTGAAAACCGCGAGCGACAACCTAGGGTCTATGAGGAGGGAGCTTGGGTGTATCCTAGAATCCCAAAAGACTCTAAGGTATTACAGACTGGAAAATGTCCTAACTTATCACCTCGCTATGCTGGGCCTTTCCGTATTGTAAGGAAACTCCATCGGAATGCCTATCTACTAGAACTTCCTCAAGGTCTTAAGGTTCATCCAGTTTTTCACATTAGTCGTTTAAAGGAACGACTTGGTGGAAAGGATGATTTGATTCTTCAGGAGGACCTAGTTCAGCTTGAGGACCTGACATCCTTTGTACCTTTGGAACCACAGGCCATTGTTGATGAGCATCAACGTGGGCTCAGAAACCGACAGGTAACTGAGTACTTGGTTTGCTGGAAAGGAAGCTCCGAAGACGATGATACTTGGGAAAAGGAACGTGACCTTAGACTGAGGTTCCCATATTTTCTTCCTTAGAAGAGGAGTCTTTTAAGGGGGAGGGAATGTTAGGGACCCAACTCCCTTGGGTCCCAAACCTAACTTGAGACTGGACGATGACTGGGCCTGTTGACTTGACCAATGACTCGTGAACCTGCATGGTTGCCACGTGTCATAATCTAGGACGTGCGCATGGCTTGGAGTCTCCCACCTTGGAGGTATACAAGAGAAGCATGACTCATTTGCCATCCATTCTATCTACCTAGGAGAAGGTGGATGGAGAGCGGTGTGCACAGCCAAGATGAGTGCTAGCTTGAGGCGGGAGATGGCTGAGAGCGGTGTGCACAGCCAAGATGAGTGCTAGCTTGTGGCGGGAGATGGCTGAAAGCCTAGGCAGTGGAATGGGACGTTGTCTAGGATGGATGTCGGATCTTGCTTGTTACGGTCATAGACCAAGGCACGGAGGGTGGACCTAGATTGGGTCCTATGGCAGGGTGGAACGTGAGTTGTTCGGCCTCTTGTGGTTAACCGGCACCTGGAGGTATGCGTTATGAGAGAGTCTAACATATGGTATCAGAGCCACTATATGCCGAAAAGCAGGTGTGTTGATCCGAAAGGGTTTTCTTGTAAAGCTTTGATCTTTTTCGAAATTCATAAATTAGGTGGGAAATGTGTTTTTATTCACATTTTATTCCTTCTAACATCTATTTGATGTTTTTTGAGTTTAAAAAAAAAACAGACTCTGACCCCCACCCCTCCGCACGCTGCCACGTGGCACTGTCCTGCAACGGACAGGTGGCAGCAGGCAGCGGACAGTAATTCCGCTTAGGTTTACTGTAGCGGACAGTTATTCTGCAGGCCCTTAGCGAAGAAAAAAACAAAAAAAGAAAAACAGGGTGGGGGCCAGCGGCGGTTTTTTACTGCCTGCGGCATCCCGTGGGGGAGGGGCAGACCCCAGCCAACCGGGGGAGGGGGGGGGCGCCTGGGGCACCAGCTAGCAAACAACCTGCCAGGTGGTCCAGGTCACCCTTCTGGAGGCTAAGGTGGCAACATTTTTACCACTTGGCAATTGGTGGTTAAGCATGCTAATCCTACTACGCAGCCCATATATGTCTCCTACTCACGAGGTTACAGTATCTACCTCTACCTTGGATTCCGAATCGTCGTTCCTTGCAATTAATAATCTACAGCAACAGATTGTTGATTTGCAATCTAAGCACTCTTGGGATCAGCAAGACTTGAAGAAATTGATGCAATTAAGGCAACTATTGCATCAACCTTTGTTCACCCTTGAGATTTTCGCTGGGGAAAAGAAGGATAGAACCCCTGAAGCAGTCTTGTCGTGGATTGATCGGTGGAACTCGCACTTCTCCATGCATGATTCATCTGATGACAACAAGATCAATCTAGCCGTCATGTACTTGCAAGGTAAAGCTTTTACGCGGTGGCAGATTTAAGGGGAAAGCCTGAAGCACCTAAGAATTGGGAAGACTTTTGTAAGGCCTTTAAGGCGGCCTTCCTTCCCATATTAGATGACTTTGAATTTTATCGTCAATATGCAACCCCTATATCAATATTTACAAGAATTTCAAGAGGTTTATGCTCGTTTTGCAAATAGAATAGACCCTCTTTTGGTCAAGTTGCATTATATTCTTGGGTTGCCAAGAGACTACCAATTAGAGGTTAGGAGGAACCAGCCTCTTATCCTCGAGGATGCGGTTCGCTTTGCCAGGATTTACAATGATACTCGTATAGTGGCCAAGTCTGAGTCTAGTGTCTTGCCCAATGTAAAGGGTAAGAAGACTTTCTTTCCAAAGAAAGGGAAGGATAAGGCAAAGGAAGGGTCTTCTGGTTCTAGTAAATCGAATAAAAGATTTACTATGGATCAAGAAACCTTTATGAAAGCCAGAAGCGACAATCTATGCTTCAATTGCATGGAACCAAGTCATGTCGCAAAGGAATGTCCGAAGAAAAGGAAGGCTAAAGGGGCATCTTTTAAGACGCCAGGTAACTCTAGCAGCATCTCAGGACTGTCTTAAAGTTACTTAGATAGGAGAAGCTTTTTGCCAAAGAATCCAAATGTGTTTTCTTCCAAAAGAGTCATGCTCCTCCAAAGTCTTATTGTAGATGAGAATATCATCTAAGTAAACTATGACGAACTTTCCCAGATATGGACGAAGAAGATCGTTCATCATCTGCTGGAAAGTTAAGTCCACGTTATTTCGGACCATGGGTTGGAAACTGACCCAAATAAAGTCCGACAAGTTCGTGAATGGCCAATCCCTAAAACCATCCGAAAAGTTAAGTCCTTTTTGGGCTTTACGGGGTTTTTCCATAGATTTATCATGGGTTATGCAGTTATTGCATTGCCTTTGACAAATGTCCTCAAAGGGGCTAAAAGAACGAGCCGACACAGTAAATTCAGTCCTCCCGTTACTTGGATTGAAGAGTTGAATCAAAGTTTTCAGAACCTCAAATACTATGTAACTACAGCACCTATTTTACACATAGTCGATCCTAACAAGCCGTATGTACTTGAGACGGCTATAGGTGCAGTCCTATATCAGGATGGTAGACCGCTTGCTTTTGAAAGCAAGAAGCTAAATCCTGCTCAAAGGCGGTATTCCACTACGACAAGGAGCTTTTTGTTGTTATTCATGCCCTGAAAGTGTGGAGACATTATTTGTACGGCTCCCAGTTTACCATAGTTACTGACCCCCATCAAGCGTTAAAGTATATTAACGATGCGGTTGACCTTAGGGGTCGTAAGGCCAGATGGTCGGAAATGCTCCAAGAATTTCATTATGACATTGAGTACTGGAAGGGTACTTCTAATAGTGTCACGGATGCCTTAAGCCGAATTGGAGAGGTTAATCAGTTAAGCTTTTCTGAGATCCAATCTGAGTTATATCTGTCCTTAAGAGATTTGTGTAAGACCGATAGGTACTTCAGTCGTATTTGGCTAGACGTCCTGGCAGGCTCTTCTAGATCTAGTGATGTGCTTGGAATGCAGGATTCCAAGATTTCTCCTCAGGACAAGATATTAAGAGACTATTCCATTAGGAATGGGCTATTTTTCTAGAATGGAAAAGTTGCCAGAAAATGATGATATAAGGGCCCAAATCTTGCATGAATGTCATGACAACCCGTGTGCAGGGCACCCTAGCTCACAAAGGACACCTGACCTAATAATAAAGAAATTTTTATTGGCCAAACTTAAAAAGTCAAGTGGAGGCATATGTCGCAAGTGTGGACAATGCCAGGTTAATAAAGCTGAAAGAGTTAAGGCAGCTGATTTATTAATGCCCTTGGAAATTCCCGAAAGAAAGTGGGAAAGTATTTCCATGGACTTTGTGGTTGGGCTACCTCGGATGGGGAAGCAAAATGACGCTATTTGGATTATAGGTGACAGATTAACCAAAATGGCGCAATTCATTCCAACCAAGTAAACTGTCAAAGCTTTCGAACTTGCTTAGCTTTTCGTTGAAAAGTTGTTCATGTTGTTTGGTTTGCCGAATGACATTGTTAGTGATCGAGGTCCTAAGTTCACTGGCAAATTCTAGCAGGCGGTCTTTGAGAAATTAGAGACCACATTAAGTCTAGGGTCTTCAAATCATCCTGAATCGGATGGTCAAACAGAGAGGACGAACCAGTCTATGGAAGACATGCTTTGAGCATATGTTTCTAGAAGACAGTCGGATTGGGAAAGGAACCTTCCAATGATTGAATTTGTGTATAACAGCACAAAGCATTCAGCGATGGGTTTTAGTCCATTTTCTCTGATGTATGATTTCCAGCCTAGAGCTCCAATCTCTGTAGGCCTCAAAAGCCTCAAGGTTAAAGCAGCAGTTGATTTCCTGCATGATATGCAAGAAATGTTGCTTGTTGCTCGCGATAACGTGAAAACCGCTCAGGATAGAGCTCAGTTTTACGCTAATCAAAAGGGACAACCTAGGGTCTATGAGGAGGGAGCTTGGGTATATCTTAGAATCCCAAAAGACTCTAAGGTATTACAAAGTGGAAAATGTCCTAACTTATCACCTCGTTATGCTGGGCCTTTCCGTATTGTAAGGATACTCCATCGGAATGCCTATCTACTAGAACTTCCTCAAGGTCTTAAGGTTCAATATGTTCTTGATTTGACTTATATGGCCTTCTTGCCTGCTTTCCTATGACTCATCCTATGATACAACTTTGGCAGACAGGAGGGTCGACAATTCGATAGTCTAAATCATGAACCGAAGAACGTCTAGACATGTTACCTATCGATACATGATTAAGGTGACCAATTATATAATGCCAAGTTAATTCTTTATTGATAGATAATGAACTGCTTAAAGCACAATCCCCCAGAGTTACAATGACTAAGCCTATAGAGATATCTCTGCCTCTTTCCGAGTGCAAGAACTTTCTTGATTTTATCAAGAATTCGACAAGAAGCCACCTGAAACTCTATCCTATGTCCTAAGTCTGTAATTCGACTGACCAACAACAGATTTGTCGTCAGGTTCGACATTTTTTTCACATTAGTCATTTAAAGGAACGACTTGGTGGAGAGGATGACTTGATTCTTCCGGAGGACCTAGTTCAGCTTGAGGACCTGACATCCTTTGTAACTTCGAAACCACAGGCCATTGTTGATGTACGTCGACGTGGGCTCAGAAACCGGCAGGTAGTACTTGGTTCACTGGAAAGGAAGCTCCGAAGACGATGATACTTGGGAAAAGGTACGTGACCTTAAACTGAGGTTCCCATATTTTCTTCCTTAGAAGAGGAGTCTTTTAAGGGGGAGGGAATGTTAGGGACCCAACTCCCTTGGGTCCCAAACCTAACTTGAGACTGGACAATGATTGGGCATGTTGACTGGACCAGTGACACGTGTCGTAATCTAGGACGTGCGAATGGCTTGGAGTCTCCCACCTTAGAGGTATACAAGGGAAGCAGGACTCATTTGCCATCCATTCTATCTACCTAGGAGAAGGTGGATGGAGAGCGGTGTGCACAGCCAGGATGAATGCTAGCTTGAGGCGGGAGATGGCTGAGAGCCTAGGCAGTGGTATGGGACGTTGTCTAAGATGGATGTCGGATCTTGCTTGTTACGGTCACAGGCAGGGGCATGGAGGGTGGACCTAGATTGGGTCCTATGGCGGGGTGGAACATGAATCATTCGGTCTCTTGTGGTTAACCGGCACCTGGAGTTATGCGGTATGAGAGAATCTAACACCAATGCTGCCACTCAGCCACTGGGACAGGACACCAGCGACTGAAATACATATGTTACCTTCCTTTTGCACATGAAAGACAGACCATAGACTCTTATGACTAGTCTTCATTGGGCCTGTTTCACTTATGCCCTTAGGAGTCTCTGGAAGCTTCTCCAAGGCAAGGGTCAAGAACAGAGTTCAGTTTATGACACTGTAGTCAAATTTTCTGATTCTCTTGTCGAAGAAAATTTGTGTTTTTGAGCCTAAGCTGTAAAAATGTTCCAACACATTTTCTTATAACAAACAAACATTAGCCAATTGATGCGACTACTATATGTCCAAAGAGACACTGCTCTCACCCCAGAAACAACTTCCTGAAGGGAGGTCACACATTCCCAAAAAGCAAACAACCAAGATCCAGCAGCAAATAACACTTGCATGATTCATTTTCACACAGACCTCTAAATACTTGCAATTCAAATTAGCATTAAGCTGCATCTTAATGAGTCTATATAAAAAGATAAAATTTCCTCCAATAAAGATAACATCCATGCACAGCAAACTGGTGGAAGTTTAACCTCTCTGTAACCATCAATGATGCTTTTTATGAGAGGTATAATGTTGCTGCTTCTCGAGATTTCATATCCCAAAAAGTAATTGGCTTGTGAGAGACCAATTATGATTGCAGACGCTGTCGTGAATCCAGATATAACTGAGTGGCTAACAAAACGAATCAACCACCCTAATCTGCAGCCAACAATTAAAACCTTTGAAGTTTCAGCTCATAATACGAGAATAGAATTGTAAAATACACTGGTGCATAACTTGCTTTCCTGGCATCAGTCTGCATAAAACAGCACAAAGAATTCAAAGGTCACTTACAGTGGAAATCTAAAGAAACAAAGAATTTAATGCACGAAATTCAGTGCCTGAAATCAAACTTTTTCAAACTGCGCTTGTCTGCATCTCAGCTACGTAGGGATATGGGCTAGTCTTTTGGAAAGCTACAGTACTGGATAGGCACCAATTTACTGAAGCATTTATTTATGAGCTAACGGACTCCCTTGATATAGAAGTTAAAAAACTCTCTACCCTACACAGAAAGAGTAGACACCAATAGAGAGACATGCAGAAATGATCATTAGACTTCTATAACAATGTGACAACTGCTACGGGCCACATGTGGCTTATTATTGATGTTACCTTAAGAGTCCCATTAGACACTGCAGTAGACCCACCATAAGAGCTAGAAGCACTGCAAGCTCTGCACGTTTTTTGTCCTCATCAGGCTTACTAATCTTAGAAAGGCAATTATATACAAGTAATGAGACAAGAGCAACAGGACCAATTGCCAATTGACGGGAGGATCCAAAAACTGCATATGTGAAAACTGGAACAAATCCAGAATCTGCAGTTGCACCCAAGGAACAAAATTTGAGAATTCTAGCAATAACAATCAGTCAATCCACAAGTCTCGCACGAAGCTTCTTGAGTTTCTTTGCCTAATCATGGTGAACGATGTTTACAGCCCAATCCCTTTCTTTCAAGAACGATTGCTATGCGTACACGGAAACTTATTCGTCATAAGCATATGTATGTAGCATGCCATACAAAAATCATCACACATAATTTTCTCATAAATTTATGCAGAATAAGAAATGCTGCAGAAGCTCACTTGCTACAATCTCACTATGACCTCTGGGTTACAGTCGCCATTATTCCAGTTTTGCATGTTCCTCCTAGTAGTAAATATGAACCACAATTTCAAATATGAATCACAGTTTCTTAAAAATCTTGTAGATCTATGGTCAAATCAACATATGAAAGCAGAAAATGTCAGTCATGTGACTCAGACTTTTCCGAGCGTCGTACCAAAGCCACCATTAAGGATGATGTCAATGTTCATACTTCATACTATAGAACGAGAACAATATTTGCTCGCAATATAAATATTTGTTTCTTTGATTATGCACACATTGTATTTCTGGGTTTCAGGGCTTGAAGTCAGGGAAGCCGTTATTTGAAAAATTTCATCAGACCTTCACTTGACTTTATACTTGACCAGCATGCTTGATGATTTCATATGATATAACTACCAAGAAGCAATAAAAGAAACCAAAAAACGATTGTTGGGCATTTAGCGATAATACATATACATAGATCAGAATAGTTAGAAGAATAAGTGCGAGGTGAAGGGTGGGTGTCTTAGGAAAGCATCATAGACAAAAAAAAATTCTTCTAGAACAACTAGAGCAAGAAATATTCTAAAACTTGTTCATACAGATTTGTGTGGTCCTATGAAAACAAAGTCTCATGGTGTAGCAAGTTATTTTATGGTGTTTGTGGATGACTATTCTAGGACGATATGGGCATATCTTGTCAAGAATAAGGGTGAGGCATTCAGATGCTTTACTTGGTTTAAGCCACGGGTGGAAAAAGAAACAAGTAGACAGATAAAGATACTCCATTCAGATAAAGGGAGAAAATATCTTTCTACAGAATTTCAAATGTTTTGCAAGGACAATGGTATAAAGAGACAATTTGCAAGTACATGCCTCAACAAAATGGAGCTGCAAAAACAAAGAACCGTTCTATTATGGAAACTGCTAAGAGCATGCTTAAGCGTAAGAATCTTCCAAATTCATTAACTACCACTATATATAGTGGACTTTAGGACTTTGGCCTCAAATCCTATTGGCCAATTTCTACCTCCCCAACTATTTGAATTTGAATTTTAGAGGGAACCATTTTGAAAATTGGTGGGAACCCCTTTTATTCACTAACTTGACTTTTAGGCCCTGCGACATTAAAAGTCCCGCAAAAAGGCCTAAAGTCCTTTTATTAACTTGTAGCTAATCAATTAACTATGTGATCATCAGGTTGGACTTACACACACAGGGTGCTAAATCCCTCTCACTTATTAACTATGGTTAGGGTTGCCTCGATATCCCAAACCCTCCAACACTTTCTTGAGGAAGAAGTCTATATGGAATGGCCAGAGGGTTACGTAGTAACATGACAGGAGGTCTACCAATTGGACAAGGCATTATACGGACTTAAGCAAGCACCCAAGGCATAGTACACGAGGATTGATACATGCTTTGAGGAGCTAGGTTTTCAGAGGAGTAGTACAGAGCATACACTTGATGTTATGGTAAAAGATAATCAGATTGTTATTGTAGTGATGTACGTTGGTGATCTTATCATCACAGGTTCTAATCAAGTTTTGATTCGAAATATTAAGAAAGATCCCTCATTAGAGTTTGACATGAAAGATCTTCTTGAAAAGTTTGGGATGTCAGAATGCAAATTTATCTCAACTCCGTATGATTGGTGTAAGCTTATGAAAGTTGAGGAAGATCGAGATGTAAATGAAACGTTATATAGACAACTTGTTGGAAGCTTGATCTATCTAAGAACTACATGACCAGATATTTCATATGTTGTTAATATGGTTAGTCAGTTTAATGGCTAAGCCTAAGTAGGTCAACTGGAAAGCTACAAAGCGGAAATTCATATATACTAAAGGTACATTACAATTTGGTATCCTTTTATGGAAGACAAAATGATGAACAATTGCAGAGGCATGTTGATGTGGATCAGGTTCTATAACTTGGAGTTCAAAAAAACTACCAACCATTGCATTATCATCTACAAAAAAAAGTACCGAGCTACTACAAGTGCAACATGCGAGGCAATTCAGTTACGAAGAATTCTACATGATCTTCATATGGAAGAAGAAACACCTATAGTACTTCGGTGTGAAAACTAGAGTTGCATCAAGTTGGCAAAGAATCCAATTTTTCACAGTAGATCAAAACATATTGAAGTACAACAACATTTCACCAGAGCGAAACTTCAAAATGATAACTTCATTGTAGACCTCCATCAGTGAACGCGATTTGAAACGTGTTTATGGAAATCCCATCGGGTTTACTGAAACGTGCACTAAATTTTTTTCAAATTTTTTCATAAAAACAAATTTGTTGGTGTGTGAAATTGTTTAGAGAATATGTAAATTTTTTTTTGCTACTATTAATGTTTTTTTTAGGCCATTTAGTGTTTTCCTCATTAGCTTTTATGAAAAACACTCGTTCCAGATCTCCATTGCAGCGGAATGTGATCCGCTGCAACATTAATTTATATCTAAGTTGCATGGCACGTTCCGAGAAATCCCATTAGGGTTTTCCAGAACGTGCGCCTAAATTTTTTTGAATTTTTGTTTAAAAAAAAATTACTGATTTATTTTGTTTCTTTTAGTGTAAATTATTTTAGACAGTGTGTAAATTCTTTTGCTGTTGCTAATAAGGTTTTTTTTTTGTATATTGTCTTTTTTTTTAATTTTTCAAAAGAAATTTTAAAAAATCGTATTTCGGACAACCTCTACCCATGCGTCTACATGTGCCCCTGCTCCTACCCCTGCCTCTACCTCTTTCCAGTCTCACTCACCTCTCCGGGCCTCACCTCCAATCCCCCCCCCCTCCCTTGCTGCTACCTCTAGGTCGGACAACCTCTACCCATGCGTCTACATGTGCCCCTGCTCCTACCCCTGCCTCTACCTCTTTCCAGTCTCACTCACCTCTCCGGGCCTCACCTCCAATCCCCCCCCCTCCCTTGCTGCTACCTCTAGGTCGTCCCCTAGCCCCACGTACATGCGTATCCAATGTATCTAGTCCCACGCCTTGCGAAGGCCCTATGCCCTAATGTGCAACTGCCTGTGATGCCCCCCCCACCAAGGTTACCAGCAAATTCGAGTCGGGAAAAGTTTCGAACTTTTTTTTTTGGTTTATTTTCCTGTTGGGGAGATTCTACTTGAATTTTGTGGCCCATGGGGACTAGTAACTTAGGAAGTTCTAACATTCAACACGTTACATTGGAAGTCATTGAGATGAGCGATTGACAAATAGTTGCAATTAAAAACTAGTGTAACATTCCCTCAATGAAATGTTAGGGAGAAAAGAACCAACTAAATATCAGAAGTAGTTGCATTCAGTAACAATGTTAGCTAAAAATTTGCAACATTATCAACTCAAATTGATTTTGAATTTGAACCTCGATTCCAACGTGTCGATTGTTTGAAAATCTCCCCCCCTGTTATTTCCGCTTCTCTTGTCATATTTGAAAGAGATAAGGGGTTTTTTCAAATCATTTGGTAGGAGCTTAATACAAGGTTCTAGTCTTTTACTTAACAATTCAAGAGTTGATTCAGATACTGGGAAAGATGAAAGATTCTTTGGTCTAACCTCAAATCCTCATCACCTTTCACAACAAATTTGTGATCCTTCTCATCTGACCCTCTCATTGTCAATATTTTGGGTCGTTATTCTAGTCCCTGGACCGACTTGGCCCAGAATGCTATCAGGCCAGTTCTAACCAGTCCCGGTTCGAACCGGCCCCGGAATGTTCAATGGTTCGAATCACGGTTCAAAGTGCAAACCGCAATTCGATGCAACTATGTGCCCCGCTCCTCTCTACATACAATGAACCAAACCCGTCCGCCTCATAACACCTCTAGCTCGCTCCCAAGCCTATCTAAAGGAGGAAGTGGCTCCACTTATGTCTCTGCGTTGAAGTCCACTAGCAACTACTCCATATCATCCCACCCCCTCATCCTCATCCACCCACTCCTCCTCTTCATAGTCCACGATATACTCCTCTCCCTCCTCCCGTAACCCCCCTCATCTCCCTCCTTGCTATCTTGTCTCTTCTCAGCTGCTCTAATGTGGCGTCGTGCAGAGCAGACCTGTGCAGCTCCCGAAAGATATCATCCTCAATCTCGGCCTGCGTAGGAGGTCCTCAAGGAACGATGGCGTCAGTGTCGAGCATGCACAAGTCAAGGTTCACCTGCAACCACCATAGAAACCGAGTTATCACGAAAGTTTCATTGTTGAGTTAACAAGATATGTAATGATACTAACAATGACGAAAATTGATACATATCAAAACTATTTAAAACATAAAGTAACCTCCAACAACTCTCCGAATGTCACGTAGCATCATGGCATCCATGCATTGCTGGAAATGTACACCAGCCGTTTGCACTGATTGATCGAGAGCCGATTCCTCCTCTTTGTGTGACGCATGGACCAAGTGTGCTCCAATTCTGCTCACAAGCGAAAGCTGCATAGTCTTGAGACAGCACTCTCTCCACCATATGCTGGAGATCTAGCATGGAGCAGCCTTGACAACGCTACCATATCACAGGACACAGCTGGTCCTCCCTCCGCATGCACTGGCCCCATGCAAAATGCATCGCTCAAACTTTAGCAAGTCTACCTCGAGGTTGCTAAGGCGCTAACCTGATGGCAAAAGGACCATTTCACATGTCAATGTGTGTAAAAGCATGAATCATATGGGCATGAATCATCAACGCACTCTAGAGTTCCACTAAAAAAATTTCTAGAATATCTGGTCATGGACAAACTCGCTTTGTATACTCCACCCATCCTCGGTGGAGCTCTTGGTCATCTCGCCATCTGTCGGTGCACCACAGGGGGTGCAACATGTGGGCCACTGCGTGGATGGGTCTACGGAAGTAATCCCACCTCTCCTGCGAAATGTCTATCGGCTCCTGCCTCTTGCAAAAACAACATAAGATGCATTACAATCATTAGTCATTTGTCATTCAAATTCAAAAGCCGAAATTAAAACACATCATAGACACGGGATAGGAATTGGACCTGGCCTTGTCCAAGTGAGATCTAGCCAGCACCTCTCCAATGAGGTCCATAAACTCATATATGAGACCGAGAGTGTACCCCTCTCAGTCTACTAGGCGCAACACATAGAATATATGCCTCAGCACCTCAATGAGCTTCGGATGCCCATGTCTAAAACTTACCTCCAAACACAGTCGTCAAAAAATGAGTGGCATCCTCCCTACAACATCTAAACTGGTCCGAATCTAGGGCTGGCCACCATCCTTCGCAAATGGTCTCGCACACCCACCAATTGCTCGAGAACCACAAAGTAGTAGCCAAACTGAGTGGGTGCCAGCTTCCTAAGATCCAGGGGTGAGAAGCTGCGAAACAAGGCCAGCATACGCTTCTTCCTTGTAACGAAACTAACAACATGCCTGGCATGAGCCATGATCTGCAAGACAAACACCCAATACAAATTCAATAAGGGTCGAACAATGTAAGGAAATGACAACCACTAAACCAACATAAAAGATAGGAAAGAAGGCTAAGAAAATATACCTCATGGATCAGTGCCCACATATCATGGACCAGAAGATCGACAGAGTACATAGCACATGGTATCCACACAATGGCGGGGTGCTCATGCATCAACAACTCTCCCATCTGCCTGCAGTTCATGGCGTTGTCTGTGACAACTTGAACCACATGCTCGACCACTAATCTCCTGGATAGATGAGTTCACTGCATCATAGATGAACTCTACGGAGATAGCTACACCCTCACGAGTGGCATCCACTCCTTGTTAACAAACAATACCAGGAGGGCAGGAAACCATGATGTTCACAATGGATCTGTCACGAGTGTCAGTCCATCTATCGGACAATATGGAGCAACCGTAACTGCAAAACAAATTCGATCATACATAAGTTAGGCTCTACACTTGTCGTATGAAACCACACCTGCCATATCAAACACCATATAGAGAGGCATCTAAACATACAAGCAAGATGCAACAAATGTGAAAGAAACTTCTGAAATGAAAATGACAAAAGGTAAAATAGATTCTTATGTCTCCCAGGCTGCTAGAATAAGACTCAACTCTCGTCTAACGGTCTCTTGCTTTTGACATAGGAGACGTGCATATCACCTCTCTTTTGGGAGGCCTCCATGAAGCATCCACTGATGCCAACTAGAGCATAATCTCTCTAAACACGTGAGTGTTAACAATGGCAAAAGGAAAGCTAGCCTTGTCAAAATACTGGGCCACCAGTCCCGTGCAAATCTCGTGTTGGCGCCTCTGCCACCCTCTATCCAACGTAGTTTAATGAGAAGCTCTGAGCCTAACATGTCTCTAATGTGCAGTGGTATGCGGCTGAGGTCTGACATGCCCTATGGTAGTAGATGGGCCAACAGGGGGTGTATCTGAGAATGGCGTGATATGTGTTGTGCCTCTCATGCTAGGACCTGCCTCTGTCGACGAAGCACCAGCAACTGATGATGTTGATGGTCGTGAAGGCTCTGATGGAGGACCCTCGACCACTAGGGTTTGCTTGGGTAATACAGGCTCAGAATCCTCAACGTCATCTAACGTATACTCGGACTCATCATCATCCTCAACGGAAGCTGCCGTATCTTGGATGAACTGGCACCAGCCCCGGGAACTGGTTCTGGAGTCTGTAACTGTCTGCTCTGGACTGAGTTCTAGATAGTAGAGAAGAATGCATCCTGCTGGCACTTCCCTCTCAAGGACTCGAGTAGCTCATTACGAATCTGAGTAAAACTCAGCTCGTTTATCATAGGCATTCTACTAGGGGCATCTGCTACTGTATTGAATTTTCCCCGTCTATATCTGATAGACATATCAAACTCTTGCATCAACTCTGCCCAACAAGCTTTCCGACCTCTAAGCTCAGGTTCATTGCAAAGGTATCTGAGACTTTCATGGTCTGTCAAGACCTCAAAGTTGGCACCATACAAATAATGCCTCCAAGTCATAAGGGCATGGACTATAGAGAAGAGTTCCTTTTCATAGGCATTGTACCTAGTCTGAGCTAGCTCGAGTTTTTTACTCTCGAACGCAACTGGTCGTCCACTTTGAGTTAGCACAGCACCAACTGCAAAGTCACTAGCATTTGTCTCGACCACAAATGGCTGATTGGGTGGGGTCAACGACTTTTAAAACTGGTGCGGTAGCTAAGGCTGTTTTGAGAGCATCAAAGCTCTCATGTTGTGCGGACTCCCAAATGAACCCCTTTCCCTTCCCCTTGAGAAGATTTGTCATAGGAACTGCTATCTGAGCATATTCCTTGACAAATTGTCTGTAATATCCCGCCAAACCAAGAAAGATCTGAAGTTCCAAAATATTTTGAGGTCTTAGCCAACTGAGTATGGCTTTAACCTTATTCGGGTCCATCTTAATCCCTTCTGCGAAGATAATGTGACCCAAATATGCCACTTCTTCAACAAAGAATTCACACTTAGATTCTTTAGCAAAAAGCTTATGCTTTCTGAACAGTCGAAACAGCTTTTTGAGGTGTCTTAGATGCTCCTTCCTCGTTTTACTGTAGACGAGGATGTCATCTAAAAATACGACTACAAACTTACCCAAGTATGGTCTGAGGACACTGTTCATCAAAGTCATAAAGGTAGCTGGAGCATTTGTGAACCCAAATGGCATCACCTTAAACTCATAATGACCATGACGAGTCCTAAAAGTTGTTTTCGGGACATCTTCTGACTTAATACGGAATTGATGATATCCCGATCTGAGGTCTATTTTACTGAAAAACTTAGCCCTGTCGAGTTGATCAAACAACTCGTCTGCCTGAGGCATAGGGTATTTATTCTTAATTGTGACTTTATTGAGGGCTCTGTAATCTACGCAAAGATGCATAGACCCCTCTTTCTTTTTCACCAAAAGGACTGGTGAGGCCCATGGTGAACTATTGGTCTGAATTTGGCCTTTCCCAAGATAATCTGTTAACTGCCTAGTTATTTCTTCATCCTCTGTTCAGCTGACCCGATACGGAGGCTTAGAAACAGGTGCTATACCTGGTACTAGGTTTATTACATGATCTACCTCTCTGCTAGGTGGCAAACCATGTGGCAAATCTTCAGGAAAAACATCTTTAAATTTAGACAATAAAGTTTCTAATTTACAGATTTTCTGTTGTAAAGAACTGGAAATAGAAACTTCAGGAATAAACTGAAAGTCACATAAGAATACATGATGGTCGTCGTCTCTGATTAGCTGACAGAGCTCTAAACTGCAGACCATAGGACTGTTGGGAACATCATGCTCCCCATGCAACTGGATCTCTCGGCCTTTATGCTGAAAGCTGAGGGTGTTCTCCTGATAATTTCTGTGGAGGGAAGGTCCTAAACTGTAGAGCCAATCTCTCCCGAGAACAATGTCTGTGCGATCCAGGTGCATTATCTAAAAGTTTATTTCATCTTGGTACCCCTGAATACCAAGATTTAAGTTACTTGCCATAGTTTCCCAAATTTTCTTATCTTCACCCTTAGCTAGTGAAACTATGTACCTATGCTGACTAGGTACTTCTGGTAGTTTAAGTTTTTTAACCAGGGTGTAGCTGATGAAATTATGGGTTGCCCCATCATCAACCATAACTCTTACTGACTGGTTACCAACTTTCCCGTGCATACGTACTAGGTCATGTGGCCCAAAGTTGAAGGGTCTCGCTAGCATTGCAGAGGTTAGCTGGCAACAGTGTTCATGGTCTTCATGATACACTTTGATCTCGGAAGCTGCCGAGTCACTGGGGAAACTTACAGTCTGAACAAGATGAACTTGTTTCTTATCTTTTTGTCTTTTTTAGTGAAAGGCCCCATGGGACACTGTCTGATTGTGTGTCCCTTGCCCATACACACAAAGCACAAACGTTCTTGTTTGGCTTTCTCAAAATCTTCTGGTTTTAAGAGCTATATGAGTGAAGGGCGTTTATGAGGAGCTTCACCTTTGATTTTATCTTCTTTCTTTCTTTTTAAAAATTTCTTTTTAGATTGAAAGTCTTTCTGAGGAGGCTGCTCAGAAAGGGGTTGTTGTCTCGCCCTCTTCCTACCCACTGAATCATCATAGATTTGAGCATATCTGAGAGCTTGCTCAAGGGTAGTAGGCGAGTTTCTCTGGACCTCTACTTTATATTCATCTTTGAGGCCACAGACAAACCCTCTGATTTTCTGATAATCATCCATATTTTAAATTTTTAAAATTGCTTCTCGGTACTGCGAGATATATTGGACTAGGGACTTGTCCATTACTGTTCTTTCCTAGGCTTTCCAGGCTCTATCAAGTTCATTTTCCGGTAGGAATTCTCTTAGGAAGGCTTCTTCAAAGGCCTTCCATGGCCAGGGAGTCTGCCCAGTCTCCTGGAGATTTAACCACCACTTATAGGCCATGGGCCCTAGGGAAAGACTGGCCTCAATTGCTTGCAAATGGTCAGGGGTCTGTTTAAGAGCATGAATGTTCTTCCCTTTGCTGAGGAAGGTTTGTAGAATGTCTGCATTTCTATCCTTCTCTTCCCCAATAAAAGTAGGAGGCTTTAAGTCTTTAAAGACACCGGGGTGAGACCGCAGAGTCTCACCCGAAACTGATGGAAGTGGAGAAGGGGACAACTAAGAAGTGGAGGGAAAGCTTCCTTTCGCGGAACTCAAAATCAAGCCTTTGAGTTCAGCGAACGAGTCGTCCACACTGGACTTGAAATTGGCTAATGCCAACTTCGGTTCATCCACTTCTGTTACCAAGTGGAGAAACTGCTCCTTGGTCACCAATTCGTCGAGTTCTTTGGCAAACTATTCCTGTTCTTCCATTTCCATCGGTTCTTTCTCCTTACTGAAAGCCAAGGCTTATGTTTCAAGTTCATCGATGCCTCTCTCCGAGGGTTGATCAGGTCCCTGAGGAGTGGTCATTTTCAAAACTAAAAGAGAGGTACCTTAACTTCTGAAAAAAAGTCAGAAAGACTAATTTACAATTGTACAAAGAAGGAAAGAAGACTTAGCTGTTTCTGAGGACTGTGCTTCCAAAGAAATTACGAAGAGGAACCCTCTCAGCTCTTTTACCCAATTTTCAGACCTGCTGTCCCGGAAAATCCCAGTTTGAAGCTCCAAACGGCATCAAAATTTCCGGTTCCTTGAGTAGAGTAGCTCGCTGATCTGATTGCAAATGTGGGGCTCCAAAAAACGAGGCAAAGGACTCCAATGAGATTGGTACCTGCCTACCCTCGCTGATCTGAAAGCACCTAAGTTGGTCCACAAAAACCAAATTTGAGGCCAAAAATCACTTCCCAATTCTAGATTTTCGATGGCACCCTGCTCGCTGATCTGTGGCAGCCCTGAAACTTCCCAAAAATCGAGTAAAATCTGAAAAGGATGCAAGTTAACTCTGGAAAGATCCAGTTCCTACCCTCGCTGACTGGGAAGCAATCTGCTTGGCTCGATTTCTTCTGATTTGGGGCCCAAAAGGTGTTTCAATTTCTGATTTTTCTACAGCTCTAGGAGCGCTGGACCTATACCAATCTTTCTGCTCTGGAACCGTTGAGAATTTACTAAATCTCCACTCAAAAATCAAAATTAAAGCCTAATCTGGCAGCGCTGGACCTGCTCCTCTATTTTGCCTTTTTCCAGCGCTGGCCCTGCCTTGTAGATTTCTGAAAACTTGAAGAAGTTCTGAGCAATCTAGCTACTTTCTCCACTGCTGAAAACTGAATTCCCTAGGATGGAGATGGCTCTGATACCAGTGTAATAGATCCTAACACCACAGTAGGGCAGACACTAACTGATCCACCCAACCTTGCCTACTCCCTGATATAGAGTAAGCCCCTCCTAGCCCAGTGTGAGGACTGGTAGCATGCATACAGCCAAGTGTCGGCCACGTGGCACTGACGTGGCCGACTGCACGTCGGGACCCAACTGGGGGCCCTATCCTGCTGACAGGGTCCCTAGACTGTGTTAGGCCCGCCATGGCTATGGACTGTGCTGGGGCACACTACTCACACTGTCTTGCCCTGTTGGTCGTGTACGCTAGACACGACCCTGACTGTGGTATCTGACCTCCTGTGTTCTCTAGGGTTCGGCACTGGTCACGTGCTCGTAACACTGACCCTGGGAAGTGACGCTGTGAACTCCAAACCGCAATGGTAGTATCTCCATCTGCGAGCACCTGAACCATGGGACGTAGCCACATCCCCCTGTACAAGGTCAACCTCTGCCCACATGCCCCTACCAACAATCGGCATCGTGTCAATGTGACCTATAAGCTACAGGCACTGCAACTGCTCAAAGCCCTACAAAACACACACAAAACATGCAAATGTTCAGTACATTGCAGCAATAAATAGAGCTCATTTCACAAATTACCGCCAAAAACGACACGAAAAAAGTGAGCAAACATGACCTACGTGCCACAAATGTCAGAAGAGACATTCCTATCATTCTTGTAGGCATTAAGAAACACAGTAGAGCATCTTACAGCACGTCCATCAAATAAATACAGGCCATTTCACAAATTATGGTAAAAAACGACACAAAAAAAACGAGCATAACGGTCAAAACTTCAAATATGTGCCGTAAGGGCCAAAAACCGATACTACTAGCAATCTTCTAAGCCTAACATCTTACAGCACGTAAATCGGGACCTTACAGCTCACTTCATAAATCAAGGTTAAAAATGACAATAAACAAGCACCACATTCATAACTCGATGTATGGGCCCATAAGCATGAAAATCGACACTCCTATTCTTGTAAGCATTAGGAAATAAAATCTAGCATCTTTCAGGCCGTCAATCTAAACCCTACAACTTAGTTCACAAAGAGTGCTAAAAATACCAAAAGAGAGCAATGCATTCATAACTTCATGTATCGTAATGGCCAGAACAGACATTCTAGGCATTCCTAGAGGCATGAGCAAAAACGGTCTAGCACTCTACATCACCCCAATCCAATACCGACAACTATTTCTATACATTTTTCAAAAATCATATGTGGGCCTACCAAAAACCTAGATTTGATGATTTCGAGCTCCATGCTTTTTTCCCGTGCCTAACACTATGCCAACCATGTCTCCATCATCAAATAGATGCTTGTAGAGTGCTCATATGCCTATGCATAAAAAAAATTTGGAACAGTTTTTCTCCTCCAAGAGATCACAGCCAACTGAAAAAAAAAAGTTACACGTTCCAATGCAAGGGTGATATATATATATATATATACCGGAAATCCGCATAAAGGTTTCTTAAAACACTTTTTATTGGGGTTTTTTTGGAAGAGTTCTATAAAAACAATTGTTTTTCGATGCTTTTACAGAGAAAAAAGTGACCCAAACAATGCAAATATGGCGTATCGAGATCCATTGCATCTATGATATTAATACATACACACACACACATATAGATAGATAGATAGATCGATGTTGTCAGTCTCTAAAGAGGACTATTGAGTTCTAGGGCTTCAATAAATAGCTTCTCGAGAGTAGGCTTCCTATATCCGAGACACTTTAGAAGTCGAATGCCTCCAATAGCCAAGGCCCTAGGTGCTCAACAGCAAGAGAAATGGGAACATGAAATGGTTTGGTAGTTACACCTAGACATAGAAATAGGAGGCAAAAGAGAGAGATCCGAAAGAGATTGGAAGTCAAATTTTGCATTAGATGCTCTTGGTATGCTGCTAGCACTCTCATACTTACACTTCTTGCTTATCAATATCAATCATTGTGAGTGTGAGTAAAGTAAAGAGATTTTGTATTTTGACAAGAATCGGGTTGCTAGAGGCCCACAATAAGGGGCCTATTGGCAACCCACCTATAGATTATTGTCTAGAGTGAAATACAAAGTCTAGTTCAATTGTGCAAAGTAAGATCTCCTATAAATACTATTTTTTGTACATGATTTTGGGGGGAGGCTTCTAGAACTCATTCCTCTCTTTCTTTTTAGGCAAGAATAGACATTGACACAATGAAAGCTTGCAATTAGGAACTATGCCATAAATAATAGAGTCAGTCAATCAATTACTAGTTCCAAAAGCGAATTGGTACAAATTACTTTGCCTCATAGCTATAAGCAGCCAAATATATGGAAAAAGGAAAATCATCAATAACTAGAAAGACATTTAGAAAATAGTGCTTGTTCAATTGCTTTGTGAGTCACGTAATCTTATTGAAGACACTATAGCTTGGTCACCATTTACTAAAAGATTGAAGATTTCCTTGATTTTTCTAAACAAGAGAAGTAGCTTACTCACTTAAAACTTCCAAGAATGGGCAAAACACTCTAGGATTTTTCAAATAAAATATGCAATGTGAAATTCAAACTTTCAAAAATGCTAGAACTTAGCTCCCATATTTGCAATTACATTACTCAAAAGCATACAACTGTGACACAATATTATTGTTGTTGTACAACAAAAATTTAACCCCTTTTTAACAAAATTTCAAAAATAAGTCCGTCTTACAGCAAAATGAAACATTTATTATGTTGAAACTTGACAATCCATAAAGATAAAAAAGATTATGTTGTGTATGAAACAACTAGACCCAATAAAGAGACTCACAAAGTCCAAAAATCGGATAAAGGCCAGCAAGCTTTGCATAAGACATGCCCTGTACATAAGCGACATCACAAGAGTCAAAGCCATGATTGTTTTCATCTTCATAAGAGAAAAATTGAAGCTCTTTTACAAAATGCCAAATTAGAAACGTTCACTCTCCAATAAAAGCATATCGAAAGACTTAAAAAAGCACTATAAATCCATCATTTGCAAGCTAACCTTTCTTGCCACAAAACAACTACAAGGAGCTAGTTCAATCCATTAGTCACCTCCCTCATATGAGAAAGCTTAGTGCAAATAATATCAAGAGCATCAATCATCACTATTCACGGGGGCCAAACTCATTGGTTCCCATTTGCATTTGTTAGTGGATAAGCTTACTAACTCGTTCAAGACCCTCTTGGGACCCAACATTCCTAATTTGACAAGCACTAGAAATGGAATATTCTGCACTCATTTCAAAATTGATGATTTTGGTTTTTTGAAAGTTCTTTGCCAGAAACCTTTTTGAGTGCCCTTGTGGCAGTTGCTCTAGCAAAGCTCCTTCATAAGCAAGCCTACACAATAGTGTATCATTGTTATGTACCATAACGGTACGCCCTTCAGTCACGGCCTCCCAAGGGGTAGGACACAGGTCTGGCATTATCGACATGTTTTAGTGTCACGCATCACCATCCTAGGCGGTCACGTGTCACCGGCGGTACCGTGCTGATGGGACCCACTATGCTATGCCCATATAGTGGTGGGGCTTCCCTTTTGCCATTCACTCGGTCTACCCGGGAGTTGGTGGATGGAGAGCACGTGCAGTAGCTAGGATGTACCTCCAGGCCAGGAGATGTATGCTAGGGAGAGCCGAGGGTGATAGTTGGTGGTATGGGACGCTAGTTATCGCCGGAGGCTTGACTGGGCATGTGGATGTCGGTAACTCCAGTGCATGGGGGTGGGTAGGCAGTGACCCTATGGATGGGCGGATACGATGCGTCGTCACTGGTATGGGGTGTGCGTCAACCTTCAAAGCATTCGGAGATCTAAGGGAGTTGTAACATTTGGTATCAGAGCCGGCAATTTCCTTTTAGGTGCAAGCTTTTGCAGTTTGTTAATTCTCTTCTTGGGAATGTGGTTGATCTGTTACCATAACCTTTGTATCAAGATGTTTCTTGAATGAATTGTGTGTTTTGGTTGTAAGGTAGATTGCTTAGCTAGTTAAAGCTTATTTGGCTTTTTAACAATGATCTTCCTCTTTTAAACCTGTAAAGTTTAAAGCTTATAGGATTGTTTGGGAGATAGAAAAGACTCTTGTTAACTATTTTTTTAACCTGAGTCTTACTTAAGTTTCTTTAAGGATATGGTTTTGTGAACTTTGCTTAAGGAATAACCAATTCCTTTTTCTGAGTTTCACTTTTTTTACAGCCTCCATACTATCTAATCGTTGTACTTTTCAAAAAAATAAAAACTCTAGGCCTACCGCTGTCGCACGGCCCAGCACGATTCTATGCGCTGGTATCGGAGTGGGGGTATCTAACCCTCCCTATACCCATCTCTCTCCTGTAGCGGCAGCTGAGGCCGTCGGTTGCAAGTTGGTGTCCTTTTAACTAATGAATAGATAATTGGGGGGGGGTGTTAATAATACCTCCCCTTTGCCTTTACCTGCTTCAAGGCTCTTTGTTGTTGATGGGAGGGGGGAGGAGCGCGGCTCCCTGTACCTCCTCCCCCCTCCCATCAACAACCTTTTTTGTTGAAACTTGAGTAAAGCCAAGTTTTATAAGCTTTGAAGTTAAACTCTTAGTTGCAAATCAAGAAAACTCAGTTAGAGTTGAAAACTATGACAGTTTTGGTTTTTGTCCTTGATATGAGCTCATACCGTCTCCTCCTCCCTCTGTACCTGCACAACTCCAAGTGTAGGAGTGGAGATTGAGGTACGTACAAGGGAGTGGAGGAGATTCGAGCTTAAGTCAAATTTAATTTGATTTGGAATCCTTGTGCCATGATTGGCCTATCTTGAAAACCATAAGGGAAGTTAAATCTTTGTTAGGCTTCACAGGTTTTTTCCATAAGTTTATTAAAGACTATGCCTTAATTGCTTTACCTTTAACGAATCTTCTCAAGGAAGTGAAGAAAGCCAAAAGTAAAACTAAAAAAGGTAATAAGAAGAAAGACCCTAGAGACATTATTTGTACGAATCTAAATTCGCGGTTATGATGGATCACGAATCTCTTAAGTTTATCTGTGATGCCTCGGACCTCAGGGGTCGTAAGGCCCATTGGTCGGAACTCATTCAAGAGTTCAAATTCGACATAAGTACCGTCAAGGTGCGTCGCTAATGCTTTGAGCCGGATTGGAGAGGTTAATCAGTTATGCTTTGCTGAGTTCCAATCCAAATTGTAGCTTTTTCCGCAAGACCTTTGTCAAACGGATGAGTTTTTCTGGTTTATTTGGCAAGAAGTCCTGGCAAGAAGCTCTACTTCGAGAGATAATCTTGGAAAGCAGGATTCCAAGAAGTCTCACGAAGAGAAGATACTTGATGACTATTCCATTAGGCATGGTTTACTTTTCGGTAGAGGAAAGATGTGTGTGCTAGACATCGTGGACATTAGGGCCCAAATCTTGCACGAGTGTCACGATAGTCCCAGTGCAGGACATCCTGATATACAGAGAGCACTTGACCTTGTTAAAAGAGAAATTTATTGGCCAAAAATGAAAGGTCATGTGGAGGCATATGTTCAAAAGTGTGAACAATGCCAAGTTAATAAAGCGGAAAGACTCAAAGCGGCTAGTCTGTTACATCCATTGGAAAATCCAAGCAAGAAGTGGGAAAGTATTTCCATGGATTTTATGATCGGAATTTCCCAAGTCAGGGAAGGGTTGTGATACCATTTGGGTAATAGTTGACAGGCTAACCAAAATGGTGCAATTTATTCCAAAAAAAACTATTGTCAAAGCTTCAGAACTTGCACAACTCTTCGTGAAAAGTTGTTTAGGTTGTATGGCTTGCCGAACGATATTGTTAGTGATCGTGATTCTAAGTTCACTGGCAAGTTCTGGCAGGCAGTCTTTGAAAGACTAGAAACTACCTTAAGTCTTTCGTCTATAGATCACCCAGAGTCTGATGGGCAGACTGAACGTGTCAAGCAAGAGATGTATGCTAGAGAGAGCCGAGGGCGATGGCTAGTGGTATTGGACGCTAGTTATCGCCGAAGGCTTGACAGGGCATGGATGTCGGTACTCAAACATTGCAACACCGTGTAAATCTGTCTTTTATTAGGTCTAAATATACATTCTAATTTCTCACATGAGCTCAAGTGAGGTCATGCACCTAGACACCTTACTAGACTGTAGAACTCTGTGCTTCAATAAGCTCGCTTGCATGGTTTTTTTTATCAAAATATTGTTTATATGTGATTTTCAACATAACTAAACATCACATTGTCTGTAAAATCTTCCAAATTATGAAAAACATGTGCAAGTTTGTATTGGAAGAAATTCTAACATGTGAATCTTGTTAAATAAAATTATAGGTTTTTTCAACACAACGTTTCAAAGTTCCAGAACGTTGTTGTATTCCGGAACGTGGGGGTCCGGAATGGCATTCCGAAGCCTAATAGGCAGCCTCATGTATCTTACAATTTGCACCAGACCTAACCTAGCCTTCTTTGTATATTCATTGATTCAGTTTTCTTCAAATCCTAGCATTAAGCACTGGAAGATGGCAAAAAGAATACTGCAATGTTTGAAGGCTACATTTGAATTGGGCTTGACATACACAAGTAAAGAGGATCTTGTTTTGTAGAATTACATTGATGTGAGTTGGGCAGGGTGCAAAGATGACAAGAAATCGATAACAGGTGGTTGTTCGATTCTATGCGGAGCAGCAATAAGCTGGATAAGCAAAAAATAGTCATTAGTTGCACAATCTTCATGTGAGGCAAAATATGTTGTAGTATCGAAATTTGCTAATGAAGTCATAAGGCTAAAAATGATGTTGGAAGCCATAGGAGTGCAACAACATGGGCCCTCAACAATCAAGACGGACTGTCAAAGCGCGATCTGCCTTACACAAGATCATGTATTTCATTCAAGGACAAAACACATTCCCTTGGAATATCACCACATTAGAGATTTGATAGCCAAATCTGAAATGCGGGTTGAGTATGTTAAGTCCGATGATATGATAGTAGATAATCTGACCAAGCCTCTGGAAAAAGTATTTGAAAATCATAGAAGGACAATGGGAGTTGGATGAGAAAGGGTATCAAGTTCAAGTGGGAGATGTTGGAAGTGGTGAACTCAGCCACCCTTTCTAACAAACTCGACATTCGACTCGACACTCGATGTTCAACTCGACACTTGACCACGCAAGGACAAAACATATTGAGGTGAAATATCACTTTGTGCGTGAGAAGTTACAATCTGAAGATATAAGTATTGTACATTGTTCTACGTTATTACAAGTTGCTGATATATTTACAAAAGCTTTAAGTAAAGAAAAGTTTGAGACTTTTAGAGCCAAACTCGACAACGACACTCGACAATGGCACTCCTCGACAATGACACTCTACTCGACTCTATTTGATAACGATATCGATTCGTCCCGACCCGACCTTGTGTGGATTACCCTGCATCGTTTATTATCCAGCAATCATGAAAAGAGAAAACTGACACCTAGCTAAACCGTAGTTAGAAAAGTTAAACACGTAGTTTACTTTGAGATTAGCGTAAACTTTCTTGTAATGCCCTTACTGAGTTATATATAACTGACAGCAGTCGGATCGAAAAAAAAAAGAGAGATATAAGATAGAATAGTGCAGATACAGCATGGTGTGTGTAGATCAACGATTGAGTCTAGTCCACAAAAAGAAAAAGAAAAGAAAAGCACACTGTTTTTCGTTTAGAGCTGTCTGTGTTATGCAAGTTCTTTTGATTCTGCTATTGTCTATGTTTTGCATTCATTTTGTTTCGATCTGAAATCAAGTCTGTGTGGAGATAGTATTGGTGAAATCAGTTTAGATCCTGCAATCCACTTCTATCTCGTCGTTCTTTTCTTTTCAAAATCATTGGAGATATGGAATGAAGAGAAAAAAAATTTAAAAGTGCAAGGAAGGGAATCGCCAACAGAACCTGCAGCGAAGAAAAATGTGAAAACCAGTTCAAGTCAATGCATTAGGCTTTCTAGAGCGACTTATGGCTTGTAGAAAGATGTCCTCAAGAGGGTAAACTCGCTTTCAAAAATATGCGGCTACCCAACCACCAAGGTTGCTTTTAGCAACTCATGTTTAGGAGCCAAATCATGCAAATATGTTTGCCAATTGTGTTCCAAAGCGTTCCCCCTATGTTTCCCATGATGAGAACCCGTGGACAACCAAAAAAATGTTCCCTAAACCCAAAAACACAAAGAAAGTGTCCTTCAAAACTACCTTCTCTTATCAACTCTTAAAGCTGGAAAAGTAGTACTTCAGCATCCATTACAACATCGTGAAAAATTATCAATTAGGACGATTTTGAAGCACTCAAGAGAAGACGAAGTTTGGTTGAAATAAATTGGCATCAGAAGTTGTCATGAGAATTCGAAGATTTTCCTAAGTTGTGTAAATGAGAGAGAGAGGGGGGGGACCTGAGGTACAAGCATCGTCCCAACAGTAATACCCGCAACAACATCTGCCTTGAAGTTTTCTTTGAAACTGTAAGACTTCATCCAGCGAATGCAAGGAAATATGCATTCCAGCTGCCACCAACTACAGGCACGCCATATGAAAGAGAGGAATCTATTCACAGAACGGTGTGAATTGGGATCGTTTATACTGGGATGATGTAGCGGCAGCACCTTCACCTTTACCTGCTGCTGCTGCTGCTGCTTCAGCGCAGCAGCTCCCGACGCTGGATCGCGAGGCCGCAGCAGAGAACGCTCATCCCCCGCCATTCTTTTCCCTGCAGGGAATTCTCTCTCTCTCTCTCTCTCTTCTTCTCGATTGCCAGGGCCCTAATATTTCTCACTCGACCACTTAAATTCTACCACGTGGCATGGTCCACCTGGACTTACCTCAATGGTTGATCTAATGGACCGGCAGCCGTTAGATCTTATCTAGATGCTCACATCTTGCCACGTTTCCAAGATCAACCGTTAAAATGACTCCAAGTGGAAACTATGCCACGCGGCGTAAATCTAGCCTGACTTGCTATTAAGCCCATGGACTCACAAAAGGAAGCCTGACCGAAAAGTAGGATGTTTTTACTGGGAACCGGGATGGTGGAAGGCCACGTGCCCTCGGAGCTCTTGTAGATCGCCCCCGTCTCTCTTGTAATAACTAGCTATACCGGCGGCGCCGGTAAAATCAAATTTCGTTGGTCCAGAACTTTTTGGTCCTGAGCCAAATTTACTTGGAATAACTTGCATATTTTTATGACCAGGTGCATTGAATGCAAGTTTTGACTTGGTTTTTGAGCTCCTTTTAGGCTTTTGGCCTTGCATTGAAAAGAAGGCAATGCTATGTGTGGAGATGGGTAGATGGATTTCAAAATAAAGTCAACGTTACATAGCCTAATGGAGGTGGTGGTCCTAACATTTAAGGTTTAAACCTTTTTGAGAGGACTTAACATTGACGCATGTCGATAGATCTTCACTAGTTGGAAACAAAGCATTTGATGCCTTTAAACATTTTTAAGAAGACATGCAACCATGTGATGATTGATGCTTGTTGAAATATGTGTTGAGGTCGATCAATGGAGTTTTATACCGTCATAATCAAGAAATGTTTCTTAGCACAGAAACAAGCTTTGCAAGAGAAGTTGACGTTTTCCAAAGAGCAATTCCATGATACTACTACCGGGCTTAATCCTCTTAGTTACGAATTTCTCAATATTTCTATGATATTTTGTTTTCTGAGATAAGATTTGTGTTGGCTCCAATTAGGCAGGAAGAGTTTCGTTAGCTGCAATAAGCTCAATGAACCAAACTACGAAAAAGAAGATTGGAATTAAGCTTAACCATCTTTTGCTGATTATGTGTACTATATACAATAGATGATAATTGCGGCCTAATTTCATAGTTTCAGGAAGGACATGTAGTGCGGAAGCCAAAAATTGGTTTGGCCATTTGTTTAAATCTGGCTCGCAACAGGTAGACAAGAAGCTCAACATCTCGAAAGCTAACATGTACTAGAAGCTGTGAGCAAAGCTTGTAGTGCTCAAAAGAACACGAAAGTTATTTTGGAAATCGCAAAAATATGAAAATAAGCTCTCCGGAGAAACAATTTGACCTTGAATAGAACCTTGAAAACTGTGATCTTTTTTTAATCTCATGTAAATGCGAGCAAGTCTTGCCCATACTCCATCATTTGATGTGAAATAGATCTTGTTTTAGAGATATTTGTGTAGCTTGTGAGAATCAATTCACGAATAGTTGCAAGATCTTTCATAGGAGGAGATAGTACTCCATTATTGGATCCTATTGAGAGTGTGTAGCAACATTTATTGTTCATCATTTGAGTTTTCTTCACTTCAAATGTCTTCAATGGATTCATCCTTGTTGGAACCAAGTGAAAGATTGTCCACTTCAAACTATTCAATTTGGAAAATGAGGATGGAGTCCATCTTGATCCCTCAAGATGTGATGGACATTGTTCTTGGCCTTGAAGAAGAACTACAAGTTCTTCAAGACGTTCAAAAATACAAAAAGAGAGCTAGGATGGCTCTCCACTACATTAAGATGAATGTCTCTAATGGGATATTGAGGGAGATAGGTACTTGTACAATAGCCAAAGAAGCTTGGGATTGTCTCAAGACTATCTATGAGGCTAAGAATACCTCTAGGCTTCTCACTCTTAGGAATCAAATCTTTCAAAGTAGCCAAAAGAGTGATGAGAGTGCATCTA
This sequence comes from Diphasiastrum complanatum, assembly GCA_029204225.1. Taxonomy (NCBI): domain Eukaryota; kingdom Viridiplantae; phylum Streptophyta; class Lycopodiopsida; order Lycopodiales; family Lycopodiaceae; genus Diphasiastrum; species Diphasiastrum complanatum. Next base: position 71,466,840 of record CM055095.1, on the reverse strand, counting down.
GTTATGTTTTGAGAGTAAAAGATATTCATAGAGAACTTGCTTGTATTGGTGATTCCATCAATCAAAATGAGCTAGTCCAAGTCATTCTCAATGGCTTGAGAAGTGAATTCGATAACCTTGTCCAATCCTATGCCATTAAGGAGGAGCTACCAAGTTTGGAGGCTCTCCAAAGTGTGCTAATTTCAGAATAATCAAGACTAGAGTACAAGCTCTTGAGAATGGACAAGCTTTCTCTCACTCATAATGATGGCAAAGCTCTCTTTGCCAAGGATAAGCACAAAGGGAGGAGCAAGAACCAACATCAACAATCCTCGATCAAGGACAAAGTCAAATCCAAAGACAAAGACAAGGAGGAAGATGATTCCTCTAATGCTTCATCATCCAAGCTCAAGAAGAAGAAGATCAAGTGCTTTTATTGTGGCAAGAAAGGCCATTATGCCACCAATTGCTTCAAGAAGAAGAATCAACTCAAGCAAGCCAACATTACCAATGAGAGCTAGAACTTGGATGTGAGTCTAAAATGCAAGATCTAGCGAGATAGATTACATCATAGGACTATAAATTGATTTTTATGAAAATCATGTCTGTATAAGCCAATCTAGATATGCTCACTCTATGTTGAAAAAATTCCATATGGAAAATTATAAGAGGATAGATACTCCAATGGAGCAAATTGTAAAAGATCCTAATAAAGGTGATGAAAGATCCTTTGAACACTTTTTAGGAGTCTTGTAGGCTCCTTGATTTGGCTTACCATCAGTAGGCCCGATCTAAGTTTCTGTGTGCACAAATTGAGTCAATTTATGTAAGATCCTAAGATCCATCATTGGAAGATGGCCAAGAGGATTCTAAGATATGTATCTTCATCTTGTGATTATGGTCTGCTTTATAAAAGTGAAAATCTATCCATTGTTGGCTACTCGGATTCGGACTTTGCAGGTGACAAGATGGATCGAAAGTCTATTAGTGCATACACTATCTTTCTTGGAGGCAATCTAATATCTTGGCTTTCCAAAAAGCAAGATAATATCTCTCTCTCTTCATGTGAGGTCGAGTACAAAGCACTTACTACAACTACCAAAGAGGTGCTTTGGATCAAGAGGTTATTAATGGAGCTAAAGTGCATCAAGGAAGATAATCTACCAATGATCAAGTGTGATAACATCTCGGCCCAAGCTCTTGCTAATAATCTCATATTTCATGCAAGAAGCAAGCATATAGAAG